>JAMPIV010007976.1:0-221564 GCA_024509875.1 Oreohelix idahoensis
TAGCATTCAGTCTCCTGTAATCTATACAGAGTCTATGTTCTCCAGAGGGTTTCCTTAAGAGTACAACACCGGAACTATACGAGGATTCACTGTGTGAAATAATTCCTTCCTTCAACAAATAGTCTATCTCTTCCTTCAAAGCTTTCTCCTTAGCAAAAGGAATCGAATATGGCTTCATACAGACAGGTGTGGGGTCCATCAGTTTCATATCATATTCCAATAAGTTTGTATGCCCAGGTCGGTCTGTTAACACCTCTGCATGATTCTCTAAAACCTGTTGCACTCTCTCTTTCTGAGTTTTCGTTAAATGTGTACTGATTTTCACCTGTGCTGCTGTCTCACAGGGATGTAATGGATATTCAAATGATGAAAGTGGTTCCTTTTTCATCTCCATGGCGATAGACAAGGTCAACAAGTGTGTCTCTTCCTGATGTTCTCTTTCCAAATATTTCTTCAGGAGATTCACATGATAGATTTTTTCTTTCCCCTTCTTATCTATCTTATAATTGGTTCTAGACACCTTCTCTAGAACTGTATATGGACCTTGCCATCCAATTTGTAACTTATTCTGACTACCGGGGAGAAGAAGCAGTACCTTCTCTCCCACAGCCAAATTTCTGTCTTTAGCTTTCCTGTTATAATAGGCAGCATGTCTCTTCCTGGCTTGTCTCAAATTTTCATTGGCAAGTTTCCAGCCAGTTTTTAAACGTGTGGTCAGCTCATTCACATATTGGTATGAGGATGTAATATTTTCCTCTGCCTTTTCGTCCGTCCACGTTCTTAACAGCGTTACATGTGGAGCTTTAATTTTGTGGACCTATTTGTCCATGCACCGGTATGGTCTCTTCCACTAGAAGCTCTATAGTGATGATTTTTCTTCCCTGAATTATCATGCACAAAACGACCGCTACCAATTTTCCTCTTGGGGCTGTCTCCCCACTTAAAATTCTTGATGAGAGATTTCCTCTCTACATCCTCTTCCTCCAGTTTGTTTAAGTCCGATTGAGGGATTTTCGGCTTATCCTGGGGTAAGACATCTTTTTGCACTCTCCGCATAGTGGCCATTGTAAAACAGTTAAGTGAAGCTTGTCCGTGAAAAGGGGCTTCCCATTTCATTTGGTCCACTTTATCAAATTTATATTCCTTTTTATTGTCAGGCCTAATGTTGCCCCGTGGCGTGTCCAGGTCCTGATCAATGTTCCCACTTGTGCGTGTTCCCTCATGTGCTATGCTACACCTTTCTACAAAATTCTCAATGTCCCATCTTGCCTTGGGCCAATAATAGTTGTGAGCCACCTTTTGGATGATGGTACCTATTTTCTCATGGTCCCCATCTGGTTTCACATGTAGGCTCCTTATTAATTCTGTCCTATATCTTTTAGGAAGTACCAGCTGTCCCTGACCTTTGGATCTAGCTCCAGTCTTCCTATACATCAACTTGTTTTTCATGTAAAAATCTCCCTTGCCTGGAGTAGTATGACAAGTTGACAATTTCCTGAAACAAGGCTTGAGGGTCCTATCCCCAGCCTGTGCCTTCCTCATCTCTTCTGGAGTGGTATCCAACATAATATCCTCCTCCTGTCTTGAGGTCGACCTGACCTGAAGGGTGGCCATATATACAGGTTTCCTTCTGCAACGGTCAGTGTCATGATTGTCCATCTGACAATTTTTACACCACCTTTTCCCTTGGTTGAAAGATTTTCTTTCATCATATTTCCTTTCATCGAATTGTGGGGTTTTATTTTTATTGTCATACCGTGGCCTATCAAACTGGTGCTTACCTTTGTTTTGATCCCTAGGATCAAATTTATTAAAGTTCTGTGGTGCCCTAAAGTTATCCACCTGTTTCTTTTTATTACCTGTTACCTCTGCTTGAGCTGCTTGATACCTTTCAGCAACATTTAGCAACTCACCCAGCCTCTCTGCACCTTGTTCCATGAGAAACTTTCTCATGTCTGGAGCCATGGACTCTCTTAATTGTTCTATAAGGACCATTTCCTTAAGATCTTGGGTTTTCCCCAGAGAAGTCCATTTCTCCAAGTATGTCTCTATTCGTGCAGAGAACTGGTGATAGGTTTCACCTGACAGTAGTTTAGCATTCCTAAATTTTTTCCTATAAAATTCTGCGTTCTTTTCATATCTTAACAAAAGAGCCTGCTTTAGCATGTCATAATTTTTCCTGATCACCTCTGCTCATTTTAGCAAAAACTTCATAAGCTGCCCCACGAAGTCCTTGAGATAACTTTAAGCTCCACCTTTCTCTCTCTAACCCATATGTGGTAGCTAATAGTTCATATCTATTTAGATAGCTCTCAATATCATCGTCTTTCTCAACAAAATGATCTAAATGAAAATTCATAGCTGAGGTTGAGGCTCCCTGGCTAGCAGTAGCATCAGAGGTAAAGGGACTGGCACCATTTTCAGGAGCATGGCCTTGCAACTCAAACTCCCTTAGTCGTAACTCGTGTTCCCTTTGTAATCTCTTCTCCTCCTTTTCTGCCTCCCTCTCTGCAGCTAATCTCTTGTCTTCCCTTTCTGCAGCTAATTTCTTCTCTTCTCTTTCTGCAGCTAATTTTCTTTCTTCTGCTTCCAATGCTTTAGCCTCTTTGTCAGCCTCAATCTGCAACCTCTTAGCCTCAGCCTCAATCTGCAACCTCTTAATTTCAGCCTCTAACTTTCTTTCGGCCTCTTTTTCTAATCTTCTTTCTTCCCGTTCAATATATTTGTCACATTCAGCAGTGACATAAGAAATCATAATTTGCCCGTCCATTCCTAACTCTTTCGCAGTCTGTACAGCAGCAGATCGAAATTTGGCCAGGTCCGCCATTTTCTAACAGGTAAATGTAAATAATATCTAACTAAACAATATAATCTATAATTATTTATTTAATGACACCACAGGCACTGAGAGCTCAACCTTATTTAATTCCACCCAAGGATACCTTTTAATTCTTATAATTCCCAATATATATAACAGGAGAAAGTTCAATATCCCGGACCGGACCCCAATATATGTGGTAAAGTGGGATTTTATAAATATCTATAGGGGACTTAGTGTACTGACTGAGATCAGCTGTGAAGGTATCTGTATCTAATAGGTGTAGTGTTTTACAGATAACCTTACTTGCTGCCACATATGTATACCTCAGTCAGAATTATTCTGGAATATTGTGATGACTACGTTATATGTCTAGGGTATGTATATGATGAAGTGTAAGTCACAACAACAACAGACAGATAAACAATTTAATTTATTCCACCACACTTGACAACACTGTGACACTCACATACATGGAACATTCTATGAGACTATCTTAAACGAGTCACTGGTAAATTTTCAAATATCAATATGTATTAATTACTTTTCATTAATATATATGTGTCCTGATTCAACTACAAAGTGAACCAGGAATCACAATCAATTTCAATTATAAGTTATATATATATATATATATATATATATATATATATATATATATATATATATATATATATATATATATTTTATATATATATATTTTTTATATATATATATATATATATATATATATATATATATATATATAGAATTTATCAATATGAATCTTGTAGTGACATATTTTATTAATTTTATCATATGTGTGTCAGTTGTGTAGTAGTAATATGAGGTAATACTGGTGTTGTTTTTTCAAGCTATGTTGGTATTTGTCATCATAACTTCAAGTGTTTATTTCTGTTGGAACTAGTATTGGAGATGTTCTCAGTTCCGTTCATTAAAACAATTAATTTCCCCTCTTATGTTAATACAATGTCAGTTTAAGGGGGTATACATAATGTTGAGCTCCGCTGGCCACATAGGCTTAACTTTCGTGATGGCGGCAGGAAAAGACTCCTCTGTTTGATTGCTCCCCTGTGTTCTGGAGACACCTCACTGTTTGCTATATGGACCAAGGAGTATGCTGTCCGCCTCTGGATTCAGCAAAGCTCTGACCAGGTACTGCTCAATAGCTTTAGGACCACAGTCCCTGAAACAAGAAGGTTGTACCTCCTACTTCAGAACTAATTTATACTCTATTTCTACACTGAGCACAATACATAACAAACACTGAGTTCAGAGCGGTAGGCCAACTGCTATCTTCATCTGAAACAATTTTCACCAGTATTTTCCTCCCTAATGGTTACCACGCCTCTGCAATTCCAGCATTATTTCTTTCTAGTCAATAATATAGGTGTCAGTGTACTGTTTGGCAATTCCATTTAGTTTCACTTTCCTCCGACACCTTCTGTTCAGGCTGGAGCATTATATAGGCTTTACCTCAAGTTCGCTACTGAACCACACCTATATACAGACATAATTTATCAATTTACATTCCATTTTCATTAAAAAGATATCAAACCTTTCAAGCTTACCACAATTCATGGAAATATTACACAGTGACGTTGAATGGCAATGAATATAGCACAACTTCGATCTGCCGATGTCCCAGGCTTTTATTTATAACAATATGCACTGGTGCTCAACGCACTGTTTCTTAGTAGGTTTATTACAAGATGTGGCCCGGAACAGACGCCCTGAATTGAGTATATTGGCAGCTCTAACCAATCATGCCATATTTACCTACTTTTCAAAAAATATTACCCTTCTCACGTTTCCCCTAACAACAAAGAAGTAGTATTTATAGTCCGACTAATCGTGTTTAGCCTTACATTTATTTTCCGCCAATCAAATAGGAGGTAACATGTCAGCCTATT
This sequence comes from Oreohelix idahoensis, assembly GCA_024509875.1. Lineage (NCBI taxonomy): Eukaryota > Metazoa > Mollusca > Gastropoda > Stylommatophora > Oreohelicidae > Oreohelix > Oreohelix idahoensis. The sequence goes on from JAMPIV010007976.1 coordinate 4,732, forward strand.
TCCCGTACAATGGTGGGGTGAAATTCTGCCACTGAGCGATTCTGAATTTGGTGTTGTCTGACACCCTCACTATTTTCTTTTGGCTATAATTTGTTAATTCCTAGACTATTTGCGTAACACTCAACATATTATTTGTCAGCAAGTCCTAAGGAACCCAAATATATATATTTAATGGAGCCAATATGCATTTTCTTTTAGGATAGTCGTGCTGTTACTACCTCCTCACTTCCAAACTTTAGGGTGTCTGGGTACTGTCATGTTTTCAAACGTAAACCAGTATAATGTCATATTTCCTAATAAGAATTTTGTAAGTTTTTAAAACCTAACTCTGGTATGGGTAGTGGCTTTTTATCACTGTCGATTTGAAAAAAGCTAGTGCATGTGGCCTTACATGCGTGATGGCAGCAATTGTGTATCGCGCGACGCGTGTTTAGTGTTGCATGTGTCCCTGCTTTCAGCCCTCCCTTCTTTCTATCTTTAGTCCATCTGTCTTTCGTTTTTTTTTTGGCTACGTAGTGTATAATGATTTCGAGTACAGTCATTGTGACAGCACTGTTCTTTTTTACCTTTTCTCTTTCCTGTTATTGAAGTAATTCGTTAGGCTTTACATTTACGTTTTAATTTATATATGGGGATTAGAATATTTCACGACACGTATGTAGTGGGTTTGATGGTATTGTATGATGGTGATATTACTAAATGTAATGTATGAGGCCAGCTGTGAAGGCTCCTGAGATAAAATGTAGTTGTGAATTGTCAGAAGGCCTTTCTTGCTACCACTACGACCTTACACTCAATTTTTTTTCTTAATGAATGTAGCTATGTAAAATGTCTAGGGTAATGATATGTAATGTGGTGTGATAGTTATAGATACACCCACAGATATTTAAGCAGACTAATAATATTTAACAAATATTATAATACACTGAACTAACTCAAGAGTGTAAAATTTTTGATAGAATTATATTACATTTATTTGTTCTGGATCAAGTTTTATGTTGACCAGAACTTTTTTTTAAAAAAAAGGATTTAAAATTTATGAAAGAAATGCATGGAATGTTACATAATAAATGCAAGAGTGTACATATATAAGTACTAGACTAGTTAGTTTTATTAAAATGTTCTAGTAGTCATCTACTTGGGAGGATAGTTAATGCTTGTGCTGTTGGGGTGGCCTCATCACACCTGTCTATATTGACTACACAGTGTCCAGTAAATTACAGGAATTTTATGGGGTATTAGTAACTAAAAGGCGTTGGTGAACTTCCAGCAGACCAGAGGCTCACTCAACTTGCATATGTAGCTCTGGTGCTGAAATCTGGTGGTCCCACCTCTCCGTGCTGGCGGGCAATAATAGTGGTCTCTGTCACAACGTACTGCACAGATACACTCGAGTAAAATCACCAACTGAATGGACACCGCCTTGTTGACAACTGAAACTCACAGCTCAGATTATGAATAAAGAACACAGAAATGCTAGCAAAACTCAGCTGAGCTGCTGGCTATAGTATGGCGTCCCTGAACTTATTTCACTTTCTTTCATTTGGAAATCACCACACTTTAAAATACTGTGTCTATCATCGAACAACTATTGAGGAATGGCCCCACTTCTCGTCTGAGCGCCGATAAAATGATTGTCTGTGGCCAATCACTGCCTAGGTTTATTTCAAATTCAAATTTCCTACCCTAAAGTCATTTCAGTCATGCTTCAGTCAAGTATGGATGTTTATCTGTTAGTCTGTCCGTCTCTACTTGTTTTTTTTTTTTTCAAAAACGTACTTGATTTTTGAACCAACCTTTCTCTCCCCTCCAAAATTTTGTCGTTAAAAGTTATATTTAGACACAGCTCCCACCAATGTCCCTTCGCTTCCCTACTAAGTAGATTTGAACACCTGCGTCTCGAGGTCGTGTTTTTTTGTGCAAATAGCGACACTTTTTATTCCATACAGTCTGTCGCTGATGTGAACAACACTGTCTTTTGTCATTATCTTCAATATTATCTATCCGTCTGTAAAATTAAGAACATATTAGTTCACTGCTCAGAATGGGCCATCCGGCCAGCTAATTTTTATATTCCTAACATTAATATTACGAAAAAGTTACTTTTTAATTTTTGTAATATTCCAAACATCTGCGTTCTGCCGCTGAATTCAAATCAAAGGCTTGGTATCGCAAAAGCGACCAATAAATGACTGTGGCGTAACATATCCAAGGTCCCTTCTGTCGAGTTCCTTACTTTATGTCAACTTGGGAAACGTGACTTTTCTCCGTTTCCCCCCCAATTGCGTCTCCTTAGCCTTTCTAGTCTCACGCAATCTTTCCAGTCATATTTTTTCCTTTTTATCCGCCGTTCCCCTCCTGTCTAGCAAGTCAATTTTTATGGAGGGTGATGACCCGCGGTCTGGGCGATCATGTACTATCAGCAGCCTACGCATTATGTTTTTATCCTTACATGTTATCTTTGGAGGTATTTTACCGTTGTATCTCTGTCAATTTCACTACACATCTCCCCACTTGAAAACATGCCTATGGCAAGTTCCAAAACCAGCGATACACATAGGTAAAATTACTCCTCACGTCTGCCACTACTCTAATTTTGATCACAGGGGTGCCGACTGAGGAAATCTGCACCGACATTCAATTTGCCTGGGATATATTGGATACTGAACTGATAAGGTTGAAGCAATAAAGACCACCTCAGCAATCTTGCGTTTTCATGCTTAGCCTGAGATAAGAATACGAGAGGCTGATGGTCCGTCTCCACCACAAAAGTCCTACCATACAGATAGATTTGAAACTTCTTTATTGCCCAGATTAACGCTAAACATTCTTTTTCGCTTGTGGAGTATCCTTGTTCCGCCTTATTCAATTTACGGCTTGCATAAGCGACTGGTTTCAGTTCCCCATCAGGTGAAGATGATCTTTGCAACAAAGCCCCTCCTAGTCCTACATTACTTGCATCGGTTCTTAAGACAAAGTCCTGTGTCAAATCAGGCAGTTTGAGAATAGGCTTGCTAGTGAGTTTTTCCTTTAACTCTTGGAACGCTAGTTCACATTGTGCAGTCCAAATAATTTTATCTGGAAGTCCCTTGCGAGTCAGATCAGTCAGAGGAGCACAAATAGCGTTAAAATTCTTGATGTATTTCTGATAAAATCCGCATAACGACACAAATGATCGCACGTCCTTTTTTGTTTGCGGCCTAGGTGCTCTCTGCAGTTTTTCCAAGTTCTTAGGATCAGGGGTCATATTACCCTGATATACAGTGTGTCCCAAGAATTCCAACTCTTTGCATCCAATACAACATTTTGTTGGCCTAGCAGTTAAGTTCGCCTCCCGAAGTCTATCAAACAACATCTCCAGAGCTTCAATGTGTTCTTCAAATGTCTCTGTGGCGACGAGAATATCATCCATGAAATTCGTGATACATGGGTTATTCAGGGGATCCAACAATTTGCGCATCATCCTTGAAAACACACTCGGAGCATTTTTCAGTCCGAATGGTAGCATATTGAATTCATAATGTCCATCCGAAGTGCTAAAAGCCAAATAAGGTCTCACTTCAGGCTTCACTGGGATCTGGTAATAGCCTTTACTAAGATCCACCTTTGAAAAGTATTTTGCCTTGTTCAGTCTGGCAAATAACTGTTTTGTGTCTGGTAATGGATCCACTTGTCCTTCTGTGACAGCATTCAGTTTCCTGTAATCTATGCACAGTCTGTGTTCCCCAGACGGTTTTCTCAACAAAACGACACTAGAACTAAAAGATGATTCACTGTGCGAAATAATCCCCTCCTTCAACAAATACTCTATTTCTTCCTTCAATGCCTTCTCCTTCGCGAACGGAATAGAATAGGCTCTCATACAGATTGGGTTTGAGTCTACCAGTTTCATGTCATACTGTAGCAAATTTGTATGGCCTGGTTTATCTGTTAATACATCTGTATGTTCCTCCAGAACCTGTTGAACTCTCTCCCTCTGGTTTTTAGTCAGGTGCTTACTGACTTTTACCTGTGCTGCGGTTTCACAAGGATGTAATGGGTATTCATGTGAGGTGAGTGGTTCTTTTTGCATCTGGGTTGCAATAGCCAAGGTCAATAAGGGGGTGCTTTCCTGGAGTGGTCTGTCCAGATACTTCCTTAACAGGTTTACATGATAAACTTTCTCCTTCCCCTTTTTGTCAATTTTATAGTTTGTTCTAGACACCTTCTCTAGAACCGTATATGGACCTTGCCAACCAATTTGTAATTTATTCTGGCTTCCGGGTAGTAGAAGCAGCACCTTCTCTCCGACTGCCAGTTCCCTGTCCTTTGCCTTCCTATTAAAATATGCTGCATGTTTCTTCCTGGCTTGCTTCAAATTATCATTTGCCAGTTTCCATCCAGCTTTCAAACGAGTGGTCAGTTCGTTCACGTATTGATACGATGAGGTAACAGTCTCTTCCGCCTTCTCATCTGTCCAGGTCCTTAATAGAGCTTCTAATGGACCTTTTATTGGCCTCCCAAATAGCAGAGTTGCGGGAGCATCCCGGTTGAACTATGTGGTACCTCCCGGTACGCAAACAATGCGGCGGGCAGGAATTGATCCCACAGATCCGGTTTTTCGTGTGCCAGCTTTCTCAGGATAGAAATGAGAGTCCCGTTGAACCTCTCTACCTGGCCGTTCCCTTGTGGATGGTACGGACTACAATGAAAGTGTCTGGCTTGAAATAGCTTAAAAACTTCTTCCGTTAGTTTCCCCTTGAACTGAGAACCATTATCCGTCAAGATTTGATGCGGGAATCCTAATCGGGTAAATATTGTAAGTAGTGCCTCTGCTACATGTTTTGAATCAATTGATGGCAGGGCTACCGCCTCTCCCCACATAGAACAAGTGTCCACCAGAGTAAGGATGTAACTGTTCCTCCTCTTGGTCCGAGTGAGAGGTCCTACAATATCCACTGCAACCCTCTCAAAAGGTGTTCCCACTATGGGCATTTCCCCTAGAGTTGCAGGAGCAGTCCAGTGCTTTGGAGCTACCCTTTGACATTCTGGGCAGGATTTGACATATCTTTTTATATCCTCCGTTATCCCTGGCCAGAAGTAATGACAAGCTATACGCTGTCCTGTGGCGCTGATCCCCATGTGACCACTGAAGGGAATCGCATGCCCGAGTTCCATCACTTTATCTCTATATGAAGTGGGAAGAACCAGCTGGTTGTGACCATTTGTTCCAGTTCCGGCCTTCCTGTATAAGAGTTTGTTCTTCATGAAATATTCCCCCTTGCTCGGAGGTGTGTGGCATTTGGGCAATTTTTTAAAACAGGGCTTGAGTGTCCTATCCTCAGCCTGCGCCTTCCTCATCTCCTCTGGATGAGCATTTATAGGTTCACCTTCTTCCTCCTTCTTCTGTGACCTGGTCTGCACTGTCGCCATGATCACAGGTTTCTCGGGATTCCCCAAGAAGACGTATCTACACCCCAATATCAGAGGGTAGATTGGTTCATCTATCACTGCTGCTCTGATTTCTCCCTCCACATAGCGAGTTTTCACCATTATCCTTGCGATGGGAAGTGTCATGAGTGGTATGTCCTTAGTCGCCCCTTGTATTTCCACTGTTTCTGTGGTATACTGACTTGGGTCCACTAGGCTAGACTTCACAACTGAATCATAATCCAAACCTGTATCATAAAGGCACCTTATGGTGACCCCATTACAAATAACATCCTCACAAACTGGGGGGTGATAAGGTTCCTGTTGTCCATTAGGATTAACCTTTAATCTTCGCGTCCCCGACTTCATTGCAGCAATGTTTGAAGGTTTCCTTCTACAAAATTCGGTGTTATGGTTATCCTTCTTGCACCATTTACACCATCTTTTTCCTTGGTTCAACGGTTTTCTTTCATTGAACTTTTGGTCATTGAACTGTGAGTTTCTGTCGCGATAGTCATTTCTTGGCCGCTCAAAGTTTGTCCTACCTTTATTTCCCTGCTCTCTATTATCAAATTTATTAAATTGCTGTGGAGCTTTAAAATTGTCTATGTGCTTCTTTTTAGCACCACTTACCTCTGCCTGAGCTGCCTGATACCTCTCAGCAACATTTAAAATTTCCCCCAACTTCTCTGCACCTTGTTCCATGAGAAATTTTCTCATGTCTGGAGCCATGGACTCTCTCAATTGCTCAATCATGATCATTTCTTTAAGATCTTGGGTCTTCCCCAGAGCCGTCCATTTCTCCAAATAGGTTTCTAGTCTAGCAGAGAATTGGTGGTATGTCTCCCCAGACAACAGTTTGGCATTTCTAAATTTCTTACGATAAAATTCACCATTCTTCTCGTACCTTAATAACAAAGCCTGCTTTAACATGTCATAATTGTCTTGGTCTTCCCTGTTCATTTTGGCAAATACTTCATAAGAAGTACCTCTCAATCCCTGTGATAGCTTTAAACTCCACCTCTCTCTCTCTAACCCATATGTAGTAGCTAATAACTCAAAACGTCCTAGGTACCCCTCTATGTCATCGTCTTTTTCAACAAAATGGTCTAAATGAAACCCCATAGCTGAGTTTGAGGCTCCCAGACTGGGCGTAGCATCTGAGGCAAAAGGGCTGGCACCATTTTCAGGAGCCGGGCCTTGTAATTCCAGCTCCCTTAGTCGTAATTCGTGCTCCCTTTGCAACCTTCTATCTTCTGCCTCCCTTTCGGCAGTCAACCTTTTTTCTTCTGCCTCCCTTTGCTGTCGTTTTTCTTCTGCCTCAATCTGCAGCCTCTTAATTTCTCTATCAGCCTCAATTTGTAACCTCTTCTCTTCAGCTACCTTTCTATCTTCCCTTTCAATATATTTATCACATTCAGCCGTTACATATTGAATTAAAATCTGACCATCCATTCCCATCTCCTTTGCGGTCAGCACAGCAGCTGATCGGAATTTTGCTAGCTCCGCCATACTTTTCAGACAATATAATAATATACAAGCTAAATCTCTAACCAGTAAATACACTAAGTACTTCTTATGACTATAGTCTAACTAATTCTAACTAACCAGTTAACTAATTAATTATCACTGGCTGTGAAGATTCACCAACTTTTATCTGCAGGGACACTTTTAATTTTAAAAGGAATTTCACAATTTTTTTCCCCTAATTTTATTTCTCCAACCAGGAGATCCTAATATTACTGTTGGGCTAATTATCCCTGGACAAGACCCCAATGTATGTAGTGGGTTTGATGGTATTGTATGATGGTGATATTACTAAATGTAATGTATGAGGCCAGCTGTGAAGGCTCCTGAGATAAAATGTAGTTGTGAATTGTCAGAAGGCCTTTCTTGCTACCACTACGACCTCACACTCAATTTTTTTTCTTAATGAATGTAGCTATGTAAAATGTCTAGGGTAATGATATGTAATGTGGTGTGATAGTTATAGATACACCCACAGATATTTAAGCAGACTAATAATATTTAACAAATATTATAATACACTGAACTAACTCAAGAGTGTAAAATTTTTGATAGAATTATATTACATTTATTTGTTCTGGATCAAGTTTTATGTTGACCAGAACTTTTTTAAAAAAAAAAAGGATTTAAAAATTATGAAAGAAATGCATGGAATGTTACATAATAAATGCAAGAGTGTACATATATAAGTACTAGACTAGTTAGTTTTATTAAAATGTTCTAGTAGTCATCTACTTGGGAGGATAGTTAATGCTTGTGCTGTTGGGGTGGCCTCATCACACCTGTCTATATTGACTACACAGTGTCCAGTAAATTACAGGAATTTTATGGGGTATTAGTAACTAAAAGGCGTTGGTGAACTTCCAGCAGACCAGAGGCTCACTCAACTTGCATATGTAGCTCTGGTGCTGAAATCTGGTGGTCCCACCTCTCCGTGCTGGCGGGCAATAATAGTGGTCTCTGTCACAACGTACTGCACAGATACACTCGAGTAAAATCACCAACTGAATGGACACCGCCTTGTTGACAACTGAAACTCACAGCTCAGATTATGAATAAAGAACACAGAAATGCTAGCAAAACTCAGCTGAGCTGCTGGCTATAGTATGGCGTCCCTGAACTTATTTCACTTTCTTTCATTTGGAAATCACCACACTTTAAAATACTGTGTCTATCATCGAACAACTATTGAGGAATGGCCCCACTTCTCGTCTGAGCGCCGATAAAATGATTGTCTGTGGCCAATCACTGCCTAGGTTTATTTCAAATTCAAATTTCCTACCCTAAAGTCATTTCAGTCATGCTTCAGTCAAGTATGGATGTTTATCTGTTAGTCTGTCCGTCTCTACTTGTTTTTTTTCAAAAACGTACTTGATTTTTGAACCAACCTTTCTCTCCCCTCCAAAATTTTGTCGTTAAAAGTTATATTTAGACACAGCTCCCACCAATGTCCCTTCGCTTCCCTACTAAGTAGATTTGAACACCTGCGTCTCGAGGTCGTGTTTTTTTGTGCAAATAGCGACACTTTTTATTCCATACAGTCTGTCGCTGATGTGAACAACACTGTCTTTTGTCATTATCTTCAATATTATCTATCCGTCTGTAAAATTAAGAACATATTAGTTCACTGCTCAGAATGGGCCATCCGGCCAGCTAATTTTTATATTCCTAACATTAATATTACGAAAAAGTTACTTTTTAATTTTTGTAATATTCCAAACATCTGCGTTCTGCCGCTGAATTCAAATCAAAGGCTTGGTATCGCAAAAGCGACCAATAAATGACTGTGGCGTAACATATCCAAGGTCCCTTCTGTCGAGTTCCTTACTTTATGTCAACTTGGGAAACGTGACTTTTCTCCGTTTCCCCCCCAATTGCGTCTCCTTAGCCTTTCTAGTCTCACGCAATCTTTCCAGTCATATTTTTTTCCTTTTTATCCGCCGTTCCCCTCCTGTCTAGCAGCCTACGCATTATGTTTTTATCCTTACATGTTATCTTTGGAGGTATTTTACCGTTGTATCTCTGTCAATTTCACTACAACCTTCCATTCTGCTTGTATTTCCTCTCTCTCTCCCAGACTTTGCCAAGTAGTTTGTATAATATCTCTGTAGAGGTATCAATATGTTTTCATGGCCTATACTGGAATGCCATGAAAACTTGCAAATACCAAATATACCTCCCACCAGAGCATAGAACCATTTATACAAGGGCTCACTCAAAAACACTCCTTGATACCATATTTGCAGAGGCGTAACTAGGGTGTCCCAACGGGCTGATCACCCGTTTGCCAGTCACTTTGATTACGGAAACAACAACAAACGGATTGATTTGTCGTTGCCCTAAAAACGCCATTAGGCGTGATGGGAACGGCGGCAAAGAAAATCTATTCGCTGTTGCCCTTAAGACGCCACTAGGCGTAATGGCCACTGCTGACTGCTTTGCCGGTCGTTGGCTAAGGACGGAAGAAGAAGAAGAAGAACTAGGGTTGATGGCGCCCAGGACAAATTAAAAAATAGCACGCCTTGAAAACAGTAATTATATATATATATAGGTGTGTGTAACTGTAGGACAGATTATATATAGCTAACGCTCTGTGATGGTGGATCAATATATATATATATATATCTTGTCGTTGATCCACCATCACAGAGCGTTAGCTATATATAATCTGTCCTACAGTTACACACACCTACACATAAATGTGAAGTGAGATAAATTGGATAGTCATAAATAAGAAGTAGATTTTTTTCATTTTTAAATCACAACAATTTGGCGCCTATGGCACGTGCTCCACCTAGTGAGTGAGGCGAAGAAAATAGAGTAAGTCTGAAATAGAGAATGTGAATGGACGTGTGATAGTCATGCGTACAAGATGATAAACTCTCTTTTATCCTGTCACTCGGACTTATTTAGGTGTCAACTCCACTCACCCCTCTCTCTCTCTCACCTATCAACAAACGAATAGATATATGAAGTAAGGGACTGATACACCAAGTGGTTTTCACATTCAACGATCACAGATTTACAGGTAGAAGACAATTCTGATCAGCAGCAACTAGTTTTCTATGTTTATTAAGATATAAATGTAGATAGAAAAATACCCATACTGTATCTGCACGATGGCAGGAATTATAACAAAATCACTCCAACAAAGTATGATTCACTATAAATAAACACAAGAATAACATCATACAACATCCTGATTTTGGTTAATAATCCAAGTTGTACATACAAAAAATTCACTCCACGAATTAACCCAATAGAAAAAGACCCACACTGGGTACTAGAAATAATAACCACCAAATTCTAATCTGTGTCCCCGTCTTTCAATCTCCAGCCTGAAATAGAGGGGACTGCGACTAGACTACAAAACACGAAAAAAAAAAGTAAACACCCCACAGCAAAAGAATACCACAATGGTTAAAAAAAAATTAATAAACACCCAATTCTAGCACACCCAGGACTTAAAAAAACCCCACTAATTACTGTCCACTACACGTCCTGATGATAACGTCCCCTGAATGTCGGTGCGGTAGTGTCCTGCACTCATGACCCAAATTACTTGCAAATTCGTGCCTTTCCGACGAAGTGAGAATTAACTTAAATCTACGATTGACAAGGTCAGAGGGAAATATCCTTTCAGCGACTAAATTATAATGAACCATGATATCTTGTTGGTTAAAATGAGTCCAAACTCGGGTTTGCTCAAGCGATGCGCCTTAATATACTCGTGAGACGCGGGCAGTTCAGTAGTAACTGGGCGTATAAAGAAAGGGACCACAAGTCTATACTTTAAGGCGGGATGGGCGCGCTATTCTGCAGATTGGTGAGCTTGAATATTACTGGGGTCAGAGGTTAAGCAGCTCCAGGAGCAGAGGGTACCAATAGCTGGGTACTCCCTCGGCCTTCCGTGTAATGGGTTTTTAGGATTTAACCCAAACCGTTCTCAGCTCAAGAACTCGGTCAAGGGTGTGATGATACGACCAGAGTTGTGACGAAATTCTTGTTTCCAGGTCCCCACATCGATGGTGTGTGAAAGTTTCCTTCTCCGCTGTGAAAATACAAAAATTACAAGCCATAAGCTAGTCGCCTAAATTAGGGTCCACTTGCTAAAAATACATATACACGAACACATCGAGACAAGGACTGTTTACTAACACTCAACGCCTCCCACACTCCCCCATCCAAATTATCGTGGAGCGCCAGACCGGTTTGTGCCGGCTGCTTAAGCGCGTTCGTCTTTCTCTCGTTTGCCGTGCTAACAGCTGCTGATAACAACGCAAAACCGCTCGCGCACTGAAGTGGCGTAACGGTCTTAGGCCTGGATATAAACAAACACGTTGCTTCATATCGCTAGGGGTCTGGGCAGGCCAGCGAACTAAAATACCGTTTAGCCCGTGATGCTATTATCCTTCAAAAACACCCGCATCGGGTTACACACAACAATCAATCAATATTTACAATCATGGCCCCCTGACAATACTTATCCGGGAACTCCCAGATCCCGTTATATAAATGATTCGTATAAGTCATACAATGGGTACAGTTATATATACATTTCTAGGGGCAATTAAAGTCCAAACCCACATCTCTAAATGAATTCGTAGCACAATAAATGGGGTTACAGTTGTATTCACAAAATAGATATAAATACACACTCACTGTCCCTTGAATACAATTATTAAAGGTCCCATTGTCGTACATGTTTAAAGATAGGAATAGAGATTTATTTGGTCCCGTCTGAGTAGAGGTGATAGTGGTAAATAAGTGAGAAACAAGATATAGAAAACAGATTTCACGAGTGAATAGTTTAAGTGTAGAATCTGTCTCTGGATTGAGAAGATACTATAGTCCAGCCTACCTTTACGACTGTAATTTATTTTAAGACAATCCTACTCTCCATACATGTAACATATACGTTTAACCACTCACACACACACACACACACACACAAATATGTGACTACAAGACACACAACCGTGAAAACTATGGTTAATGGATATGGGTCTGACCAACACGCTAAATTAAGTTTTTGTTTAGTTTATTATCACTTAAACTTTAGAACATCAGACATCTACAAATCAATATATTCATGTTTACAGACATAGGAAAATACCCCATAAGTGCCCTCCCCTCTGTTGAGAAAAGATCCCACAAGAAGTTAATAACCCAAAAGGTCAAAGATTAACACTAGGGTATAGAATAGACAATATAGTAAAGAACAAAGTTTCTACTTAAGCTATCCAGTAAAAATAATCAGGTTAGCAAACTAAAAAAGAAGTGGGTACAATGATTGTAACAAAGGAAACTTTTTTTTTTTTCGCTCTCTCTGTCTTTCACTCTGTCATTCTGTGCCACAAACACACTTGCTTACCCAATACTTGGTGAAGGTATCCCTTGGAAAAACACTAACAATAGTATGAACCTATAGTGTCAGGTGGGTTGCCCAAATATGGCCCCAGACTCGCCTTGGTATTTAACAATAATTTCAAGGTAGTCTCCAAAATGGGTGAGTTAATTTTTCCTGGATGAGTCCTGTATCACCGCATATAGTTATTGAAGCAAGACGTTCTCGGGACGTTCACAGTTATAAAAAAAAAGAGAAAAATAGTTCCTGTATTATCTAGCCTCTAGGTGCTACGACTGTTACGTAAAAAAACTGATGATGATAAATCCTCTCGACTTCCTCTGGGATGAATGCCGATTATGAAAACAGCGTTATCTCCTGGATAAAATTCACTTGGGAAAACGACTGTCAGTAGTTGGGAAAACTGTTTTGTTTATTGCCGCAGCGGGCTGATAAATTGAATAAAACAATCTGGGGTTCTTGTGTGATTATTCACCGCTTAAATCAAATTGTGGAAATTTATTACCTAAACCGAGAACCGTACTTTTTCTTGACTGAAAAAGTGTCATGTTTCTCCCCTTTCCCCCGTTGTTTAGAATTTTTTTTTTAAACACGCCTGCCGTTCGTAAGGTTAATTTAAACCGTCTGCCGTAGGGGAGTGAAGTGTCATAGACTTCGATGTACTGGGTCCCAGCTTTATGAGGTGGGGTGGCCTGTTCCCTTCCTCGCTGCCGTTGCCTTCTCTAACTCAGGATCAGAGTCAGGTACCCTTTTACAGCTGGTTAGACTGATGCGTGACATTACCTAGCTTTGAACACGAAACCCGGTAACTTATTGCGGTAGTAGAGTGTTAAAGACTTCACCATACTAGGTCCAGCATCAAGAGGTGGGGCCTACCTAGCTATAAATGGGTACTTAACTTTGAGTTAGGGAAGGAAAAGACAGCGAGGAAGGAAACTGGTCTCCCCACCTCTCGATGCTTGATCTAGTATGGTGAAGTCTCTAACCCTCCATAACCAGCTGTAAATGGGTACCTGACTCTGATCTTGAGTTAGAGAAGGCAACAGCAACGAGGACGGGATCAGGTGTCACGCATCAGTATAACCAGCTGTAAATGGGTACCTGACTCTGATCTTGAGTTAGAGAAGGCAACGGCAGCAACTTCCCTTGTTTCCTGTGTACCGTTAACTTGTAGAACTGATTCTTCTTCTTCTTTCTTCCTCGTTCGTCCTGAAAAGGACGTTGGTTGCGTTGTGTCCGTTTACAGCGAAGCTGCAGTATTTGCGCCTTTCGGCCGACACATCCGACTTCCGCACAGCATTTTTTGGGACCGGGTTTGCCTTCCCTCTTCGATCCCTACTCCTCAGCAAGACTGCAGTAATACAGCCTGTTTCCACGACCACCACGTGGAGGTGGAGTAGGGTCTTGGTCAGCTCTGGTTCGCTGACCCTGACGCAGGCAGTCAAGCTATGGGGTGGCTTACTGCATTCCTCACTTTTGATGCATCTTGGGTCCTGAACTGATTCAATACCGTTTTATTGGTTTATAAACTTAAATAAAAATACGGGGACGGGGGGGGGGGGAGTTTGAGGGCGGGTCTGTCGTAAGCGTGTCATCTAAGAATGCACAAGGAACGCATTTTTTTTTAACTTGCCCTCCCAAATCACAATGTGAAATGAAAAGAAAAAAAAACATTTATTGACAATCATCTTAACAAGACAATTTCGAGAACTACACGTTAAATCGTTGAAAGTATTCAAAAAGAGACATGAAAATAGGTCGTATATCTTTATCATCACTGCCCTACAGATCGCAAAGGAGCATGATGATGATGATGATGAAAAAACGGTAAAGGTAGTCGCATAGCAGATACTGCCGTAAGGGAGTGAAGTGTTAGAGACTTCACTATACTAGGTCCAGCATCGAGAGGTGGGGGTGACTAGTTCCTTTCATCGCTGCCTTTTCCTTCCCTAACTGAAGGACAAAGTCAGGTACCCATTCACAGCTAGGACGACTGGAGCACGATGATACCGTGAATCGAACCCGGCACCTTAGTCGCAAGAGACCAGCGCTCTAACCACTCTGTCAATCGGACACTCATTTAAAAAAAACATGATAACGGATACAAACAGAATGTTAAAAACATAAAGGGGGAGGGGGGGAGAAAGAGATTTGTGACGTCGCGTAAGGTTGCGTGTAAAATGTGACAACTCCATGGCCTTGATACTACGATTGGATTTGCCGAACTGAAGAAAAAGTACGATGCTCCGTTTACCCTAAACATTTCAAAAATTTTCATCGACGGTGAATTATCACACAAGTACCCAATCTGGATATTTGTAAGTCCAGTTAGCTCAAGTTACAGTTAATATGCCTTCAGTAACTGAGAAAAGGCCCACAATTAGAGAAAACATGCTGGCCGCTGGTTTTGACCAAGCCTATATTGGGAAGAAAACAAAACATTTAACCCAAATGACAATCCTATGCTATCACGCGTAAAGTGTGATCTCTTATCCTCTCCGTCCTCTAATTAAATTAAAAGGCACACGATATTTTTGCTTATACTATCGCGCTTCGCTTAGTGTCACATATATATGTAAATAGCTCAGCAGTGTCCCGTCCACCTTGCTTCCCCTTCTTAATGTGATAATCTTTGCGACGCTCATGCAATTCGCTGACGAAATTCACCGACGAAATTCACCGTCTGTGGACTGACATTTAGCCACGCCTATTTTTCTTGTCTTTCTTAAGTTAACGATTTGCTCACCTATTATTCGCAATCATGCCCGATAATAGGAGGGCGAACCGGCCTGTTTGACATAGTTCTCACGCGAGATGGCACGTCAATCAGCGGGAAGTGACAGAAAAGCACGCGATGAAAACTGATCAGACCAGGTAGCAACTTCAAAGGGCGATTATAAAATTTCCCAGTCATCTGTGATGTCCGACATTTTCAGGGGAATTAAGCATTTTGAGCTAGAAAGGGGTGATAATCAAAGATGGTTCGCTCGAAAGAGACGGTTCTCTGATGCCGTTTCGGCATAGCGAGGACGCGAACCGCAGAATCTTTTACTTCGTGATGTTGGATATTCTAAACGCGGACGCTAAAACCTATGTGGAATAGTGCTTAATGGCCTTCGTGGGGATTATTCGGCTTTTCTGGTAATAATATACTGTTCATAAAAAGAAACGCATAGCTACTGAAGGCACACACATAGCCATTATTTTGACATTAAATAACTTTTTTAATTTAATGAGTTAATTGTTCAAATTGCACACAAGAATACCTTAGGGTTCAACCAATCAATTGACAGTTGTTTTGCATCTGGGTCACGAGAATTTTTTGGCGTACGGGCTTTCCCGTTAGTATGGTGTGTGGCCTCCTCTTGCATCGATCAGCGACTGGCATCTCCTGGGCATGGATGCGATCAGACGTCTGATGTGGGCCTGTGGGATGGCTGCCCACTCTTCCTGGAACAGATCACGACGATTGGCTGGAGCAACGCCTCGGCGACAAACACGTCTATGCAGCTCATCCCACAGGTGCTCAATCGGACTCATGTCTGGAGACAGGGATGGCCAGGGAAGGGTGAGAATGGATTTGGCAGTCAGGAACTGCGTGGTCAACCGTGCACAATGGGTATCTTGTGTTGTCCTGTTGAAACACAGACCTTTGGGCAGCCAAAAGTGGAAGGACATGGGTTCTAAGAATTTCATTGACGTATCGTTGCGCATTCAAGCCTCCTTCAATGTGCACCAATTGACTCCTCCCGTTGTAACTGATCATTCCCCACACCATTGCACCTCCACCACCGTGCGGCGGAGCTTCATCAATGCAATTTTGGCAAAACGTTCATTTCGCCTACGGTAGACCCTACACCGTCTATCATGACGCTGCAACAAAAAAGAAAGATTCGTCACTAAACCAGACACGTCTCCATTGATTGTCAGCTGCTCAGGGACGATGCTGGTTGGCCCAAAGAAGTCGATTTTGGCGATGGCTGCGCGTAAGGACAGGTCCTCGGTGAGGTCGTTGTGCCCAAAGTCCAGCGTCATGCAGTCTATTCCGGACAGTTTGATCAGACACATGACGTCCTGCAGGCAATGACTGGGCAGTTGAGGAAGCTGTTGTAAACCTGTCTCTGAGGTGACGAAGCCGAATAAAGCGATCCTCCGCTGCTGTTGTCACTCTGGGTCGTCCACTGCGATGCCGGTCTTCAACTGAGCCAGTGGCTTGGAACCGGTGCCAAAGTCGACTGATGGTACTCTGATGCACGTTTAGATGCCTGGCAACCTGACTTTGACTTTCGCCTGCATGCAGCCGGCCAATAGCAATGTTCCTTAAATTTATCGATAGAGACGCCATAATGTCTGCTTGAAAATGAACTGAATTTTTTTTTTTTGTGTGTAGCGTTATCCTTTTATAGGGTTTCAGTTGGGAGCCGCGCTGGTGTAATGGCTTCGGCGTTGTACTGGCGACCAGGTGTTCATGGTTCAAACCCGGGCGTCGGCGTTTGAAGAAATGTTTACGGCCGGAAATTTGACTGAATAGCCTGAACGGCTTCTGTGATAAACCCTCTGTGGATGGGAAGGAGCGAAGCTCCTGACCGGGTTGGAAGGAAAGTCCTCAGGTTCCCCAGCCTCGCAATGACATGTCATTGGGCCGAAGGGCTGAAAGCCCAAGTGCCGCTGGTTAAGAAAAAAAAAAAAAAAAAAAAAAAAAAAATAGGGTTTCAGTTGCGTAGTCAGTGAATAGTGTTCACCCCAAATTTTGTTGCTTTCACGTGCGCGCAATATGAGCTGTGGTCAAAAATTGCGTCATAAACACTATTGACCACTGCGTTGTAACGATTACAAAAATGAACGCAATTCAGGTCAACACGTGCATTTGACACTGTAAAGAACATTTGAGGCTGGTTTTTATATACCCCAGCACAAAATTTTGATTACAAACTCATAAAAACGCACCCTCGGATAGCTATGCGTTTCTTTTTTTGAACAGTATAATATAAGTTGTTTTTCATTGTGCGTAATTATATAGTGACTAGCATTAAATATCATGTGAAAAAGGAAATAACACGATAGCCGCCGTCAATAATCAAGCTAGTAATGTCAGGTGAGATTTGTATGGAAGCATAGTCATAATTGAATTAAAAATGACATTTTGCGCTGATTGTTTACCGGGGCGGAGGTGAAGAGGCTGCATGCTTCTATCAAAACCGTACTCGTTTCAAGCGACGCGCGATAGTATAGGTAAATACCCCGTGTGCCTTTTAATTTAATTTAGTGACGGAGAGGTTAAGAGATCATGCCTTACTCTGATAGCCTTGGATTTGTCATGTTAGAAATGTTCTGTTTCTTCCTAATACAGTGGTTGATCAAAACCTGTCAGCTAGCAGTTTCCTATCTGTGGTCGTTTCCTCAGTTACTGAAGTAATAATAGTGTCGTTTTCCCTTGGCGTTCGCCTGTGCCAGTGTGAACAGGGATGACCAGGGCGACACAATAACATTCTTTGATAATAATAATAATAATAACATTCTTTGAACTGTAATTGATTAAGGGAACTTACAAAATACCCATAATTTTTTCATCCAATTTACCAGCCCGTTGTGGCCATATACTTAACAATCGTTCCCGATTTCTGATAGTCGTTTACCAATGTGGAATTTACCTAGAATAATACGCTGTTAATAATCGGTACTCACCCAGAGCAAACCGAGAAGAGTATCATCAGAATAGACATTAGTTTACGTGTGAAATCACATATTTTCCTGCTGTTTACTGGGAATAACATATCCCAGAGAGTTCCGGCATTAACCAAACTAGTGGACAAACTTGTGTATCCAGAAAACTATCACCAATTTGGCGTTCCCCGTGTGAAGTGTAATTAATCATCGGAGGAACTGGGGCCGACTCGAACGATACCAATTACTGGACATTATCTGCATTTTTTTCCTTGGATTATTTGTCAAAACACTTGTTGCACCAGAGTAGGTAAGGAACGAATAAGTGGCCACGAATAACAGAGAAAGAGAGAAAATGTGAAATAATTTGTTTCATTTTTTTGTGTTACAGGAAAATATTGTAACTGCAAACTTCTGTTCTTTTTTTTTCAAACTATTGTGTAATAATATTTTTTTTTTTTTTTACTGAATAGCATTTTAGTGGGACTTGTTCTTCACTGTACTGCCTATCCTATACCCTAGCGTTAATCTTTTGACCTTTTGGGGTTATTAACTTCTGCGGGATCTTTTCTCAGCAAGAGGGGAGGCACTTATGGGATTATCTGTTTATATTGATTTCTATATGTTTGATGTCGTGAGAGTTTAAATGATAATAAACTAAACAAAACTTAATTAATTGTGTTGGTCAGTTCAGCCCATAACCCATACTCCATAGTTTTTTTTCACGTTGTTTGTACGTACAGTTTGTCGCATCACTGTGAGTGCGTGAATGATTAAACGTATAGATTACCTGTATGAAGAGTAGTATTGTCTAATAAGAAATTACAGTCGTAAGGATAGGCTGGATTAGAGTTTCTTCTAAGTCCAGTGACAGATTCTACCCTTAAATTATTCACTCGTGAAAATCTATTTTCTTATACTATTTCTCACTTATTTACCACCCTGCCTTTTCTATTCAGACGGACCTAAATCTATCTCCAATACCTATCTAAAATTTACGACATTAATGTCGGCTCGTCGGTAGGATTTGAGCTACATCTCGTCCGTAGGATTTGAGCTACATCTGCAGCAAGCGACATTTACTGGTCGCTCGTCCGTAGGATTGATCTAAGTCTGAGTCTAGTAAATGGACTAACGTCTGTTACCGTATCTTAGTCTAACTCTAGATAGAGCGTGGTGTGGTTGTCTCGTGAGTTAAAGAAATACTAACAATAATTATCCCTTAGACTAACGTTCTGTTTATTGGGTTGCTGACCACACAAATTAGAAATTTGTTCTTTCCACAGCATCTTAGAGTATATAATATATACTACATAATGTATACTATCGGCCTACATAGATGGATCCTTATATATTAATTTAGACAAGATCCTATGTGTAGGTGGTTCCACAACGGATATTGGCATAGGGGAGTGAAGTGTTAGTGACTTCACTATACACTAGAGACAGCTTTATGAGGTGGCGATGATCAGTTCCCTTCCTAGCTGCCTTTGTTATCAGTAATTAAGGTACTAGTTTACAGCTGGCTAAACTGAAGCATGAAGCTACCAGAATTCGATCCCGGAACACAATGAGAAGCAAGTGCCTAACAATTCTGTCAATCGGATGCTCAGGCTTTCCATAGAAAATAAAATTTTGTGGCTAAATCGATGTGTCCTCGGTAGTATAGTGGTAAGTATCCCCGCCTGTCACGCGGGAGACCGGGGTTCGATTCCCCGCCGGGGAGGAAATATTTTTTCGTTTTTAAATTAATTAATGTATATTTCGTTCTGTTTTTTTTCAATAATAAAAATAATACCAATAAACATTAAAATGTCAAATGGAAGGATGTCTATGGTCAGAATGAACATTATTAATTATCTGTGCCACACTGTTAATGTCAAATGGAAGGATGTCTATGGTCAGAATGAACATTATTAATTATCTGTGCCACACTGTTAATGTCAAATGGAAGGATGTCTATGGTCAGAATGAACATTATTAATTATCTGTGCCACACTGTTGATATCAAATGGAAGGATGTCTGTGGTCAGAATGAACATTATTAACACGCTGTTAATGTCAAATGGAAGGATGTCTATGTTCAGAATGAACATTATTAATTATATGTGCCACACTGTTAATGTCAAATGGAAGGATGTCTATGGTCAGAATGAACATTATTAATTATCTGTGCCACACTTTTAATGTCAAATGGAAGGATGTCTATGGTCAGAATGAACATTATTAATTATTTGTGCCACACTGTTAATGTCAAATGGAAGGATGTCTATGTCCAGAATGAACATTATTAATTATCTGTGCCACACTGTTAATGTCAAATGGAAGGATGTCTATGGTCAGAATGAACATTATTAATTATCTGTGCCACACTGTTAATGTCAAATGGAAGGATGTCTATGGTCAGAATGAACATTATTAATTATCTGTGCCACACTGTTAATGTCAAATGGAAGGATGTCTATGGTCAGAATGAACATTATTAATTATCTGTGCCACACTGTTAATGTCAAATGGAAGGATGTCTATGGTCAGAATGAACATTATTAATTATCTGTGCCACACTGTTAATGTCAAATGGAAGGATGTCTATGGTCAGAATGAACATTATTAATTATCTGTGCCACACTTTTAATGTCAAATGGAAGGTCGGTGGAACATTATAATTCTATGGTCAGTACAGTGAACAAAAATGATATCTATTTAATTCATTATCTTTGTGTCAGCCACACTGTTAATGTCAAATGGAAGGTTTCTTTGGTCAGAATGAACGTTTTTAATTATCTGTGCCACACTGTTAATGTCAAATTGTGAAGGATGTCTTTTGTTCAGAATGAACCAACCCAGCTCCATCTTGTCTGCCACACTATGTTAATGTGTGAAGGATGTCTTGCTTGCTCAGTAATGCAATCTTTATGGTGATAATTATCTGTGCCACACTGGTAATGTCAAATGGAAGGATGTCTATGTTCAGAATGAACATTATTAATTATCTGTGCCATCCTCCTACTGTTAATGTCAAATGGAAGGATGTCTATGGTCAGAATGAACATTATTAATTATCTGTGCCACACTGTTAATGTCCAATGGAAGGATGTCTATAATCAGAATGAACATTATTAATTATCTGTGCCACACTGTTAATGTCAAATGGAAGGATAACTATGTTCAGAATGAACATTATTAATGATCTGTGCCACACTGTTAATGTCAAATGGAAGGATGTTTATGTTCAGAATGAACATTATTAATTATCTGTGCCACACTGTTATTGTTAAATGGAAGGATGTCTTTGTTCAGAACGAACATTATTAATTATCTGTGCCACACTGTTAATGTCAAATGGAAGGATGTCTATGTTCAGAATGAACATTATTAATTATCTGTGCCACACTGGTAATGTCAAATGGAAGGATGTCTATGTTCAGAATGAACATTCAACATGTACCATTATGTTCCTTCATGAAACTATTGTCTATGTCAATTGTGTGTGAGAGGTAATCAAGTGGTCTGTTAATTACTGTGCCACACTGTTAATGTCAAATGGAAGGATGTCTATGGTCAGAATGAAACATTATTAATTATCCTGCTGTTTACATTTTAATGTCAAATGGAAGGATGTTGAACATTATTAATCATCTGTGCCACACTGTTGATGTCAAATGGAAGGATGTCTATGGTCAGAATGAACATTATTAATTATCTGTGCCACACTGGTAATGTCAAATGGAAGGATGTCTATGTTCAGAATGAACATTATTAATTATCTGTGCCACACTGTTAATGTCAAATGGAAGGATGTCTATGGTCAGAATGAACATTATTAATTATCTGTGCCACACTGTTAATGTCAAATGGAAGGATGTCTATGGTCAGAATGAACATTATTAATTATCTGTGCCACGCTGTTAATGTCAGTGCCACGCTGTTAATGTCAAATGGAAGGATGTCTATGTTCAGAATGAACATTATTAATTATCTGTGCCACACTGGTAATGTCAAATGGAAGGATGTCTATGTTCAGAATGAACATTATTAATTATCTGTGCCACACTGTTAATGTCAAATGGAAGGATGTCTATGGTCAGAATGAACATTATTAATTATCTGTGCCACACTGTTAATGTCAAATGGAAGGATGTCTATGGTCAGAATGAACATTATTAATTATCTGTGCCACACTGTTAATGTCAAATGGAAGGATGTCTATGGTCAGAATGAACATTATTAATTATCTGTGCCACACTGTTAATGTCAAATGGAATTCATTCTGTTGTTGATGTCATTGCTTGCCCCGCCGTCTGGTGTTACTATGCATCCTAGGTATGTGAAGGCATCTGTCTGTTCCAGTTGCTGATTCCTTACTAATATGGGCTCAGGGGCCAGGCCCTGCATCACCTGCCAAATAGTGGATCTGGTTATGTTTGACAAACTCTACCAATGTTGAACCCAGTGAGTTGGGGAAGCCCTCTGGGTCTGCAAGAAAGCCCTGAAACTCACCCCTCAAATACACACGGGTAAAGAGTTCAAACTCAAATCCTTGGGGTTCAATAGAAGACAGAAGAAGAATACGCCTCCATCACTGGCATCACTCAACTCTTCCACTTTTTGTAAGAAAACCAGTGATGCAATCTCTCTACACACTGGCACAACCTGGTTTTGAACCTGGTCCTTTTACCTTGACAAGCAAGTGTTCCAACTACACTGCTACTCAGATACTTGACAGCATGTGCTTCCATAATAATCGACTATAAAAGTAGACTAACTTTTCTCTAGCCCATTTCAGTTTTCTGTAGCTGATTTCATTTTTCTGTAGCAGATATCATGTTTTTTTGTAGCCAATTTCAGTTTTTGTAGCTCATTTCAGTTTTGCAGCCATTTCAGTTTTTGTAGCTGATTTCAGTTTTTGAAGCCATTTCAGTTATTGTAGCTGATTTCAGTTTTATTAGCCATTTCAGTTTTTGTAGCCATTTCAGTTTTTGTAGCTGATTTCAGTTTTTGTAGCCATTTCAGTTCTTGTAGCTGATTTCAGTTTTTGTAGCCAATTCAGTTGTTGTTGCCATTTCAGTTGTTGTAGCCATTTCAGTTTTTGAAGCTGATTTACATTTTTGTAGCCATTTCTGTTTTCGTAGCTGATTTCATTATCTGTAGCGATTTCAGTACCTGTAGCTAATTTAAGTTTTTATAACCCATTTCAGTTTTTGTAGCTGATTTCAGTCTTTTTAAGCCTATTTCAGTTTTTTGTAGTCGATTTTGTTTTCAAGAATAAAATGAGTAAAATTACTACTGTCGTTTTTTGAAATGCCTGATAATACAATAATCACTTGCCAACTGTGGTTTTCTTGACAAATAATTAAAAAAAGCTGCCAAAAAATAGCCAAATCTTAGAACCCTGTAATAACTTAGTCCTGCATTTGTAGCAAAGGAATATCGTGTTAAAGCAGGATTTTATAGCTGTTACTACACAAGTTAACTTCATGTATTTATCAAGATGGAGATGAGGAAAGACTGGAAGGAATGAGTAAAAAGGGGACGAGTTGAAAAAGATAGAAACAGACAAATTTGAATGGACAACAAAACAAATAAGAACACAGAACAAATATCTAACACATTAATGCAGAAGGGGAAAGAATCCGTGCAAACATGAATTAACTTGTTGCAGATGTCTCCTACACAGTACAAACATCTAGACATGCGTGAAACTGTGCCTGCAGAGATTTGACAACAGTAATGGTTTGATACCTACAAATCACAAACACATCAGCGAGGGAACTTGTAAATATTCCTGAGGAAGGGAAGGGGTAGGGTAAAAGAACAGGATTGAAACAAAAGAAATTAAACAATCAAGATGGTAATGAAACAAAATAACCCATTATGATTACTACGTCACACACAAAACTGAGTGACAGCAAATTAGATGATAACATGCAGTGAGAGGGAAAAAATATTTAATACACTGGTTACAATTACAATAATGATGAATACAAATAATGAATATGATATTGGTGATTAGGAAAAACTGAGTAGTTATGATAACGAAACCTGAAGTATATCAAATCTAGGAATCAAAGATCAGTGCTTGAAGAACATAGTGTTCAAAATCTGAACCAATATATCTTCAAATCACTTTAACTTATGTTGCTCTTCTTGCTATCATCTCCTTTTCTCTCTTTCTTCATTCAGTTATGACACAATTTTCAAATGTTTTTCCAGCTGAACTGCTTTCATCCATGACTCAATTTCCATAAGCTTTCACTACTTTCTATTCATCCCATAACAGGATGAGCAGCACTGCATTTTAAGTCAAAATTGTGTAAAAATGAACATTTGAATAATCAATTTTCTGATTATTTATAATCTTCTGAGTCTAAATATGTCAAAATAAATTGTCAGAACACATTCTAAGTAGGTGAATTTTACTTACTTACTTACTTAGTCGTTCCTCTTCTACCGTGAGGTGTAGAGGTTTGTAAGAGAAAGAGCGCCATACTATTCTATCGGCTGTCTTCCTCCTGGCTTGGTTCCATTCTAGTCATAGGTCCTTCAAAGATTGTCTAATGTTGTCCTCCCAGCGGACTTTGGGCCGTCCTGGAGGTATGGATCCCTGGCTCTTAGTTTCCCATGCTTGCCGTTCTGCAGACATGGCCAAACCATCTCAGTTGGGACTGTTCTACTTGGGTCTGCAGGGGGTTGGGTTTTTAGGCCTTGACGTATCGTCTGGTTGCGGACCATGTCTCTTCTTGTTACTTCAACCACCTTCCTCAGATACCTCATTTCTGAGGTTTGGATCTGGCTTTTGTGGGTTGTAGTCATTGCCCATGACTTGCATCCATACGTTAAGACTGTGACATAGGTGGAGCGGTATACAGCCATCTTCGTCTTCTTACCAACTTCTTGTTTGCTGAGGAATCCTCGATTTATGTCTTGAAAAAGTCTCCCAGCTGCTGCTCTTCGGGTAGCCAACTCTTCTTTGATGCCTCCCTTACGGTCTATGACAACTCCAGGGTATTTAAAGTGATCGACATGCTCCAGGACCTGTTGTCCCAGCTTAATCTGATGTCTTATTTCCTCTCGTGGTATCACCATGGTTTTTGTTTTCGAGCTGCTTATGATCATCCCTTTCTTCTCCAGCTCTTCCTTCCAGACTTGCGGTTGGATTGAAGATATGCCTCTGATTTAGCAATCAGGACAACATCATCAGCAAATGCCAGCTCTGAAATACAGACCTGTCTCATCTTCCAGTACCCCACTGAATACTTTCCTGTCCTCTCCTTACATGCCTTGATGACATCGTCCATGAGGAGTATGAAAAGATAAGGCGACAGGATATCACCTTGTCTTATGCCAGTGGTGGTCCTAAATTCTTCTGACTTATGGTTTGCCGTCCTCACATAGTTTCTGCAAGATTTGTAGAAGCTCTGTATAGCATGAATCAGAGGTGCTGGAATGTTCTTCCTTGCCAAACAATCTCAGAGTTTGTTCCAGGGGACCTTGTCAAATACCTTTTCCAGATCTAAGAAGCAAAGATGGATCTCACTCTTATACTCAAGAGCCTTTTCACTCAACTGTCTGAGTGTGAAGATTAGGTCTTGAGTACTTCAATTTGCTCGGACCTCATCCATTTGTGGCTCAGCTAGGCATCTGAGTCTCTGCTCCAGTATTCTAGAGTAGATTTTACCAAGGACACTGAGAAGGGATATGCCTCTATGGTTTCTACATTGTCGGTTTTCACCATTTTTGAAAATCTGTGTTATTATGGCAATCCGCAATTTGCCTTGCTTGTCCTTTATAAATTTAAGAGGGCACTGTTTTTCCTTCCTCATATTCTTTAGGGTCTTATAGAATAATTTCTGGTTTTCTTGCGCATCTTTTTCTAGCTTTTCTACAAATTCTTCCCAGGACTTCTGTTTTGCTGCTAGCACCTTGTTCTTTGCTTCTGTTCTGAGTATCATATATTTTCTGTATTTCTCTGTTTTTCCTGCTGTGTGAATTTTGACTTTGTAAATTGTATTTTCATTAGAAGTTGTGCTTTTCCTATGAGGAAAACCATGATTTACCTTGTTTTAAC
Source organism: Oreohelix idahoensis (assembly GCA_024509875.1). Lineage (NCBI taxonomy): Eukaryota > Metazoa > Mollusca > Gastropoda > Stylommatophora > Oreohelicidae > Oreohelix > Oreohelix idahoensis. The sequence continues at coordinate 30,768 of JAMPIV010007976.1, forward strand.
GTTATAAATTTTCTTATAGTTTGCTTATTTCTTAGTCAGTCACATGAGGTTTGGTATAAATACTTTCCACTGAATAATAAAACTTTTTGTCAATCTGATTTCTGATTTCTTGTCAAACTTTAGATTTACTGCAAATAATATTGTACAATTTTGAAAAAAATGTGTTACTATTTTTAGATACTAACTTTGACATTTTATGTCTCAGGATATACTATAGTTTTTTTTTTTAATCACTAATCCTTAATCTTACAAAAGTTTTTAAAAACAGTGATGGGCTTCCATTTCAACTATGGTGCTCATAACGTAACAAATTTTAAAAAAAGCTGTATTGATTTGAAATATAGGGCTAAAATTCAACATGGCCACCATTTCCTTGGCAACCAATAACATTATAACATTAAATGTGCTGGTATGGATAGCTCTTACTGCTTTTAGTTGACTCACTACATTTGTATCGAAATCGTGCAATTATTTATGACAACAGTATTTCACTGTAAACCCCCATCCCCCCTTAACTGTTCTCTCTCCCCTCTCATCATATCCCTTGCTCAACTCCTTTTACACCTAATTTAGCTCTTCTGTTTTCCTCCCTCTCTTCTCATTTTAATCTTCTCCCCCCATCTTCCCCACCCCTTCCTTCATATTAAAGTCTATTAATCATCCGTCAGTCACCAAAACACATACATGCACGCCTATTTGAGCAGCAACTTGGGCAAAGACACAAAGCGACATCCAGTGAGGAACACATTCATCATCATCTTTTTTTTTTTTTTAAATAAAATTTTGCCTCGTTTTGGCGAGGCATGTCCTGTTCAACCAAGTGGGTTATATTAGGGCGCATGTCCAAGTATAAAATGATTTTTAAGTTTTATCATCATTATCATCATTCTTCTCTCTCCCTATGGAGCATACAGCCACCACTGTAGATGTCATCCATGCCAATGCTAAAGCACTTACTCTTACAGTGGGGGGTTTCTGCAGCAATTTATTTTAGATGATGAGGTTGCCAGGCTCCTGCACAACCTCACATTAGTCATCTTTTACGACATGACTGAGAGAGCAGAAGTACTACTCTTTTCTCACAGTCCTCCAGGAACTCCATGTGGTGCGGAATAAATTCAAGCAAATGAAACTACTGCCAATCCAACAAATCACTCATGGTTTACAAACAATGGTGAAATATTGCAGAAATATTGTCAATCTACAATCAATGTACCAAATGAGCTTCAAATTACAACAGAACAGTACAATAACTCTAACGGAAGTGTAATGAGATGGAATATATGATACAATCATGCACCTTTCAGTTTCATAATGTTTCCACAAAAACCTCACATTGACATACATGCCACACCTCGGAGATGGAAAACCTGTACAAAAAATCCAAAACCCTGTACAAAGACCCGCAAAACCTGTACAAAGACTGAAAAAAATATATCAAAAGAGTTAATTCGTGTAAAAATATTTTCAATTACAGTGGGCTGCATTATAAATGAGGCACTGGGACTTTCCCTTTAAAAGCAGGTCTTCACTTATTTTAAAACCCAAACAATAAATGTCCGAGTTTATTTTACACTGTAAAAATTATGTGATGGTGTCATCATTTAGTCTATTTCTGTGTTTAATTATCACTAACAGACTGGGAAATCCTGTGTTCAATAGGATCTAATAAAAGAACTCTGAGACACAGTAATAAGGGGAATGGGTTAGAAAACCTGTACAGAAATTATGTACAGGGTGTACACATCTGAAAACGCAAACACCTTGTACAGATTATGGGTAAACCATAGCATGTGGCATGTATGCATTGTGGTGAATCGTATTCAACAATGATTTGATCTGATTATTAACAATGAACTACAATATTTTGTCATTATTTCTGAATAGCTGTGGACTATCAATTTAAAGAGATATTAATGGTATGAAGTAAGCTACACTTATGCACATTTCAACTTCATAAACAATCTATAAAAACCTCACTTTCTAGTGAGTGGTTTCCAATAATGATTTGATTTGATATGATAATAAAACAATGAACAACATAATTTGACAAAATTTCTAAAAAGCTGGGATAGTGAAAAAGGTAAAGGATCCCGTTACACGCCCATTGAGGCATACTGGGAATATGGTGTTAGGCCCATATTTTCTTGACCATCGGCGCACTAGCGGTGATGTGGTCAGCATCACACCTTAACCTTCCCAGAGTTGCTCTGGTACCCAATTCATGAGGCTGGGTCAACTCCGGAGCCGTCAGCGGTATAAAAAGTTCCACCTCACTTGGGGATCGAACCATGGACCACTGAGCTAGGAAGCCAGTGCACTAACCCCTGCTTTACCGTGGCTGCTGATGGGATAGTAATGAGATGGAATAAGACACACTTACACACATTTCAAATTCATAACACAAGCATAAAAACACCACTTTGTGGTGAATGACCTTCAAAAATTGATTTCATCTGATAATGAACAACAAACTACATAATTTGTCATCATTTCTAAATAGCTGTCCACAATCAATCAAATGTGATTGTCATAAGATGGAATAAGATACACTCACGAACACTTCAACTTCATAATACTTCCACAAAAACATCACTTTGTTTTGAATGGTTTCCAGCAATGTTGTGATTATCTGATAATGAACAATGAACTTCATAATTTGTCATCATTTCTGAATAGATGTGCGCAATCAATCGAATAGGATAGTAATGAGATGGAATGAGACACACTCACGCACATTTCAACTTCATTATAAATCTACAAAAAAACATCGCTTTGTAGTTAATGGTTTCCAATAATAAATGTTTTCAATAATGAACTGTTTCTGAAACATCTCTAACAAAAGTGACTGTTTCTAGAATACCACTAACGTAAGTAACTGTTTCTAGAATACCACTAACAAAAGTAACTGTTTCTAGAATACCACTAACAAAAGTCACTGTTTCTAGAATACCACTAACAAAAGTAACTGTTTCTAGAATACCACTAACCTAAGTAACTGTTTCTAGAATACCACTAACTTCTTCTTCTTCTTCGTTCACCCTGATAAGGACGGTGGTTGCGAATACCACTAACAAAAGTAACTATTTCTAGAATACCACTAACAAAAGTAACTGTTTCTAAAATACCACTAATCTTAGTAACTGTTTCTAGAATATCACTAACCTTAGTAACTGTTTCTAGAATACCACTAACAAAAGTAACTGTTTCTAGAATACCACTAACCTAAGTAACTGCTTCTCGAATACCACTAACAAAAGAAACTGTTTCTAGAATACCACTAACAAAAGTGGCTGTTTGTAGAATACTACTAACCTAAGTAACTGCTTCTAGAATATCCTAACAAAAGTCACTGTTTCTAGAATACCACTAACCTAAGTAACTGTTTCTAGAATACCACTAACAAAAGTAACTGTTTCTAGAATACCACTAACAAAAGTGGCTGTTTGTAGAATACTACTAACCTAAGTAACTGTTTCTAGAATATCACTAACAAAAGTAACTGCTTCTAGAATACCACTAACAAAAGTAACTGTTTCTAGAATACCACTAACCTAAGTAACTGCTTCTAGAATACCACTAACAAAAGAAACTGTTTCTAGAATACTACTAACAAAAGTGGCTGTTTGTAGAATACTACTAACCTAAGTAACTGCTTCTAGAATACCACTAACAAAAGTAACTGCTTCTAGAATACCACTAACAAAAGTAACTGTTTCTAGAATACCATTAACCTAAGTATCTGGTTCTAGAAAACCATAAACCTCTGTAACTAGTTCTAGAATTCCACTAACTGTGACTTTGTATCTAACAGAGCAGTAACTGTTTCTATAATAACCTATGTGACTTTGTATAACCTATGTGACTTTGTATCTAACAGAGCAGTAACTGTTTCTATAATAATGCTAACCTATGTGACTTTGTATCTAACAGAGCAGTAACTGTTTCTATAATAATGCTAACCTATGTGACTTTGTATCTAACAGAGCAGTAACTGTTTCTATAATAATGCTAACCTATGTGACTGTATCTAACAGAGCAGTAACTGTTTCTATAATAATGCTAACCTATGTGACTTTGTATCTAACAGAGCAGTAACTGTTTCTATAATAATGCTAACCTATGTGACTGTATCTAACAGAGCAGTAACTGTTTCTATAATAATGCTAACCTATGTGACTGTATCTAACAAAAAGAAAAAAAAGAAAAAAAAAGTGACGTCGGTAACTCTTTCTGTGATACTATTAATATAAGAGTCATTGTCACTAACTTAAATGCATATTTGTTGGTATCACAAATGGGACATGTTAGAGCAGAGTTTTACTGTTACCACCTACCCAAAAAGCTGTTTACAGGAAACACTGACCCAAATCACTGCTTCTCGCACTTACTTAACCCCATATGTCCAAGCATAAAGGTTTTACCTTTCCGTATGCTATTAGTGCGGTAATACATTTTGTGCTATCACCACATACCATTCATTCACAGTTAGTGATATATCACATATTTATCAATGAGGACTGCATTAAAACTGAGTATTACAAAATATAATTAACATAAAAAATGGTGCAGAAGCCAGTTTTACAAATTAGCAATACAATAAAACACTGGGCGTTTGGACTGAGCCCTTCATCAGCCATATTCACAACTAGAATCAAAACTGAGAAATATATAAAGGCTTTGATAGAATGATAAAGGATACATGGGATATAAGGAACAAATTAACATTAAAAATGTTTTTATTATTGTGACCGTAGTTGTCAAAGGTTTATCCCTAAATGTCCTGTGTTCCTATTGCATCGTTCATTTGCTAATGGGATGAATTAGACTATGCTACAAAGGGTGTGGGATGAATTAGACTATGCTACATAGGGTGTGTGATGAATTAGACTATGCTACAAAGGGCGTGGGATGAATTAGACTATGCTAAAGAGGGTGTGGGATGAATCAGACTATGCTACAAAGGGTGTGGGATGAATCAGACTATGCTACAAAGGGTGTGGGATGAATTACACTATGCTACAAAGGGTGTGGGATGAATTAGACTATGCTACAAAGGGTGTGGGATGAATTAGACTATGCTACACAGGGTCTGGGATGAATTAATCTATGCTACAAAGGGTGTGGGATGAATTGGACTAAGCTACAAAGGGTGTGAGATGAATCAGACTATGCTACAAAGGGTGTGGGATGAATTAGACTATGCTGCAAAGGGTGTGGGATGAATTAGACTATGCTACAAAGGGTGTGAGATGAATCAGACTATGCTAAAAAGGGTGTGGGATGAATCAGACTATGCTACAAAGGGTGTGGGATGAATCAGACTATGCTACAAAGGGTGTGGGATGAATTAGACTATGCTACAAAGGGTGTGGGATGAATTAGACTATGCTACAAAGGATGTGGGATGAATTAGACTATGCTACACAGGGTCTAGGATGAATTAATCTATGCTACAAAGGGTGTGGGATGAATTAGACTATGCTACAAATGGTGTGGGATGAATTAGACTATGCTACAAAGGGTCTGGGATGAATCAGACAACAGCATTGATGTGTCTCGTGTGAAATGAGGGGCTCAATTTAAGCATTTGTAAGATTATTAAAATAACTTTGACAATTCTTTCACAAACATGTTTAGACTACATGTTCATATGAAACCTAGTTACTAAGCAATACACTTTTTAAGGTGTTCAATTCTATTTTTAATCACCTTGTATACATGATGAGGACCTTGGCATACAGGTAGAAATCTGGTAGAAGATTAAAGCTAGGTACTGGACAGAATACACTGGAGAGATGCAGCTAATGCCCTCTGGAGGAATAATTTACTAATGACTAGTGCCCTGAGAGACTGGATGATGAACTCTTTCTAACAACATCTCAACAGATTCTATACAGAATGACTCATGACATCTGAGAGCCCAGCACAGCTATGTTATTATGCATATGATTTGCCTACACCAACAATCCAGTAAATGTCAACCTACATAACCTAGCACAGTTAATCATGCAAAAAAGCACCAGCCAAATCAACCTTTTTAATCCCACGGAGAATTTATTGTCCTCCTATAAGCACTGGTTACAAATTCAACACTTAACTCCCAACAACTCAAGATCTATCAGGCAGAGTCTTGTTCTCTCTCTATGGTGCGGAATGCTGGAGAGTCACAGAGAAGGAAATGTCAAAATTGTCCTCTTTTCACACAACATGCCTAAGAAAAATTCACCGAACCTTTTGGCCAAATACCATCACCAACCAAGATCTGCTTACTCGTAGCAAGCAAGAGGACATGCATACCATCATAGCTGGCAGACGCTGGAGCTGGGTTGGTCATGTCCTCAGAAGAGACCCCGATGCCATCACAAAAACAGCTATGCTTTGGACCCCTGAAGGAAAGCGAAAGAGAGGCCGACCAAAAACAACTTGGCGGAGGACTGTGGAGGCTGAGATGCAAAGAATGAACCAGAGTTGGGGCACTGTACGAAGGATGGCCACCGACCGTGCAAAGTGGAATCAATTTGTTGTTGCCCTACAAGACGCCACTAGGCGTGATGGCCACTGACTGCTTTGACGGTCGGTGGTTAAGGATCGAAGAAGAAGAAGAAGAAGAAGGTAGTTACAGATTTTCCCACAGGTGTTTTTCTGTAGAATAGAAGGATTGAAATGGTACAATATCACCAACTGATGACAAGAACCAGACTAGTGCCAGTGGAAGAAAAGATGAGAAGAAGATGCTGGAGATGGATAAGAAACACACTAAGGAAGCCTACTGATAGCATTAACTAAGCCAGCTGGAATCCCCAGAGTAAGAGAGGTAGAGAGAAGCTATCAACACATGGAGAAGAGAACTGGAGATGGAAATAACAAGGATAAAGGAGACATGGAAGAAAATCAGTGGCCAGCACAGGACAGAAGGCCTTGGCATGAGTTTGTTGAGGACCTAAGCTCCTCAGGAAGCCGAAGGGTAATGAATGAATGGATGAAAATTTGTGAGTTCTGATATGGCTAAAGATTACTAGCTGGAGCTTCACACAACTGGAAATGGAAGAAGAAGCAACTGAATCTTAACACAACTGGAAATGGAAGAAGCAACTGAATCTTAACACAACTGGAAATGGAAGAAGCAACTGGAGCTTCACATAACTCGAAATGGAAGAAGAAACTGAAGCTTCATATAACTGAAAATGGAAGAAGCAACTAGATCTTAACACAACAGGAAAAGGAAGAAGCTACAGAATCTTAACACTAGTCAAGAAAAGTAGGGGTTATGTATGAATCAACATGATTTTCAAAATCTTTTCACCAACTCAAAAAGATACTTTGTCACTACTGTATGCACATATGAGAGAGAAGATGAAGACTCGCAGCTGAGCTATTCCACCTGTGTGTGCTCTTTCGGTTTTCTGCTAATGCAACAATGATATAATCCAGCATGCAAACTTAATACCTTTGCTGTGACAAAACACCTGGATCTAGCACCAACTGGACTAGGCTTCAACCTTATAAGAATTGGGATGTGTGACATATTACACAGCACGTAAGATTTACAGCTGCATACGGTCAGTATTTTTCTCAAACATTAAGCAAACATTTCTACTGTCTGCATCACAAGATGAACTGTTTGCTCAGAGATAATGACAATATTAATAATAATAATAATAATAATCATAATAAGAGACAATGATATAATAACAGATTATGTAATCAAATAATGCCTTCAGCCCCAATACAAGCAAAGAAAAGTAAGTAGGTCACTGCAACTATATGGAGATAATCATGACAAAAATGAGGTAAAAGTACTCCCGTAGAAGATACTGCATGTAAGGGAATGAAGTATACTAGGTCCAGCACTGAGAGGTAGGGTTAACCAGTTCCCTTCCTTGCTGCCTCTGCATTCCCTAACTCAAGAGCAATCAGTTCCCATTTACAGCTGGGTAGACTGGAGCGTGATGCTTCCAGGTTTTGAGCCTGAAACCCAATAACTTAGCCACGAGAGGCCAGTGTGTGACACCACCATGTTTCAAACCCCGTAACTTAGCCGCGGGAGGCCAGTGTGTGACACCACCATGTTTCAAACCCAATAACTTAGCCACGAGAGGCCAGTGTGTGACACCACCATGTTTCAAACCCTGTAACTTAGCCGCGGGAGGCCAGCATATGACAGTGCCATGTTTTGAACCCAGAAGCTTTGCTGCCAGCACCCTAATCACTCTTCAAATTGGATGCTCATAATAATAATACTTATAACAAAAAGAGATAATGATATAATAACAGAATTATATACACATTTCCAATCATTTAAAAACCTTAGCCCCAGCAATGAGTACAATAAAGTAAATAGATATTTGATAATATACACAGTCATAATAATAATGATAATATTAATGAGATGCAGGTCTGCTTCCTTTTATCTGAAATAATTGGGGACAGCGTTGTTTCGGAAACCAGATTTTTTCAGTTTCCAGATGTTGCCCAAATCACGTTAAACAACGTAGCCAAAAATAGCCCAAAATGTGTTTAAAATTCACCCAAAAGTAGCCCAAAGAAAATTTCCATTCTGAGAATGTTTCGGTTTTCAGGTGTTCAGATAACGGGACAGGGACTTGTATTGATATAATAACAGATTAGATAAATATTTTCAATAAATTAATAACCTCAGCCCCAACATAAAGAAGAAAAAGTCAATAGGTCACTGCAATAGGACAGCTGCCTCGGGTATGTCCCAGGGGAGACAAATAAATAATAGGACTACTGCCCCCCCCTCAGGCATGTCGTAAGAAACAACTAATACAACATTGTGCCTGGGGCTAGCAACAACTTACTTACTTATTCGTTCCTCTTCTACCGTGGGGTGTAGAGGTTTGTAAGAGACAGCGCCATACTATTCTATCGGCTGTCTTCCTCCTGGCTTGGTTCCATTCTAGTCCTCGGTCCTTCAAAGATTGTCTAATGTTGTCCTCCCAGCGGACTTTGTTTGGGTTGTCCTGGAGGTCTGGATCCCTGGCTCTTAGTTTCCCATGCTTGCCGTGGTAGCTGATCTTCTCCCATTCTGCAGACATGGATCTGGCTTTTGTGGGTTGTAGTCATTGCCCATGACTCACATCAATATGTCAAGACTGGGACATAGGTGGAGCGGTATACAGCCATCTTCGTCTTCTTACCAACTTCTCTTTTGCTGAGGAATCCTCGATTTATGGCTTGAAAAAATCTCCCAGCTGCTGCTCTTTGGGTAGCCAACTCTTCTTTGATGCCTCCCTTCCGGTCTATGACAGCTAGCAACAACAACATGTAAAATATACTGCTTCATAAACTATCTCTGCAAAAGAATATGTTCTGATGTAGGATTCCGCAAAGGGGACCACAGCAAAAGTGATTGGCTTAACAGCGACTCGAACCCAGGACCATCTGAACGGCATCACTGCCTGGCTACAGGAATAAATTTGTAACTTCTTATCGGATGGTCCTGGGTTTTCAAAGACAAAAAAGTGCAGACGGCAGTAACAAGCTAGCTCACAATACACAATATGTGATATTCTTTTGACTTAATAATCTTCCACAATTTCACAGTAAAAGGTAAAAAACGTAAAGGATCCCATTACAAGCCCATTGAGGCATATTGGGAATATGTTGTTAGTCCCATATTTTCTTGACCATACGGCACACTAGGGATGATGTGGTCAGCATCACGCTGGCCGCCTTTAACCCTCCCAGAATTGCTCTGGTACCCAATTCATCAGGCTAGGTCGACCCCGGAGCCGTTTTGTGGTCTTAAAAAATCCCACCTCAACTGGGGACCGAACCATGGCCCGCCAGTGCTGGGAAGCCAGTGCACTAATCACAGTAAACCTTACAGAAAATACATCAATGACATTTCAGGCAACACACTATTTTTCATCATTTTTCTTTTCGCTGCTTATGGAGCATGGAACCACCACTTTAGCCGGATCCCTTACAGGAAGCCTGCACCAAGCATTCACATGCTCTTGTAGCAGGGGTTTCTGTAGCAATGTTTTTTTTGTGACGAGGTTGGCAGCCTCGTGCAAACATTCATATTAATGGCCCTGTACATGGCCATACCAGATAGTAGGGTCCACCTAATCCCATTTTATGGGACTGACCAATTCTCCATGTACAGTAAGCCTGCAACAAGCACCCACATGCTCTTGCAGCAAAGGCTTCTGTGGCAATTTGTTATACATGATAAGGTTGCCAGCTCTATGCCCAAGCCCATATTAGTGGCCATGTATGACATGCCAGAGGAAGTACTAGTTTTATTCAACCTTTGTCTCCTTAGAGACCTCTGAGAACTACATGGATGCAGGACATGTATTAAGACTGTGTTTAAAAAAACAAACTAAGATACCCCGCACCTGGTCTTGTAATTAGAACCCTAGAGGGAACCAAGGATAAATTTAAAAAAACAATCCTGAAATACAAAGAAGGATCAAATGAAAGTAGTTAATGATCTGAAATGAACTACGGACAGAAAAACTTACAAAAGAGGAAAATTTGTCACTCTTTATGGGGGTCGTCCACATGTGACTTCATGCAATTTTTTTTGTCATTTTTTAACCCCCACCCCTTGTCACACTTCATCACAAAAACGCAGACCCCCTTTTATGTGATGTCACAAATATCTTACCATAACACCCCCCCCCCTTTTTTTTCACTCATTTTTTAAACTAATGTAAAGAAAGAATGTAATTGAATGTAAATTAGTTATCTAGTGCTGATAAAATAACAATCGTTTAAGCAAAGTAGTGTTTAATTAATCTTGCACTTACAAAGAACTGCTTTGCCAGTCAAATGTTGCACAATTTAATTAAAATACCGCTTATTTTGGCTCAATTTAATTGCAAACAATAACAAATTAATTAAATGTAAAGTAAACACATAACTAACTTCAGTTTCTTACTTAAATTAAATTTTCATACAATAATGTTAAACCTGAGAGAAAATCTACAAAAACTGAAGGGTTTAAAAATGGAAGTTGTTTTCGATAGGACAAAGAAAGACAACGAGGTTCAAAAACAAAACAAAAAAAACACCAACTCAAAAAGAACAAATACTAATACAAACTAAAACCAAGTGCAAAGGACAATAGTTATCTATAAACAATACAAAACTGAAAATAAAATGACAAGTACTAATATAAATTAAAACCAGCAACTGCAAAAGACAATAGTTATTTAAATTTAATACAAAATTAGTAAATAAAATGACACTAAATACCCCAATTATAACCAATTTTCAGGTTGAACAGGGTAGACCAAGATGGAACGAGAAGAGGCAATAATGGTCAGCTGTTAAGTGCCCACTCTCCACCCATCACATCATCAAAACAACAACAACAACCACAACAACAACAACAACAACGATGAATGACTTCTCTTTATTCTCATTCTCCCACATACCACTGAACGAGCTAGAAATTCATCATCTTCCAGATCAACATCGTTTTCTGGAGAGGTGGGGATGACATTAGTTTCACACACAAAAAATATGTATAATTAAAAAACAAGACGACTTAACTCTTTAAGTCCCAAAAGCTGATATATCGTACTTCTTCCAGACACATTTGACCCAATGAACGGTAAATCGGCTTTCATATCTTTCGCTCCTTTCTGTTTTCTAATTTTAACAACCCAAAACGTAATTTCTGACAGGACGTATTAATTTTAAAAACCTCGTATTTTTGCACATGAACATTAAAAAATGTTTTTTTCCAAACTACAACAATAAAAAATCACTGAGGTAGCCATTTTTGTTTGGGCCAAACCCAGCTTTTTGCTTGGGACTGAAAGAGTTAATACAGTTGAAAGTTGTGTCAATTATCTGATATTTCAGCTGAGGTTATAATATTAATATGAACCACTCACGAGGAAGTTGTCAACTATTGAAATTAAAACTAGACTTTGAGGATTTAGGGCTACAAAATCTATTTTGTTCTGACATCATTTATGACAGAAGTGAGCCTCATTCATATTTTTTGTGTGACGTTACATTTTTACAACTCCCCATCACACCTTGTCACAAAAGTTTAGACCCCTCCTCCCGCTCAATGCGTGACATCATATGTGGACAACCCATATGCTCCAGATAGGTGTCAGTAGATAAGATGAAGAACAGACAAAACTGTTATTTTAAATTTATAGACAAGCAAACAGAAACAATGATTTTCAGCCCAAATAAAAAACCTTTTGTCAATTGTCCAACACACAAGGAAAAAAAGCAACAGAAAAAGGAAAAAAGTAAGGATATAACAAACAATATAATCATAAATTTCTCTTCAGGGGGAAGAAAAAAGCCACCTGCTGATGAAATAATATGTGCCAGCTAAAAAAAAAACAAAAAAAATACCCGCATTAAAGTGAAGAAAAGCAGGTGAGTACAGAAACCAACTTACCACTTCCGATTCTGTCGCTGTTAATTCTGTCTCTGTAGGTGCTGCTGATTCTACAACTGTTGCTGATGTTGTTGCAGAAGCTGCTGCTGTCTTTGCCTCAAACAAGGTTGATCCTCTGGCTGGTGGGGACTGTGGTGTAATCTGAGGTGAAGGTGAAACCATGGATTAAATAGCAATTATTTGATCAAAAGTAAATGATGCAGAGTTTAAACTTATAAAGGCAAAGGTAATGAGAATAAATGCAAGAAATGATAACAATACTGCACTTGATAAACACCACTACAAGATGTAGAATCATATAAGTATACCTTGGCAGCAATATAAACCAAAGTTAGAGGGTTAGGCAATGACATCAAAATATTAATGCAAAAGGCTACAGGAGCTTTCATTGCATTTGGAAATATGTGGAGATAAAAAGACATCAGGTCCACACACAAAAAATCAAAATGTTCAAATTAAAATGTCATGTCAGTCCTATTGTACGGCTCTGAAACATGGACAACAACAAAAGAAACAAACAAAAAGGCTGAAGAGAGGTAGAGGAAGACCAAAGAACACATGGAGAAGAGACATGAAGGGAATGAAGATGACATGGAAAAACCTTGAGCGGATGGTACCGGACAGGAAGACTTGGCATAAGTGTGCTGCTCCTTGGGGAGTTGAAAGGTGTTGAAGTAGCCTTTACTGTTGTTGAGAAACAAAACGGTCAAAAAGGGGGAGGGAGGAAGGAATAGCATTCTTTTCTGCTGTTCTGTGCGTTGTTTTCTGAAGTGATGGCAGTCGGTCATCAAAAGAAACCAAATCCAACACAAAAATCAGAATCACACAACTCAAATGTCAAGTCAGTCTTATTGTTATGGCTCTGAAACATGGAGAACAACAAAAACTTACTTACTCAGTCGTTCCCCTTCTACCGTGAGGTGTAGAGGAGAACAACAAAAACAACAACTAAAAAGCTACAGACTTCCATAACTGGATGCTTGCATAGAACAGAAGGATTCAAATGGTACAACAAAGTCCCATCACTGGAACTGGTGACAAGAACCAGACAAGTGCTAGTGGAACAAGAAATGATGCTGACAATGGATTGGACACATACTCAGGAAACCTGTTGACAGCCTTTGTTGTGGGATCCCCAAGGTAATTAGAGGCAGATCAAAGAATATATGGAGAACAGAACTGGAGACAACAAAATAAAAGAAATGAGGATGACATGGCAAGACCTTGAGCTGATGGCACTGGACAATAAGTCTTAGCATAAGTTTGTTCAAGGCCTATGCTCTTTGAGGAGCTTTAGGGAAATTATGATGATGATGATGATGATGATGATGTGTGTTCATGACAGAGGTATATGCTTCAGTCTGCTGCCCAGTGTCAAACAGTGTACAGTCAAACCCCGCTTTACGGTGCTCAGCTTTATGGCACTTCGCTGATAAGGCGCTTCCCAATTACAACCCTTCTCCACATTTTCGGTGCATTCTTCGCTCTTGCTGCGCTTTTTGGCCAACCTGCGATCACCAATAGAAATCTCTTAAATTGGAGTCAGATGCCATCTTGATGTTGATCAGCGGGTCTGATCCTGCCATTTGATCATTCTGCATCTCTCAGTGCTCTCTAACATTTTAAACTTGTTATATGATATTGTTACGACTCCCTCTTTGTTACGAGCTTTATTATATATGTCGAAGGGGTACTTCGGGAGGTCCCTCCTTTATCCAATTATATCTGTGTGTAATAAGTATCAATCAACCTTCAAACACATTCCTGCTCTCCAACAATAAAGATGTTGCAAAGGCCAGGTTGGACGTTAAGACGATACATGTTTATTCAGTTTGAATGCTCCAGTTAATTCATGAAATATATGTGTAAGACCTTGGCATAACCTAGCCAGTCTTGAGCGTCACTATTCAGTCTGCTAATGACAAGATGTCCTCGACATATGCATGCAGATTTTATTTAAAAGTCTCAACTCACATGCATCAGAATACAGCAATCACTTCTCACAATATAATACTCTAGCATCGACCCAATGAAGTATATGGGCGATCTAGATGTTGAAACACTTTAGGACTCTGTAGAAATAACACCATCTAGGAGCTAGACATATATGCGTTCGTCCACATCGAGATACACACAGAAAAAGGCCTAGAAGTTTCCTTCACTTCTGCCAAATCTGCCCCAAAAGGCAATGATGTAGTTCCAGGTAACCCGTGGATATCAAGACAAGAGTCTATCATGTAACATCAAGACAAGAGATGAAAGAGAGTCTAACATCAAGAGACAAGAGTGAAAGGAAAGAGTCTATCAGAGTATAACATCAAGACAAGAGATGAACAGGAAAGAGTCTATCAGAGTGTAACATCAAGACAAGAGATGAACAGGAAAGAGTCTATCAGAGTGTAACATCAAGACAAGAGATGAACAGGAAAGAGTCTATCAGAGTGTAACATCAAGACAAGAGATGAACAGGAAAGAGTCTATCAGAGTGTAACATCAAGACAAGAGATGAACAGGAAAGAGTCTATCAGTCAAGACAAGAGATAGAAGACGTTGGTGATCAACTGCAGCCAACCTTCATTGTGGAGATGACAGCTGATGATGATGACGATGATGATGATGATAGATGTAGTTTATGATAGATATAGTTTACCCCTAGTCAATGAAGCTAATAAGTAAGATCTCTACATGTTGTATTTGTATAAGAGGGTTATAACCCTACCAAATTATCATAAAACAGACTGCCATAATCAGATCAATGCCAACACAAAAACTGCAAAAATGAGGGGGAATATAATTAGACGAAGCTCCCCAGATTACGCATACATAGATGGTTGGTTGTTCGTCCATCACGGGTGATGAAGACCACTCTGTTCATCCAATTATTTAAGAATATGTTAGGTTAGTCTATGGGTACGAAGGTGACTGAAGAGCCCGATGCGGGCCTGGAAAGAGAATGGATGAAAGAGTGACTTGCGCGGTGATTTGGATTAAAGTGAGGAAGAGTTGCGCAATTCGTCGACCTCACTCTCTCGCCTGGGTCCATCTCAATCCAGTGGCAAGACAAGTCAAGACGACTGGAGATGAAGTCAGGTGCAGTGGATGACCAGGGCTTTCTACGTGCCTCGCCGTGCTCCTTACGCTCCACAGTGCGTTGCTGGTAATTGCCGTCATGCCCGTTGAACCAACAGGTGGTTTCTTCCGCGCAGTCTATCGAATCCAGTCTTCGCATGCATGGGTAGGCAGACCCTAACTCACCGAAGGTTTATAACCATTCGGCTACCCTCACCTAGTTTAGCCGGCCTGTCAAAGCCGTTGTCCAGGGGTGGCCGCTGTCGCATGCTGACAGCTACGAGGAGCCACAGGTGAGAGCTGGATGCCAGGTTTGGACCAAAGGTGGCTGAGCTGCCCTAAAAAGGGCATGACAGCTCCTTCACCAGAGGTACTACCAATACCTGACTTCCCAACACCCCCGCATACATAGATAGAGGGGTTAACAACCACTATCTACAGATGTTAGCGTAGTGGATTTACAACACGGGACAGACATGGACTTGTACAATCTAGGAGAACCACATACAGACAATGGCATCATAGAGAGAGAGAAAACATACTTCTATCCCTTTATACACAACTAAATATCATGATCAAATGAGCACTACAGTCAAAGCACACCTGGACACAGGCGGGATAGTAAACATGCCACACGGTAAAATAACCATGGCTCAGCATGTTGAGCCTATAAATGAGCTACCACCGAAATATCAAACCAACGAGTCAATATTCACAAACCAACAGTTACCACCAACGAGTCAATAATCACAACCAATGGACACCACCAAGGACCCAACATATGATGCCACAATAGCGCTTGTCCTATACAAAAAAACAGGGCTAACTATAACCTAAACGGCGCTCAGGCTGTCCTGTAGAAAAACAGCCACGTCTTCAGTATCCACGTACTGGCATCCAAGTCATGTACACAGTGCGGCTTCCTAGCCGTGAATAAATTCCTGAGGCCTCGCAAAACCTTGTTCCACTGGTGTGATCCCAATTAGCAGTCCAGAATAGCACTTTCATGGCAGCTATCAACAGACGACTAAAATTTATACTGCACACAATAGGCTGGCATGGTACACACGGTGCAGGCTTCCTGTTAGCACGTCTTCAGTATCCACGTACTGGCATCCAAGTCATGTACACAGTGCGGCTTCCTAGCCGTGAATAAATTCCTGCCTTTCGCCTTCACACCAAAACCTTGTTCACTGGTGTGATCCAAATTAGCAGTCCAGAAGAGCACTTACATCATGGCAGCTATAAACATACGATGACACTAATCATAACCAAAAAATTCGGTACAACATGTCAGTTTCTCCAGAAGTGGTGGATAAAAGGAGACAAATGAAGATCACCTGATGCTATTCTAAACCTAAATAAACACACTGCACTCAATTACCTACAAAAAAAACAAACAAAGACAAACAAAACAATACACTACACTCAATTACCTACCAAAAAAAAACACACTGCACTCAATTACCTAAAAAAAAAAAAAACACTGCACTCAAATACCTACCTTGACTTTGACATTCTACTCTCCTCTCATTTAAAAATTAAAAAAAATTTTTTTTTAAATAAGTACACTGCTTTCAGTTACCTGCCTTGACTATCACATTCTGCTATCCTTCCATTAACAAAAAATAAATAAAAAATACACTACACTCAATTAACTACCTTGACTATCACAATCTCCTCTCCTCCCATTTAAAAAAAAACTTACACTGCACTCAATACCTACATTAACTATCACAATCTGCTCTCCTCCCATTTAAAAAGAAACTATTTAAAAAAATATAATGCCCTCAGTTACCTACCTTGACTTTCACATTCTCCTCTCCTCTAATTTAAATATTTTAAAAAAAAAACTAAAGAAAAATACACAGCACTCAATTATCTACCTTGACTATAACATTCTACACTCTTCCCATTTTAAACATTATTATAAATAAATAATTACAAAATACACAACACTCAATTACCTACCTTGACTATCACATTCTACACTCTTCCCATTTTAAAAATTATTATAAATACATAAATAAAAAATACACAACACTCAATTACCTACTTTGACTATCACATTCTACACTCTTCCCATTTTAAAAATTATTATAAATACATAAATAAAAAATACACAACACTCAATTACCTAACTTGACTATCACATTCTACACTCTTCACATTTTAAAAATTATTATAAACACATAAATAAAAAAACACACAACGCTCAATTACCTACCTTGACTATCACATTCTACACTCCTCCCATTTAAAACATTATTTAAAAAGAATAAATAGTCCATAATAAGTGGGAAGATAACATCAAGAAATGGACATAAAAGGGTCGATCAGAGTGTACCACAATACAAGAGATGGACAAGAAAGGGTTGATCAGAGTGTACTACCAATACAAGAGATGGACAAGAAAAGGGTCGATCGTAGTGTACCACCAAGACAAGAGATGGACAAATGTGGAGATTCACTGTGGCCAACCTTCGATGTGGAGATGGCAGTTGATAATGATGCTAAATGGAAAATATTAAACAGGATCATCCTTGAGAGACAAAAAAAGAAGCCGCAGACAGACAACTGAGAGAAGAACAAGCAGGTTTGTGACATGGCAGATCTTGAGCAGATATAATGCATAATAGTCAAACAAAGCTTTACAATGGTTATGTGGACTGTGAAAGGGCATTCATCAGTTTAGGCCAAGAATCACTGTGGAAACTAATGAGGCATTATGGAAGTTCATTAAGAGATGAGACAAAGATGTTGCCGATGGACAGGACACACAAAGAGGAAATCTGTTGATAATGTTACAAAGCAGTTCCTGTTGTAGGTAAGAGTGGTAAAAGGAGACCATATAATAGATGCTGAAGAAAACTGGAGAAAGACATGGAAAAACCTTGAGCTGATGGCACGGGACAGGAAGACTTGGAATAAGTTTACTAAGGCCTAAGCTCTTTAATGAGCTGAAGTGTGGTGTTGATGATGATGATGATGATGATAATGATGATAACAACGATGATGATGAATGCTGACAAAGATGGAGGAGCACACAATGATATCAAAATAAGAATACACCAGACATAACAAGGTATCATGGTATTGGGAAATATATGAAAGTTCAACACACAAAATAAGGCTCAAAACTAAATCAAAGATCAAGATAATCCTAATGTATTATGAGACAAATCAAGTCAATATTGAACAAATTAAGAGCAAAAGAGACAACCCAAAACAAAGATGATGAACAAACCAAACTGAAATGGTTCTGGAAAAAAAAAATCTTTAAACAGAACGCTTGAGAGTGGCAATCAAGGACAAGACAGAAGTGTCTGGTGCAAATTACTTTATGGATTCCAGTTACAGAAAATGACCTTCACTACTTTGCCATCACAGAAAGTAATGCCGTCAACTAAAAAGGAAAACTTTAAAAAAAAATAATACAGAAAGATCACCCCTGACACTTTTACTGATGAAGTGTGCAGAATATTCTTTAGGATAATATAAAAAGAAAACCAATGCACATCATCAAATCATGGCCAGAACCAGGAGTCCAGGTTCTGAAACCATCATGTACCTGACAGATTGGCCTATGACAAAATGCGGAGTGACCAAGCTCGGCCTATGACAAAATGCTGAGTGACCAAGCTCGGCCTATGACAAAATGCTGAGTGACCAAGCTCAGCCTATGACAAAATGCTCAGTGACCAAGCTCAGCCAATGAATAATGCTGAAATTGGTCTATGTTGGCCAGATGTTGCTAATGAATTTACTAAAATTGTGTAAAAACACGCACATTTAAATACTATGTTTGTAAACAACAGATGGGTTTTTGAAGGTCATCCTTAAGGGGGAAAGTCATCCTTAAAGGGACACTGCCCAAAACTAGAAAATAAAAAGATTAGGGTAGTTACATCCCTTGGTAATGGGAAAGGTAAAGGTAAGTTCCATAGCAGATAGAACAGTAGGGGGGGGGGGGGGGGGGGGAAGGGTTAGAGCCTTAATTATAACACGTCCAGCACTGGAAGGTGGGGGTGACCAGTTCACTTCCTCGCTGCCTTTTCCTGCCCTAACTTAAGCGCAAAGTCAGGTACCCATTTACAGCTGGGTAGACCAGAGTGTGACGATACCATGAATCGAACCCAGCATCTCTGCCACAAGAGACCACCGCTCTAACCACTCTGTCAATCGACCAACAACAACAACAACCAAGACATTATAGACTCTCTTAAATATGTGCCTGCAAAGAACAGAAAGATTGAACTGGTGTATGAAAGCAGAACAAATGTGCACATGATGACAAGAAGCAGACTTGTGCCTGCGGAATAGGACATGAGGGACAAGGCACTTGGCAATGGATGGGACACACAATGAAGAAAAAACGTGTTGATGGCAACACAGTGAGTCCATGTTCTGGAATGACCCTGTGTAAGTCTGGTACAGGGAGACTGAAACACACATGGAGAAGAACATCTGTAGACAGAAACGGAAAAGGATAAGGAAGACATGGAAGACACCTGTAGACAGAAATGAAAAAAGATAAGGAAGACATGGAAGACACCTGTAGACAGAAATGAACAGGATAAGGAAGACATGGAAGACATCTGTAGACAGAAATGAACAGGATAAGGAAGACATGGAAGACACCTGTAGACAGAAATGAAAAGGATAAGGAAGATTTGGAAGATACCTGTAGACAGAAATGAAAAAAGATAAAAAAGACATGGAAGACACCTGTAGACAGAAATGAAAAAGATAAGGAAGACATGGAAGACACCTGTAGACAGAAATGAAAAAAGATAAGGAAGACATGGAAGACACCTGTAGACAGAAATGAACAGGATAAGGAAGACATGGAAGACACCTGTAGACAGAAATGAACAGGATAAGGAAGACATGGAAGACACCTGTAGACAGAAATGAAAAGGATAAGGAAGACATGGAAGATACCTGTAGACAGAAATGAAAAGGATAAGGAAGACTTGGAAGACACCTGTAGACAGAAATGAAAAGGATAAGGAAGACATGGAAGACACCTGTAGACAGAAATGAAAAGGATAAGGAAGACATGGAAGACACCTATAGACAGAAATGAAAATGATAAGGAAGACATGGAAGACACCTGTAGACAGAAACCAAAAAAAGATAAAAGAAGACATGGAAGACACCTGTAGACAGAAACGAAAAAAGATAAAGAAGACATGGAAGACACCTGTAGACATAAATGAAAAGGATAAGGAAGACATGGAAGACACCTGTAGACAGAAATGAAAAGGATAAGGAAGACATGGAAGACACCTGTAGACAGAAATGAAAAGGATAAGGAAGACATGGAAAGACCCATGAAAGGATGTCACAGGACAGGAGGACTTGGTATGAATTTGCTGAAGGCCTCTGTTCCTTGGAGAGCTGAAGATGAATGATGATGATGATGATGATGATGGTGGTGGTGACATGTCTGTGAGGCCATACAGGGTCTGTATCCTTAAATCTGACATCCTCACGGACAGCTTTCCTTAGGAAACTGGAATTTTTCAATTTTCGGATGTCGCTCAAATCAATCTCGAAAAGTAGGTCAAAATCTGTTTGAAAATAGCCCAAAGACTTCCAAAATCTGTTTGAAAATAACCCAAGTTGTCCAAAATGTGTTAAAAAATCGTCCAAAGTCATCCAAAATGTGTTCAAAAATAGCCCAAAGTTGTCCAAAATGTGTTAGAAAATAGCCCAAAGGTGTCCAAAATGTGTTAGAAAATAGCCCAAAGTTGTCCAAAATGTGTTCAAAAATCGTCCAAAGTCATCCAAAATGTTCCAAATTAGCCCAAAGAAAACTTTTGATGTTCAGAATATTTTGGTTTTCGGGTGTTAAGATAAAAGGATACAGACTTGTATTCATAAATGGACAGGAAGACTTCTGGTGGTACAGACACTAACACTAGACAGACAAAAGGGGAAACAACAACAATTAAGTGTTAAAGAGAAAACGGCACACCTAACACTAGACAGACAAAAGGGGAACCAACAAAAATTACAAGTAAGTGTTAAAGAGAAAAAGCACACCTAACACTAGACAGACAAAAAGGGAAACAACAAAAATTAAGTGTTAAAGAGAAAACGGCACCCCAATGACTAATATCTATAATATAGAATGAAGGAAGAAGCTGCTGCAGATTGAAACAGAAGTTGTAGCAAAGCAGGACTTGCAAGCAGATGCTTTTATAAAGTACTGCACACACACACAGAATGTAAGCCAATAAGCTAAAAAAAACTGAGTGAACTAAGTGTTAGTACTGGTGAAGGTGTGCTGAAAAAGTCTGAAGGCAAAAGACGATTGCATTGTATATGTATAATTAAGTTTTCTGATCGTAAATTATGACTGTGTTTGCAGTGCTTCTAGAATAATGGGGAAAAAATAAAAAAAGTTGAATGGATGCTAGACTTGCTAAATGAGTCCGAAAGCAGTGTGTGAGTGAGAGGAAAAAAAGACTATGTGCTACTGTTGCTAGACGAGTGCTGAAAAAGTTTGATTAAAAAAAAAACCAGCCGATCATATGCTAGTGCTGCAAACAACTTTCAGAAAATAAATAAATAAAAAGTATGTGAAATATATGTTCAGATATTTTTTAGACAGATCAAATAATGGTACAAATACTACCTACTCAAATGTATTATTTTTTCAAGAATAGTTTAAGCAATTATTTTTGTTTAATTTTACAAAAAACATATACTATGTTTAAATTATCATTTCTTTAATTCTCTGAATTATTTTACTACATGTGACTTCTTTAAATCCATGGACATGTTTCTCTTTTCATGATGATTAAACCTGCATTTTTTAATTTTTTTACTTTCTGATTTCACTGTTTTTAGTATAAGATTTTTTTTTTAAACATAGGAATTTGCCTTAATTTGATGAAGCACATTCTGTTAAACTTAGATACAAGGTACGTCGGCTATATTAAAGAAAGACCATAAGGTCTGAACAATGTTCTAAAACACTATTTCAGTAAATCTTCCTGGTGATAGAGAACACCTTTCTGAACATGATGGTAACAGAGGTAATGTTGTCAATTAAACCCTGTTCATTAAAAAAGTTTGCTGGAGAGGGCACAAGACCTGTTTTATCCCTTTGTCTACATATAGTTGTTTGCATCTCATTGTAATTGATATTGCTGATCAGAACTGACGTCATTGCACTCCGGGCAAACCCTAGCTGCTCAGTCTCCGTCAGAAAATGTCGAAGTGTATGAAAGCTAATTGTTCCTGTTGCGCTCTGGTTGTATACGTGGGATGCATCCTCTCACATGTCCATGCCCACTAGTTTAACGTTTGATTCCAAATTCCAGCAATCTTAGCCTTGATAATTCACTGACTGCAGCGTCACTCTCAAATAGGCAATCACTAATTGTACTTAGTATCTCTGCCATATCCATATCCATTGCACCTTCTATGGGTGTTCTTGAAGTTAGTCTGTCAGCTCTTTCATTGCCGCATATCCCTGCTTGACCAGGACAGTTCCACATGTCGCTAGATCTTGAATCTCATGCTTGAAAATGACTTTTTAGTTTTACATTTTCAGCTGCTCTGTTCTGTGTTTAACTCTTAGTATACGAGCGGCCTTTCATGACTACCATTACAGATTTTGCAATAAATAATTTATTTATAAAGATAACATAAGTGTGATATATCAAAATGTGAAGAAATGAAACCCCTATATCATGCACGTAACTAAATTGTTCAGTGGTTTTAAACATGCATTCAGCTATAAATTTTCGCTATTGATGGGGATCGATCATCGGCCTCTCTAGAAGGCCGCTCGTATACTAAGAGATAAGTAGCAGAGCCCGTTGTTGTTGATTAACTGCTGGTCGCTCTTTAGCAGCTAAATGCCTAGTTGAAGACTATGCATGTGTTCTGGAATTGTTGAGTGGTGCTGTATAGAGTGTTTGGGATTGTTGGGGAGCCCGGCAATAGCTTTCTTCTTTCTGTGGAGAGTCCTGGGCAAGTGAGCAGCACATTCTGAATCGTTTCATTGCGATGTGTAAAGTTGCAGAAATTAGGTTCATGTGTGGGGGGAAGGTTTCATTTGTTTCAGTACTTGTTGAGTCTGGTGTGTTCTGTGCTTAGCTGGAAGACTGTGGTCTGCTCCAGACCTCATACGTTATTAATGCAGAGCTGTACATGGCGTCATTTTTTTTTTTTCAAGTCTACTTTATAAAAGGGCCAAAACACATGGTTTGACGAGGGACCACTTCTAATGGTCAGGCTGTCTCCAGATATAATACAACTAGTTTCCTGGGTCTAACTTTAGGCCACGTCATCATCATGTGACATATTCTTTCCAGAACGTTGTCTCCATTACAGCTGCTCTGAACGCATCACGATTCTGGGCAAGTCGACCTGCATCAGCCAAAGACAAGTTCAGACTCTCTGTGATGTCCTGGGTCCACCGTCGTCTAGGTCGACCCCTTCCCCTTTTTCCAGGGACCATGCCTTCCATCACTGTTTTTTCCAGACTATTATGTCTTTTTATATGACCGAAAAATTTCAGCTTCCTTATTGCGATGGTATTTAGGAGCCAATGTTCCTGTACGTTTAGTGAGTGCAGTACTTCTCTGTTGGTCTTTTTTTCTGTCCAGGGTATTCTCAACATCCTTCTGTAGCATTTCATTTTGAATGATGTAATCTTTTTTGCAACTGTTTTATTGAGTGTCCAAGTCTCGCAGCCGTATGTTGCTACTGGGAATATACATGCTCTGATCAGTTGTAACTTTGTTTCTTTGCTTGTGCCTTGCCATAGGTTTTTCATCTGTATTAGCTTATGTGAAGCAATTGCAAGTCTTCTTTTAATTTCTACTGCACAGTCGCCAGAGCTGTTAATGATTGATCCTAAGTATTCGAATTCATTGACACTTTCCAGTTCTTCGTTATCAATTTCAATTTCTGGTTTGATCTTTACTTTGTCTGTTGTCAATACTTTGGTCTTCTTGGTGTTTAGGTATAGATTCTTGGCCTCACTGTGTTTTTTGGTGGACAGAAGTAATTGTTCAAGTCCTTTTGGGTTGGTCGATAGGAGGACTGTGTCGTCAGCATATCTGATTTCCGGGATCTGGTACCCGCCGATGTTAAATGAGTCAAACTCTGTGTGTTCTTGGTCATCTCTTACGTTTCTCATGATATTCTCGGCATAAATGTTAAACAGGTAAGGGGAAAGGGTACAGCCTTGTCTTACTCCTTTCTGTACTTCAAACCATTCTGATGTTTCCCCCTCTATTCTTACGGCTGCCTGTTGTTCTTGGTACAGCAGTGCGATGAGTTGTATAAGGTGGTTTGAAAATCCCATATTTTTCATAATAGCCCATAACTGCTGATGTTGTACACAATCGAAAGCTTTGGTGTAATCAATGAAACAAGTATGTAGGTCAACGTTTGTTCACTATATTACAGAAATAGACAAGAATTCAGAATATATGTAGGGATCTACATTAGAAACACCTGAGCTCTTAAAAGATCTACCTTAATAAAATCATGTCTGCTTTCAGGTTTCGGAGTATTTGGAATTTCGAACTTCCAGTAATGCCATCAACGGAGCAGTGGAAAATTTAAAACCAAATATTTTACCAAATAGTAGTTTGGTTTTGGTTTTAAGGACCATCTTCACTGTACACAGACAACTCCATCAGCGCTCTGGTCTCCTCCCTTAGATCACACACGGAGGATCTCAGCACAGTGCATGAACTCCGTAGAACTGGTGAGGATTCGTGTGCATGGATACATGAATCATACATTCTATAAATATTTTGTGGTGGGCAGGTTTTCCTAATTTTGCCAAGGCTCTTTACGATTTTCAACTGCTGAGGGATTTTTAACGCGTGCTATGTTACCTCACGGTAGAAGGGGAACGACTAAGTAAGTAAGCTATGTGTACACAGGACCTCCTATTTTTTCACCCTTATCCAAGAAGGCTAGGCATCCAATCTCACTACCCATGAGATCAGGGGGGGAGTATGACATTATTAGGACCCACTGGTTCTGAAAAAAATTTCCATCAAATATAGTCCCTGTACTGGGAACCAAACCCGGTACCTTTAGAATTAAAGGCGGACACTATACCTATTAGCCACTCCAACCCCCCCGAGCGAATGTTCACTTCACAGAAAAGATTGCTTTCTATCTTATAAAGTGAATTTTACTAAGCTAACATGCGGTGAAAGTACCTTTAAACCTTCATACACTGTGCTGTAAAGTGCTGCTGTGAGAAAGCTAGTCCAAAATTTACTGACGTAAAGAATTCTTTTTCCCCCTCCATCACTAGAGATCTACCAAATGAAGCCTTGGGATCTACTGGTAGATAAAGTTAGACTGGCTGCCGACCTCTGAACTCTGGTATGATTACGTATCAAGAATGGTTACGTATGTTTGGACAAAAGAGTGTTTTGTCAGGTCACAGTGAAACAGTTTCAGCCTAAAAGGGCAAATATTTGTACTTCATAGTTGCCAAACATATGCAGAACATAGAAAGCGCATATGGCCGACACCAGTACCATTCGTGGAAAAGCTCTACGGAGATTCAAATAGCTTCAAACCGAATACTGCTTTCTTTGAAAACATTCAAGTAGACGTCTGAGAGGGTACGAAGATATCTGTACTTACTCGATGTTATTACGGATAAAAATGGTATCAAGATAATTAAAAAAGAAAAAAAAAAGGATCCCGTTATTCCCAAATTGAGGCATATTTGGAATACAGTGTTAGGCCTGTATTTACTTGACCATCGGCACACTAGGGGTGATGTGGTCAGCATCACGCCAGCCACTTTAACCTTCCCAAAGTTGTTCTGGTACCCAACTCATGAGGCTGGGTCGACCCCGGAGCTGTTTGCGGTCTAAAAAAATCCCACCTCAACTGGGGATTGAACCATGGACCACCGAGCTAGGAAGCCAGTGCACCAACCACTGCCCTACCACGGCTCCTCAAGATAATTATTCTAAGCTATAAATGTGTGCTAGCATGGAATAGAAGGACTGAAATAGCATGACAAGATCACTAATGTGGAACTGATGACAAGAACCTGACATGTGCCAGTGGAACAAGATATGAGAAGAGGACTGATGATAGATAGGACATGCTAAAGGATTGAAACATCTGATAATCTCCCTTGAAAGACTGGCCAAATGCTTCAACAAGTGCACTATCCAGTGGATACCAGCCTATTGCAACATACCAGGAAATGAGGAGGCAGACAAACTTGCTAAGGAAGGAGGTGCCTTACAACAAAATGATATATAGAGACAATTTACGCAATGGCAAAGACTACTATAAAGGCTACATTCAAGTCCAAATGGGAAAGAGAGCACCCGGGCCATTTGAAAAATGACGCATATCATCAACTATCCAGGAAAGAACAGGTCATCATTTTTCGGCTACGGACTGGACACAACAGATTGAGGTACCATCTATACCACAAATACAAAATTGGTGCAACAGATCTCTGCACCTGCGGTACCAGCCCGATGACAGTCGAACACCTGCTGCAGTACTGCCCAACCTACAGTAATGAACGGAGTAGCATATGGCAACAACCCACTTCTGTCAACGAAAAACTGTTTGGAGATGTCGGGAACCATGAGTTGACTACTGCCTTTATTAGAGTCATAAATGTGGAAGTTTGAAGGCGAACGAGGAAGAAGAAGAAGAAGAAGATAGGACAGACAATGAGAAAACCTGTTGATAACATTACAAGGCAGTCCTTGTTTTGGCATCGCCAGGGTAACAGAGGCAGAGGGAGATCCAAGAAACACATGGAGAAGAGAACTGGAGACAGAAATAAAAAAAGATGCCGAATGCATGGAATAACCTGTGTCTCCACAGACAGGACAAAGTTTGCTGATGGACTTTGCTCCTTTGGGAGAAGATGTGTGATGATAACATAGCCTTAGTTTATTACTTTGGTACAAGAAAGTATCATGTTTCAATAGGATTTATGATTATAGCTGCCAATTACCATGGATCTGTCTGTTCTTCCTGTCCGCTGCATCATTAACAGGAGCATCCATTTTGATTTTAATTTTTTTCTTTCAGTGTTTCTTTTGTAAACATGGGGCATAAATATTGTAAGTGTACATTTGATTTTGTTCCATGATACCTGGATAAGCTCCTTTTTTTTTAAGTACCATATATGCTAGAAAAAAAAGGAGCTTATCCAGGTATCATGGAACAAAATCAAATGTACACTTACAATATTTATGCCCCATGTTTACAAAAGAAACACTGAAAGAAAAAATTAAAATCAAAATGGATGCTCCTGTTAATGATGCAGCGGACAGGAAGAACAGACAGATCCATGGTAATTGGCAGCTATAATCATAAATCCTATTGAAACATGATACTTTCTTGTACCAAAGTAATAAACTAAGGCTATGTTATCATCACACATCTTCTCCCAAAGGAGCAAAGTCCATCAGCAAACTTTGTCCTGTCTGTGGAGACACAGGTTATTCCATGCATTCGGCATCTTTTTTTATTTCTGTCTCCAGTTCTCTTCTCCATGTGTTTCTTGGATCTCCCTCTGCCTCTGTTACCCTGGCGATGCCAAAACAAGGACTGCCTTGTAATGTTATCAACAGGTTTTCTCATTGTCTGTCCTATCTTCTTCTTCTTCTTCTTCCTCGTTCGCCTTCAAACTTCCACATTTATGACTCTAATAAAGGCAGTAGTCAACTCATGGTTCCCGACATCTCCAAACAGTTTTTCGTTGACAGAAGTGGGTTGTTGCCATATGCTAAGTACCATATATGCTAGACACTGGCTTCCTAGCGCAGTGGTCTATGGTTCGATCCCCAGATGAGGCGGAAAATTTTTAGGCCACAAAACGGCTCCTGGGTCGACCCAGCCCCAAATGGGTACCAGAGCTACTCTGGGAAGGTTAAGGCGGCCGGCGTGATGCCGACCACATCACCCCTAGTGTGCCGACGGTCAAGATAATATGGGCCTATCACCATATTCCCAATATGCCTCAATGGGCGTGTAACGGGTTCCTTTACTTTTTTATATATGCTAGAGTATAAGTCGAGAAATTTATTCCCATTTTGAACCTTAAAATAAAAACATTGCCTCGACTTACAGCCAAGTCAAAACAATAAAGATTTATGAAACTGGTCAGTGTTGCCCTCACCCTTCCTGCTGCATACACATATCCATCAGATATAAACTGTTTGCTTCATTAAATATTTTTAACACAATATCTTAAGTAATACATTAAAAAATGGATTGAAATGAAAATAGTGAGATGCTTTCTTCTATGTCACCTGTGTAAGTCACCAATGTCGTTAAGGTTAGGATTGGGAGGTATCTGAAGAAAGTGGTTGAAGTAACAAGAGACATGGTCTGCAACCAGATGATATGGCAAGGCCTCAAAACTCAACTCTTGCAGATCCAAGTAGAACAGTCCCAACTAAGATGGTTTGGCCATGTCTGCAGAATTGGAGAAGATTGGCTACCATGACAAATATGGGAAACTAAGAGCCAGGGATCCAGACCTCCAGGACGACCCTGAGTTCGCTGGGAGGACAACATTAAACAATCTCTGAAGGACCGAGGACTAGAATGGAACCAGACCAGGAGGAAGACAGCTGATAGGATAGTAAGGCGCTCTCTCTGGCAAACCTCTACACCCCATGGTAGAAGAGGAACAACTAAGTAAGTAAGTATTATTAAAATAAACACGAACACCTGATATGGATACAAACGATTAATAAATAAAACATGTCTGTCATGCTTTTGGGTACTTCCTGTCATGCTTACGCTGGCATGCACATGCTGATGTAAACACACCCGCATTTAGTTTTTTTTTCTAAATTGTCTAGAAGGTGCTATTACAATGAGTTTGAAATGAAAGTGTACTTCTTACGAGGCTGGTTTTAAGCTGAATGAGAAAGACTTTGTGAAAGCCATGGCAATTCCAACCAACGGGCTGATCACCCGTTTGCCAGTCACTTCGATTACGGAAACAACAGCAAATGGATTGATTTGCCGTTACCCTAAAGACGCCATTAGGCGTGATGGGAAACAATGGCAAAGAAAACCTATCTGCTGTTGCCCTAAGACGCCACTAGGCGTAATGGCCACTGACTGCTTTGACGGTCGGTGGCTAAGGATGGAAGAAGAAGAAGATGGCAATTCCAATGCAATGAGGGAATTAAGTCGCCAACGTTGTTAGGGTTAAGAAACAGATTCCTAAACTTAACCATAACCCTTAGCCCCTTTTACTGCATTTCTGAATTCTTTTATAAGATTGTATTGAACACACAGCCCACTGTGTTCATTTCAACCAAAAAATGTTTGAATCAATTTTATAGGCTGTTAATCATGGTATTAAAATAAAAACATACACTCGACACAGATACAAATGATCAATACATAAAAAATGCCTGTCATGCTGCCGGTACTTCCTGTCATGCATACAATGGCATGCACTGCTGTTGTAAACACATTCGCAGTTAGTTAAAAAAAACAATTATACTGAAGGTGCTATTACAATGAGTTTGAAAAGTAAATGTACTTCTTACAAGGCTGGCTTTAAGCTGAAAGTGATAGAGTTTGCAAGAGCCAAGGCAATTCCAATGTAATACAGGAATTCTAAATCGATAAAGAACTTGTTCAAGACTGGTGTAAAATAAAAGAATCCTTGCAAGATATGATGACAACAAAACTAGCAAGGAAAGGGAACCCTTCACGGTTTCCAGCTCTTAAAGAAGAACTAAATGAATGGGCTATAACTCAGCGGGTATAATTGCTGCATCATTACACAAGGAATTCGCGCCCTTCAATTGAAAAGGAGTTTAAAAAATTATCGCAACATGCTAGAAATATAGAAATTTCTTGTATCTGCAGGCTGGTGTAGCTGTTCTATGAACCAGTTTTCAATATTTTTTTTACTTCAACTCATAATCGGGTCATTCATTTTTGGAAGCTTTTTAGGTTCTAAAGTCTAGGAGTCGACTTATGGTCGGATTGACTTATACTCGAGTATATAAGGCAAATTGTATCACCACATAAAAAGTCATATATTAATGAAACCTGTAGGCGGCCCAAACTGGTCAGCTGACTTAACCTACAAATTATAGCCTCAAACCCTTATCTTCTTCTTCCTTCCTCGTTCGTCATAAAAAAAAAGACGTTGGTTGCGATGTGTCCGTTTACAGCGAAGCTGCAATATTTGCGCCTTTCGGCCGACACATCCGACTTCCGCACAACATTTTTTGGGACCAGGTTTGCCTTCCCTCTTCGATCCCTACTCTCTCAGCCAGACTGCACTGATGCATCCTGTTTCCAGGACCACCACTTGGAGGTGGAGTAGGATCTTGGTCAGCTCTGGTTCGCTGACCCTGACGCAAGCAGTCAAGCTATGAGTCACTGACTGCATTCATCTCTCTTGCTGCATCTTCGGTCCCAATCCCTTATGAAAGTGCCTTGTATGATGACTATTTTGCATTTTTTACTGGTAGAAAGCAATTGTTTGCATCAGGTTCAGTAGTGGTAGTAGTAACCCCTTCAGTCGTAACTATGGGATGAGGTGATAGTCCTCAGCTGCATTTTTTCCTGGTGTTCCTTTCGGCATGTTCTTTTCTCAGCATCAGGTGCACTAACAAACATACCAGAATCATACCTAATAATATTCTAGGTATGTCCGCAAGTAACAAACGCAACACTGACTGAGGAAGGCAATTGTTAAAATAGTTGAGATTTAAAAAAATAAAAATAAAAAACAATACCAAGATGCATTGGGGGTTTCGTGAGACTGAGTATACAATTGCGGGCAGAGGATTTCATTTTTTTAACTCTTAGTATACGAGCGGCCTCTTAGAGAGGCCGATGATCGATCCCCGTCAATAGCGAAAATTTATAGGTGAATGCATGTTTAAAACCACTGAACAATTTAGTTATGTGCATGATATAGGGGTTTCATTTCTTCACATTTTGATATATAACACTTATGTTATCTTTATAAATAAATTGTTTATTGCAAAATCTGTAAAGGTAGTCATGAAATTAGCTCGTATACTAAGAGTTAAAATTCGGTCATCTGTTTTCAATTTCTATAACTTGTGTTTTTGTTAATTATTGTTTCCAAGTGTCTGTGTGTGTTTACAGCTTACTTGCTTGGTGAAAGGTAAAGGCAATGGAAAGGGATAATATGAATACAGGAGACAAGAAATTGCATACCATAGTTCTTTGCCGTCATTTCTTGTCTTGCTAGTAATTATTAGAATAACTCTGCAATAATACACTGGACTGAAACTGGTCATGCTCACATGATAACGTAACAGGCACATAGCTGGCACACAAAGTGGCTCGCAAAAATATCTCTAAAATTTCATTTATATTTAGAATTTTCATTTATATCTTAGTTCTATAGTACCACTATACTTCTTCTGGTGACGAATACATATTTATTTCATTTAAATAATTAACTGAAGTAATACGAAGAGACATGGTCCACAAGCAGACTATACGTCAAACCCCATCCCCGGAAGACCCAAGCAGAACAGTCCCAACGACAATAGTTTGGCCATGTATGCAGAATGGGAGAAGATCGGGCACCACAAGAAGTATAGGAGACCAAGAACCAGGGATCCAGCCCTCCAGGATGACCTAAAGTTCACTGGAAGGACAACATTAGACAATCTCTGAAGGACAACATTAGACAATCTCTGAAGGACAACATTAGGCAATCTCTGAAGGACAACATTAGACAACATCTGAAGGACAGAGGACTAGAATGGAACCAGGCCAGGAAGAAGACAGCTGATAGGATAGTATGGCACTCTCTCTGGTAAACCTCTACACCCCAGGGTAGAAGAGGAACAACTATGTAAGTAAGTAAATAATTAATGAATATGGGTAAGACTGAGTTAGACCAAAAACACGTGGAGAAGAGAACTGGAGACAGACGTAAAAATGATGAAGAACAAGTGGAAAGAACTTGAGCTGATGGCACGTGACAGGAGGACTTGGTATGTGTTTTTTGAAGCCCAATGGTGCTAAAATGTATTGCTTGAATGAAGACCGAGTTATATGAATTTAGAAGTAGACTACTAAGACCAAATTTTTTTTACAAAGAAGGCAGCCGACTATCTCTAAAGAAATATAGCCTCAAATCTGTGTTTCATTGCCTCCTTTTGATTGCCCTTCTGCATTTTAACAAGCAGAAATTTAATTGTCAGTATTCAGTCTTATACACTAACTATGATAAATTTTTTAATTAGTATTATCAATCATGTAATTGATAATTGTTAATTAAAATTTCAATCAGCAGGTGTTAAAGTGTTAAGTTCAATGGTGTAATCAAGAATAGCGCTGACTGAACTGGCCACAGAGAACCAATTATGGACTATGCATCTGAAATACCACCAGCCCAATTAATCGATATCACAGCTGATGCTACAGATTAGTTCACACAACTAATGCTACTGATTAGTCCTTCTGATGATCAGATTACCTCTTGATGTGTTGCTTTCCTACAGAGTTTCCTATTATTCACCCATGTTTAGATATTTTCAGCACTGTCAAAGCAGCAAATTTGCCAAGGTCAGAATATGTAAGAACACCGAAAAGGTTCTCTGTGACCAACTCAGTAAGTTAGCGAATAAGCTGGTTAGATAGCGTGAGCTAAAGTACCCATAACATCACTGCAGCAGCTTGGACTAGAGTTGGTGAAACTTGGCGTGCCTTCTGTAAATTCCGTGTGCGTGGGAGTTGACTCTGACAAACTCGGCGAAGGAGAGGGAGCTCTGTGAGCCCCTGAGGTATAGCTGACACCAACGCCCCGTAACGACACTGTGGAGGCAGTTCCAGTTGAAAGTGCACCCTCACTTCCATAAGTGCTGAGGTTGAATGGTTCTGACCTGCGGACAAAAGAATAAATCTCATCAGGAATCCCACAGCAATAGCAAGTTAAAACCTGATTAACTTTATGATCAAATACAGAAAGGCTAGAACAGGACCACGATACTTTACCAGACAACAATGTAAATCAGGAGATTTTGGACTGATATGGATTGCCCAATCCTGAAGAAAAAAAAAAAACTACAGTTACAACTAATAAACTGGACCAATAAGTCAACCACCAGAGATGATGGCCATAGATCGTCCAGTATTGAATTTGTCAGCAATGAAGGTGATTCGTTCAAGAAAACCAGTGTCAAACCTCACCATGATTAAAAACTTGGAATTAACTCTCGATGCCTATATCATGAAGAAGCTGAAGTTTAAGAAATCTCAAACATGTAGCCTTCCACTGCAGCTATAGTGTGTCATTTTTGTACCGATGTAATGATTTATTCATGATTTACCATTCAATACAGATTCATTAGTGAACTATTAGTGTGTGTATTACATTCATGGCTGTATACATATTGTTTGTCCGCCTCTAATTCTAAAGGTACTGGGTTCAATCCCAGTACAGGGAATATAAATGAAGAAATTTTTTTAAAGAACCCAGTGGTTCCTAATGATGTCATACTCTCCCCTGATCTCATGGGTAGAGAGATCGGATACCTAGCCTTCTCAGATAAGTGTGAAAAAAAAGGTCCAGTGTGCACAGAGCGCATGCTAAAAGTCCCTCGGCAGTGTTGGAAATTGTAAAGAGTAGGCCATATGGCCGCTACCCTGGCAAAATTTAAAAATTTGGATACCTAACCACCACAAAAATATTTTGACAGAATGTGTGATTCCTGTATATACACACTTGGATCCTTACCGGTGCTACGGAGTTCATGCACTGAACTGAGATCCTCCTTGTGTGATCTAATGGAGGCGATCGGAGCACTGATAAGAGTTGTCTGTGTGCAAATGAAGATGGTGCTTAAAACCAAAAAACAAAACCAATCTCAGGTTAAGGAAAGGAGCTACATTAAAATACTGTTTTCATAAATAACCGCTGGATTTTGATACAGCTGTAAATGGTTAACTTACAACAGCAATAGCTATGCATACAGGTGCGTAACCCAGAATACAAACATCCGAAAACCAAAATATTCAGAAAATAGAAAGTTTTTTTTTTGGACTGATTTTTGAGCTACTTTTTTGGTTACTATTAAATTTTTTTTTTAAATTTTCAACTGGTATCCAAGGAACCAAGCATGCACGATGTTCAGTCTATCACATTTTCGGCTTGTGAATGCACAAGCACAGTATATGCTGATGCAAGCACTAGTGAGTGATACAAATTTTCAAATACAGCGTGGTTTGTTGTGTCGTCATTGCTACCAGCCATGTGTGGTAGATATTTTTTACTGGTATGCACGGAATTGAACATGTGCAATGCCCCCCCCCCCCCCACCCCCACATGATGCACAAGCATAGTATATGCTGACGTAAGCACTGCTGTGTGATACAAATTTTCAAACATAGCCATAGTTGTGTCTCTGCATTGCTTTTAAATATTTTTCTGAAAAGTAAATTGTACTACATAATTTAAATTGAAGCAATTTTTGGGCTAAGTTGGGCGATTTTTGTGCAACTTTAGGCGATATTTTGGACGAGTTTTGGCTACTTTAGCCAATTTTGGGCTACTATGGGCAAAATCCAAACACTGAAAAGTTACGAAAACTGAAACATGGCCACTCCAGAGCATTTTGGATTCTGGATTACCAGCCTGTATCAACGCATTTGATGGTATAATGCTACTGGTTGCCATGGAAATAATGGACATATTGGATTATAATCATATATTTCAATTCACTAAGGTTTTTTTTTTATAAATTTGTTGTGTTATGAGCACCAAAGTTTAACTGGAAGCTCATTATTATATTTTAAAGCTTTTGACAGATTAAATCTTTGACAATTTTAGTAGATACATTCTAAAGTTTAGAACTTTAAAGTTAGTATCTAAAAATAGTAACACATTTTTCAAAATGTCATTAAATTATTTGCAATAAATAAACATTTTGATAAAATATCAGAAATCAGATCTGACAAAAGTTTTCTAATGGAAAGTATTTGTGCCAAATCTCATGTTGTCTGACTAATAAATCAGCAAGGAATAAGAAAAGTAGCAGCATAAAACACAGTTCTGAGAAATTCATGGTTTCTTGCTTAAGGAAAAAAAAGGAAAAAAAGCAATTTGCAAAATCAAAATACACTTACTTAGAATGTGTTCTGATAAATGATTCTGGCATTTTTAGATTGAAGAGAATATAAATTATGAGAACATAAAACTTAATTTTCATTTTTATCTATTTTATCTTAAAATGCACTGCCGATCCTCTGCTTAAAAATACAGTAACCTCTCAGGATCACATCTTCATTTATGCCATGTTGTGACAACCCCAAGGAGTTTCGTTTAGCGCTTTATTTTCTAGGAATCCTGAGCGCTAAGCAGGGGTTATTCTGTACTTTAAAGAATACATATCTCAACAAACATGAAGATGCATTCAGGACAAACAATCATCATCATCATTGTTATGATTAAAATTCATAACATTTATGTCGATTTAATAGGCAGTTCAACAGGGCTCCTTTTTTGTTTATTTTATACGAAGTCACTTATTAATAAAGGAAGTGACGTCATGCCGAGATGGTTGACTGGCAGACGTGCACAAATTTTGAAGCAGAAGCGAGGTGATCATCTGCAAGAGAGATGCAGCTTGTGTTTGGAAGTGTGCAGACGGATGTGTTTTGAGCTCCTGCAGTATTCTGTGTTTTTCCTGAATTATTCCATCACCAGGACATCTACAGTACTACTGATCAATTCTGTTGTTGACTTCTTTTCATGCCATGAGGTCAAATTGTCCAGAATTTTCTCTCTTTGTCCTCCTCTATCTCTTTTTTTCCTTCTATCTTTTTTTGCTGTCACAGTATACTCCAGCTTCCCTCTTCTCATAACATGCCCAAAGAAAGTGGATTGCTTCCTTCTAACCTGAGGAATAAGTTTCCTTCTAACCTGAGGAATAAGTTTCCTTCTAGCCTGAGGAATAAGTTTCCTTCTAACCTGAGGAATAAGTTTCCTTCTAACCTGAGGAATAAGTTTCCTTCTAACCTGAGGAATAAGTTTCCTTCTAACCTGAGGAATAAGTTTCCTTTATGCACTGGCCTCTTTCAGTACATCCTCATTCCTCATTTTAGCTGTCCATGGTATTTTTTAACAATCTTCTGTAAAACCACATCTCTGTAGCCTCTAGTACTTTTCCTTCTTCTTCTTCTTCTTCTTCTTCTTCCGTCCTTAGCCACCGACCGTCAAAGCAGTCAGTGGCCATTACGCCTAGTGGCGTCTTAGGGCAACAGCAGATAGGTTTTCTTTGCCATTGTTTCCCATCACGCCTAGTGGCGTCTTTAGGGCAACGGCAAATCAGCCCATTTGCTGTTGTTTCCGTAATCGAAGTGACTGGCAAACGGGTGATCAGCCCGTTGTGAGTACTTTTCCTATTTCTTTACTAATTGCCCATGACTCAGTTCCGTATGTCAGGATTGGTTTAATATAACACTGAAGAACTGTCTTTCTTACTCCCATTGACAAAAAGCTATGACACAAAATACTTTTCATTTTATAGAACGCTGCTTGCCTGGGCTATTGTACTCTTCACTTTTGAAATGCATACGACAAACAAACAAATTACAAAATATTTTCTGAGGGTTAGCGCATAGTCCTGGGGTTATTTTACACTTGGCTTGGAGTAAAATTGACATTCACATGCAGGGCAAAAAATTTTTGGCATCAGATAAAAGTTAGAATGAAAACAACACTCTTAAATTTGTTACCCTTCAGTGCCTCAAGGAGCATAGGCCTTCAAAAAAACTCACGCCGCCAAGTCACCCTGCTGTGTGCTCACGTGCCATCCACTCAAGGTCTTTCCATATATTCGTCATCATTTTCCTTATTGAAAGTTTCCTTCTCCATGTGTTTTTTGGGTGTGCCTCCATCTCTCCTACCCTGGGGGCTCCCAGAGCAAAGGCTGCCTGGTAATGCTATCAACAGGTATCCTCAATGCGTGTCCTTATCCATGACCAGTCTTCTTCTCATCTCTTGTTCCGCTCTCAATTGTCTGATTCTTGCTGTCAGCTCCACATTAATGATCATATCATTCCATTCCAATCCTTCTATTCTACGCGAGTATACATTTTTGAAAGTTTTTAATTTCTTGGCTGTCGTTTGTGTTGTTCTCCATGGTTTAGACTGACCTAACATTTGAATTGAAGATTCTTATTCTTATGCTGGACTTGATTTGTTTTGATTTCCACATATTTCCCAAAGCAATGAGAACAGAAGGAGCTTTCTGAGCAGGACATGTTCTAAAAGAATTTTTTTTAGAATTTTAAAATGAAGCCTAGTTTTGCTCTAATTTTCCTTCCACGTATGCCATTAAGTGTAAAACTAAAATATAGTTTCCGCTCTTGAACAAGATTTGTTGTCACTATATGCATCTTCTTCTTATAGGATCCTTTGTCGCGAACTGACCAAGCAATCAAAGACCATCATGCCTGGTGGCATCTTGTACAGAAACAACAAACTCTCTATACTTCGCTCAGTACGTGGAAAATTGTTCATGTGGTGAATCAACTCCTCCTCGACAATTCTCCACCAAGCTGTTTTTGTTTGGCCTTTCATTGGCCTTCCTTCTGGGGTCCATAGCATAGCAGTTCTGGTGATGGTGTCTGGATCACTTCTGATGACATTTTGGCCTCAGACAGAAGTTAGAATAAGCAGCACATATTGGGGAGATAGTTGAAGTTTAGTTAGTTGTTTCTTTTTTTCATGTATGCCACTAAGCATAATGAGCATCCGACTCACAGTGGCTAGAGCTCTGGTCTCTCACCACAAAGGTGCCAGGTTCAAAACACAGCTGTAAATGGGTACCTGACTCTGCTCATGAGTTAGGGAAGAAAAAGGCAGCGAGGAAGAGAACTGGTTACCCTACCTCTCGAAGTTGGACCTAGTATAGTGAATGCTCCAACATTTCATTCCCCTACGGTAGTATCTGCTATGAGAATACCTTTACCTTTTAGTGTCTTCTTTCTTCTTTGATCCTTAGCCGCCGACCGTCAAAGCAGTCAGTGGCCATCACGCCTATTGTGTCTTGTAGGGCAACAACAAATTTATTCCACTTTGCTCGGTCAGGGGCCATCCTTCGCACAGTGTCCCAGCTCTGGTTCATTCTTTGCATCTCAGCCTCCACAGTCTCCGCCAAGTTGTTTTTTGTTGGCCTTTCTTTCGTTTTCCTTCAGGGGTCCAAAGCATAGCTGTTCTTGTGATGGCATCGGGATCTCTTCTGAGGACATGTCCAACCCAGCTCCAGCGTCTGCCAGCTATGATGGTGTGCATGTCCTCTTGCTTGCTCCGAGTAAGCAGATCTTGGTTGGTGATGGTATTTGGCCAAAAGATTCGGTGAATTTTTCTTAGGCATGTTGTGTGAAAAGAGGACAATTTCGACATTTCCTTCTCTGTAACTCTCCAGCTTTCCGCACCATAGAGAAGCACAGAAAGCACACAGCTCTGATATAATCTTAATTTTGTTCTTGTGCTGTATTGAGAGGACTTCCAGATGTTGTTTAGGCTAAAAAAGGCTGTTCTTGCTTTGTTCATTCTGATGTTGATGTCTTTGCCTGCCGCGCCATCTGGTGTTACTATGCATCCTAGGTATGTGAAGGTGTCTGTCTGTACCAGTTGCTGATTCCTTACTGATATGGGCTCAGGGTTGCTCACATTGAGCGTCATGACCTCTGACTTCTTTAAATTGATGTTCAAGTCCACCTGCTGGCTATACTTATTAAGTCTATCTGTTTTTTCCTGGATGTGTTGATGTGAATGTGTTAGTAGTGCAATGTCATCTGCATATTCCAGATCTTCCAATGTAGAAAATGTAGACCATCTTATTCCTCTTGGACTGCCCTCTGTTGTCTGGCGCATCACCCAGTCTATGACTGTTAAAAATAGAGTGGTTGATAAAGGGCATCCCTGTCGTACTCCTGTCTTCACCTCAAAAGTTAGGTTGCTCTGCCCAACACTACACGTAAAGTTGGCATAGAGGCTTTTTATGATTGACACTATGCAGCTTGGAATTCCATAAGCCCTCAGTATTTTCCATAAACTGTCCCTATGTATACTGTCAAACGCCTTTTCAAAATCAACGAAATTAATGGACAGCTGTCTTTGCCCTGCCATCACCGATGTCAATAATTTGTCGAGGTATGGCGGCTTG
The DNA here is from genome assembly GCA_024509875.1 of Oreohelix idahoensis. Lineage (NCBI taxonomy): Eukaryota > Metazoa > Mollusca > Gastropoda > Stylommatophora > Oreohelicidae > Oreohelix > Oreohelix idahoensis. The sequence continues at coordinate 70,434 of JAMPIV010007976.1, forward strand.
CATACCCTGATTACCCCCAGAGCTATGCCAGCGGGAGTTTTACTCCTGGAAGGTTCTACCAAGCTGGACAGGTTTGCGAGGGCAGGGGTCAGACTAAAGCAGACACCCTGGTCCTCCAGGTTGGGGGTTTTAGCATAGGGCTGACACCCCTGTCTATGTAAAAAAAAAAAAATGAAGTTACGGAAACAACAACAAATGAACAAACTTTGCTGCGGGATGGACATCCGGAGTCTGAGGCTCGTATGACTGTCAGTGGTGAAAGCCGAAAGGAAGCCAGTGACATGAGAATGGATGTCCTGACCACAAAACATGATACAAGAATAGGATTTTGGAATGTCAGAACAATGAACGAGACGGGTAAACTAAAACAGGTCACGGCAGAAATGAGAAACTATAGGTTACACATTCTAGGGATAAGTGAGAGCAGATGGTCAGGGGCAGAAAAAGTTAAAACAGCAACAGGAGAAACAGTACTTTACTCTGGAAGAGAGGATGGACAGCACAATGAAGGTGTAGCCATTATTCTACAGAAAGGAATAGAAAGGACATTACTGGAATGGAAACCCATACAACAGACTGATAAGATTAAGATTGAGAGGTAGATTCACCAATACTACAATAATACAATGCTACGCACCAACGAATGACAGCGATGAAGAGGTCAAGGACGAATTCTATCAACAACTGCAGAAAGAAATGGAAGACACACCTAGATATGATCTTATTATAGTAATGGAAGACCTCAATGCCAAAGTTGGTACACACAATACATATAATGAAAGAGTAATGGGGAAATGCGGCAGCGGAACAGCAAACGAAAATGGGGATAAATTAATAAGTTTCTGTAGCATTAACAGCCTGGTCATTGGAGGAACACTTTTCCCACATAAAGAAATTCACAAATTAACATGGGAATCACCAAATGGTCGGGACAGAAACCAGATAGACCACATCATGATTAATGGTAGATGGAGACATGCATTACAAGATGTGAAGGTAAGAAGAGGTGCAGATGTGGGAAGTGATCACCACTTAGTAGTAGCAAAACTGAAAGTGAAACTAAGAAGGGCTGGACCAACTGTAACTACACAGAAAAGGTTTGACATCAGCAAATTGAAGGACCCCCTTACCAGAAAAGCTTTTTCGGCTGACATAAAGAAACGATATCAATTTACCAAAAGCCAGGAAAAGATATTGACTGATGATGTTGACCAGAAATTCAACACCATTTCAACAATATATAAGGAAAGCAGCAAATCATGCTTGGGATTCCAGGAAAGGAAGAAGCAAGACTGGATAACACTAGAAACATTAAACAGCATAACACTGAGAAAGGAAATGAAAAGAAAGAAAACAGAAGCGAAGTCCCCCAGGTTAAAGCAACTATATAGCGAACAGTACAGTCAGCTGGACAAGGAAGTTAAGCGCCAAAACCGAGCCAACAAAAGGAATTTCCTAGACGATCTTGCAAGACAGGCAGAAGAGGCAGCACTGAGAAATGAACAAAGCACAGTATACAAAATAACTAAATTCATCAGTGGAAAACGAGGTGCAAACAATATTACATTAGTAAGAGATAAGCAAGGAAATCTCATCACAACAGCAGAGAGACAGGAAACAAGATGGGCAGAGCACTTCAGAGAAACTCTGAACATGGAACCACCAGAGACACAACTGAATGTTCCTGGGGCTGAAAACGATCTAGATGTAAATACAGACATTCCACGAAAAGAAGAAATCATCACAGCAATCAAAGGGTTAAAGAACGGAAAAGCTTCTGGCCATGATAACTTAAATGCAGAGTTATTTAAGACAGACCCTGAGCTAGCAGCAGAACTATTAGAACCACTATTTGCACAAGTCTGGAAAACAGGAACAACACCATCAGAGTGAAACAAAGGAATAATTGTCAAATTGCCCAAGAAGGGAGATCTTGCAGACTGCAATAATTGGAGAGGAATCACTCTTCTCTCAGTTCCCAGCAAAATACTAGGCAGGATAATTATACAAAGAATTTCAAAAGCAGTAGACCACAAACTGAGGAAAGAACAAGCAGGATTTAGAAAGAACAGAAGATGTGTAGATCATATATTCACTCTCAGGAACATTAAAGAGCAGTGCTCAGAATGGCAAAGACAGCTGTACATTAATTACGTTGATTTTGAAAAGGCTTTTGACAGCATACATAGGGACAGTTTATGGAAAATACTGAGGGCTTATGAAATTCCAAGCTGCATAGTGACAATTATAAAAAGCCTCTATGCCAACTTTACGTGTAGTGTTGGGCAGAGCAACCTAACCTTTGAGGTGAAGAGAGGAGTACGACAGGGATGCCCTTTATCAACCACTCTATTTTTAACAGTCATAGACTGGGTGATGCGCCAGACAACAGAGGGCAGTCCAAGAGGAATAAGATGGACTACATTTTCTACATTGGAAGATCTGGAATATGCAGATGACATTGCACTACTAGCACATTCACATCAACACATCCAGGAAAAAATGGATAGACTTAATAAGTATAGCCAGCAGGTGGACTTGAACATCAATTTAAAGAAGTCAGAGGTCATGACGCTCAATGTGAGCAACCCTGAGCCCATATCAGTAAGAAATCAGCAACTGGTACAGACAGACACCTTCACATACCTAGGATGCAAAGTAACACCAGACAGCGGGGCAGGCAAAGACATCAACATCAGAATGAATAAAGCAAGAACAGCCTTTTTTAGCCTAAACAACATCTGGAAGTCCTCTCAATACAGCAAAAGCACAAAATTAAGATTATATCAGAGCTGTGTGCTTTCTGTGCTTCTCTATGGTGCAGAAAGCTGGAGAGTTACGAGAAGGAAATGTCGAAATTGTCCTCTTTTCACACAACAGGCCTAAGAAACATTCACCGAATCTTTTGGCCAAATACCATCACCAACCAAGATCTGCTTACTCGGAGCAAGCAAGAGGACATGCACACCATCATAGCTGGCAGACGCTGGAGCTGGGTTGGCTATGTCCTCAGAAGAGACCCCGATGCCATCACAAGAACAGCTATGCTTTGGACCCCTGAAGAAAAATGAAAGAGAGGCCGACCAAAAACAACCTGCCGGAGGACTGTGGAGGCTGAGATGCAAAGAATGAACCAGAGTTGGGGCACTGTACGAAGGATGGCCACCGATCGAGCAAAGTGGAATCAATTTGTTGTTGCCCTGCAAGACGCCACTAGGCATGATGGCCACTGACTGCATTGACGGTCGGTGGCTAAGGATCAAAGAAGAAGAAGCTGTCTTTGCCATTCTGAGCAATGCTCTTTAATGTTCCTGAGAGTAAATATATGATCTACACATCTTCTGTTCTTTCTAAATCCTGCTTGTTCTTTCCTCAGTTTGTGGTCTGCTGCTTTTGAAATTCTCTGTACAATTATCCTGCCTAGTATTTTGCTGGGAACTGAGAGAAGAGTGATTCCTCTCCAATTATTGCAGTCTGCAAGATCTCCCTTCTTGGGCAATTTGACAATTATTCCTTTGTTCCACTCTGTTGGTGTTGTCCCTGTTTTCCAGACTTGTGCAAATAGTGGTTCTAATAGTTCTGCTGCTAGTCTGTCTTAAATAGCTCTACATTTAAGTTATCATGGGTGGAGCTTTTCCATTCTTTAACCCTTTGATTGCTGTGATGATTTCTTCTTTTCGTGGAATGTCTGTATTTACATCTAGATCGTTTTCAGCCTCAGGAACATTCAGTTGTGTCTCTGGTGGTTCCTTGTTCAGAGTTTCTCTGAAATGCTCTGCCCATCTTGTTTCCTGTCCCTCTGCTGTCGTGATGAGATTTCCTTGCTTATCTCTTACTAATGTAATACTGTTTGCACCTCATTTTCCGCTGATGAATTTAGTTATTTTGTATACTGTGCTTTGTTCATTTCTCAGTGCTGTCTCTTCTGCCTGTCTTGCAAGATCGTCTAGAAAATTCCTTTTGTTGGCTCAGGTTTGGCGTTTAACTTCCTTGTCCAGCTGACTGTACTGTTTGCTATATAGTTGCTTTAACCTGGGGGAACTTCGCTACTGTTTTCTTTCTTTTCATTTCCTTTCTCATCGTTATGGTATTTAATGTTTCTGGTGTTATCCAGTCTTGCTTCTTCCTTTCCTGGAATCCCAAGCATGATTTGCTGCTTTCCTTATATATTGTTGAAATGGTGTTGAATTTCTGGTCAACATCATCAGTCAATATCTTTTCCTGACTTTTGGTAAATTGATATCGTTTCTTTATGTCAGTCGAAAAGCTTTTTTGGTAAGGGGGTCCTTCAATTTGCTGATGTCAAACCTTTTCTGTGTAGTTACAGTTGGTCCAGCACTTCTTAGTTTCACTTTCAGTTTTGCTACTACTAAATGGTGATCACTTCCCACATCTGCACCTCTTCTTACCTTCACATCTTGTAATGCATGTCTCCATCTACCGTTAATCATGATGTGGTCTATCTGGTTTCTGTCCCGACCATTTGGTGGTTCCCGTTAATTTGTGAATTTCTTTATGTGGGAAAAGTGTTACTCCAATGACCAGGTTGTTAATGCTACAGAAACTTATTAATTTATCCTCATTTTCATTTGCTGTTCCGCTGCCGCATTTCCCCATTACTCTTTCATTATATGTATTGTGTGTACCAACTTTCGCATTGAGGTCTCCCATTACTATAATAAGATCATATCTTGGTGTGTCTTCCATTTCTTTCTGCAGTTGTTGATAGAATTCATTCTTGACCTCTTCATCGCTGTCATTTGTTGGTGCGTAGCATTGTATTATTGTAGTATTGGTGGATCTACCTCTCAATCTTAATCTTATCAGTCTGTTGTTGATGGGTTTCCATTCCAGTAATGTCCTTTCTATTCCTTTCTGTAGAATAATGGCTATGCCTTCATTGTGCTGTCCATCCTCTCTTCCAGAGTAAAGTACTTTTTCTCCTGTTGCTCTTTTAACTTTTCCTGCCCCTGTCCATCTGCTCTCGCTTATCCCTAGAATGTATAACCTATAGTTTCTCATTTCTGCCGTGCCCTGTTTTAGTTTACCCGTCTCGTTCATTGTCCTGACATTCTAAAATCCTATTCTTGTATCATGTTTTGCAGTCAGGACGTCCGTTTTCATGTCAGTGGCTTCTTTTCGGCTTTCACCACTGACAATCATACGAGCCTCAGACTCCGGATGTCCGTCCCGCAGCAAAGTTTGTTCATTTGTTGTTGTTTCCGTAACTTCATTACTTTTTACATAGACAGGGGTGTCAGCCCTATGCTAAAACCCCCAACCTGGAGGACCACCTTTTAGTGCAATAGGAAAATAATAGTTTCCATTCTTGCACAAGATATGTTGTCATGGCAAGCATCAGACAATGCTTACCCAGGATTTTGCTATGACTAAGTATCTTTCACTTGGGCATCTTACTGCCCTCAGGCCATAATGTCTGCTATGGAAGCTTCCGTGACAGTGCAAGACTAAATTCACATATTTCATTTCCAGCTCACGACAGAAAACAGAAGGAAATAATTAGAACAAGAAGGGAGAAAAGGAAAACATAAATAAAATACTCATGTTCCTACCTGTATAAATGCCTAGAGTTGCCATTCATATTGTGTGAACTTGTGAGGAGGGTAGGAGAATAGCTGGAATTGGTATTTAGAATCTTGGAATACTGTGGAAGGAGGTCTGGTTTTTGTCCCACGGCTCCCGAACCTAATGAAGGTAAGAAAGAAACTAGTAAAGTAATATAGCCCTAACAGTTTAATAACGGATATCTAAGAAACCAAGGAACATATATGTTTTAATGATGAGATTGCCATCCCGTACACACAACCTCGTATTAGATGACTTGTTCGACATGCTTCAGAGTGCAATAGCCCTATTCTTTCTTTGCCTCTTCAGAGACCCCCAGAAACTACACAGGGCAGCAAATATATAAGCCAAGTTGATTTTTAGTACGCAAGATATAGTACATCTTCTGAGTGCTGGTACTACTTACTTACTTAGGTTTCCTCTTCTACCCTGGAAGAGTAGAGGTTTGCCAGAGAGAGCACCATACTATCCTATTGGCTGTCTTCCTCCTGGCCTGGTTCCAGTCTAGTCCTCTGTCCTTCAGGGAGTGTCGGCAAACTCTGGGTCATCCTGGGGGTCTGAATCCCCGGGCACTTAGTTTCCCATATTTGTCGTGGTAGCTAATCTTCTCCCATTTTAGTAGACATGGCCAAACCATCATAATTGGGACTGTTCCACTTGGATCTGCAGGGGCTGGGTTTTGAGGCCATAATGTATCATCTGGTTGTGGACCATGTCTCTTCTTGTTACTTCAACCCCTCTGTACTGGTAATATGACTATTGTCTTGAATGAGTACATCATCATCACTACACCTGTTCTCATTTTTTGCTCATATTGATTCCTTCAACCATTACCATCTCCCCTTCAGCTCCCCAAGGAGCATAGGCCTTCAACAAACGTATGCCAGGTCTTCCTGTTCCATGTCAACAGCTCAGGGTCTTTCCATATCATCATCCCCTTCATGTCTGTCACCAGTTCTCTTCTCCACATGTTTTCTGGTTTCCCTCTACCTCTCTTACACCGGGGGGGGGAGAGGCGGGAGCGTGGGGGGGGGGGGGACTCCAGAACAAAAACTGCCTTGTAATGCTATCAACCAGTTTCTTCAATGCGTACTTATCCATTTCAGATTTATTACAAATCTATAATTTGATCAATATTAACAAAAACAGGCCTACTTCAGAACATATTCATTCATAACCCTCCACTCCCAAGGAGCACAGGCCTTCAACAAACACATGCCAAGTCCTCCTGTCACGTGCCATCATCTCAAGTTCTTTCCACGTTCTCCTTATAATTTTCACCTCTGTTTCCAGCTCTCTTCTCCATGTGCTTCTTGGTCTACCTCTGCCTCTCTTGCCCTGGGGGTTCCAGAACAAGGACTGCCTTGTAATGCTATCAACAGGTTTCCTCAGTGTGTGTCCTATCTATCGTCATCGTCTTCTTCTCATCTCTTGTTCCACTGGCACTTGTCTAGTTCTTGTCATCAGTTCCACGTTGGTAACCTTGTCATACCATTTTAATCCCTCTATTCTACGCAAGCACCCATTTATGAAAGTCTGTAGCTTTTTGGTTGTTGTCTTTGTTGTTCTCCATGGATTCAGAACATATAATGCACTAAAATTATGCTAAGAATCTTTCATTTATATTCTTTCAGATATATAAAGAAAGTGTCGCTGAAATGTACTTATCGATTTCAGATTTATTACAAATCTATAATTTGATCAATATTAACAAAAACAGGCCTACTTCAGAACATATAATGCACTAAAATTATGCTAAGAATCTTTCATTTATATTATTTCAGATATATAAAGAAAGTGTCGCTGAAATGTACTTATCGATTTCAGATTTATTACAAATCTATAATTTGATCAATATTAACAAAAACACCTACTTCAGAACATATAATGCACTAAAATTATGCTAAGAATCTTTCATTTATATTATTTCAGATATATAAAGAAAGTGTCGCTGAAATGTACTTATCGATTTCAGATTTATTACAAATCTATAATTTGATCAATATTAACAAAAACACCTACTTCAGAACATATAATGCACTAAAATTATGCTAAGAATCTTTCATTTATATTCTTTCAGATAGCTCAGGTTTTTGTCATGTCTCTAAATTCGTCTTGGCTTGCTCTTACCTGTGATTTTCTTATTAACTGAAAAACTGATGGCTCTGGTGGGTTTCTCTGATTTACGGAATGTACCCCCAGTCCCTTTGCTTTGTTCTGATGCAGGAGGTGGGTTATAGTTTTTGGTTATGGATCTCTTCTTAGAAGGCGAGTGTTTCAAGGCTAATGAGGTAGATATATGTATTAGTCAACTGACTAAAGTGATAATGATGAGTTACTAAGATGAAGGTATAGGAGGAGGAGAATGAGAAGAGGAAGAGGATAAAGATGAAGAGGAAGCAGAAGAAAAGAGGAAGAGAAGGTAGAAGAAAAATAGGAGGAGATGGAAGAGGAAGAACAAGAAGATGAAGGATGAGGAGGAAAGAGAGAAGGAAAGGAAGGAGCAAGGAGGAGGAAGAAGATGAAAAAGGAAAAGAAAGAGGAGGATGAAGTAGAAGAAGAAAAGAAGAAAGAGGAGATGATGATGATGATTGATGCTAATGGTGATCATGACTGATAATGACATGCTTATGATGATGACTGATGCTGATGATATATGATGATAACTGATGTAATAGATTATTATGATGACTTATGACTGATGATGTTGATCACAATCATGATGACTAATGCTGCTGATGACTGATGAGGCTGATGATGACGGAGGATGCTGGTAACTGATGGTTTTGATGGCTCATAGTAATGATAAGTTTAAATTAAGGTCAAAAATTAAAAGCTCATTATAATAATGATGGAAAAAGGATAATGTCTTGTGGCAAGCAGCTTGATGTACTAGATAAAGCAAATGAACGAACAAACAAAATCTTTAATTTATGCAAGTAATGACATAGGCATTTATTGCCTTTTCCACATTACTGCCCTGCAATAATTCACTTTAATTAGAACAGGAGTGTGACAGGGATGCCTCATGTCTCCATTTTTTTTTCTTACTAGCAATACTTTGGGTTATGAAAGCATTGATGACACACAACAGAAATGGAATCCAGTGGAATCTGACTATACAGTTTGATGATCTAGATTTTGCAGATAATTTGGCTCTTCTGTCCCAAAACTGTAATCTGATGTAAGACTATGAAAATACTCGATGAAAGGTCACAACAAGTGGGTCTGAAAATACACAGGAAAAAGACAAAGATAATGAGAATAAATTCAGGAAATGAGAACAAGGTGGAACTTGAAGAAACACCACTACAAGATGTAGGATCATGCACACATCATGGCCGCAATACAGAAAAAGTTAGAGGGACAGACAATGATATCAAAATGATAATATAAACGGCATTGCATTGGGAAACATATGGAGATTAAGAGAAATCAAGTCCAAAACAAAAAAGAATCTTCAACACAAATGTCAAGTCAGTCCTATTGTATGGCTCTGAAACATGGAGAGCAACAAAAACAACAACCAAAAAGATACAGACATTCACAAATGGATGCTTGCATAGAATAAAAGGATTGAAGTGGTATGATAAGATCACTAATGTGGAACTGATGACAAGAACCAGACAAGTGCCAGTGGAACAAGAGATGAGAAGAAGATGCTGGAGATGGATAGGACACACATTGAGGAAACCTGTTGATAGCATTACAAGGCAGTCCTTGTTCTGGAATCCCCAGTGAAAGAGAGGCAGAGGTAGACCAAAAAACACACGGAGAAGAGAACTGGTGACACAAGTAATAATGATGAGGGAGACATGGAGAGAACTTGAGCTGATGGCACATGACAGGAGGACTTGGTATGTGTTTGATGAAGGCCTATGCTCCTCGGGGAGCTAATGGGTATTGATTCATTGATTACTGAATAATTAAATTTGGTGAATAAGAAAAGGTAGAAAAACAAAGGAGAGACAAAAGATTATTAATAGAATCAAGTAAGAAACAAAATATTATAATGAAAGAGAGACATATCCCTTCTCAGTGTCCCTGGTAAAATCAACTCTAGAATCCTGAAGCAGAGACTCAGACGCCTAGCTGAGCCACTAATGGATGAGGTCCAGTGTGGCTTCCAAGCAAACAAAAGTACTCAAGACCTAATCTTCACACTCAGACAGCTGAGTGAAAAGGCCCCTAAGTATAAGAGTAAGATCCATCTTTGTCTCTTAGATCTGGAAAAGGCATTTGACAAGGTCCTGTGGAGCAAACTCTGGGACTGTTAGGCAAGGAAGAACATTCCAACACCTCTGATTCATGCTATACAGAGCTTCTACAAGTCTTGCAGAGATTGTGTGAGGATGGCAAACCATAAGTCAGAAGAGTTCAGGACCACCATTGGTGTAAGACAAGGTGATATCCTGTCACCTTATCTTTTCATACTCCTCATGGACGATGTCATCAAGGCATGTAAGGAGAGGACAAGAAAGTATTCAGTAGGGTACTGGAAGATGAGACAGGTCTGTATTTCAGAGCTATCATTTGCTGATGATGTTGCCCTGATTTCTAAATCAGAGGCACATCTTCAATCCAACCTGCAAGACTGGAAGGAAGAGCTGGAGAAGAGAGGGATGGTCATAGGCAGCTCTAAAACAAAAACCACGAGAGGAAAGAAGGCATCAGATTAAGCTGGGAGAACAGGTCCTGGAGCAGGTCAACCACTTTAAATATCTCAGAGCTGTCATAGACCAGAAGGGAGGCATCAAAGAAGAGTTGGCTACCTGAAGAGCAGCAGCTGGAAGACTTTTTCAGGCCACAAATCGAGGATTCCTCAGCAAAAGAGAAGTTGGTAAGAAGACAAAGATGGGATGTATAATGCTCCACCTATGTCCCAGTCTTGACATATAGATGCTTCTTCTTCTTCCTTGTTCGTCCTGAAAAGGACGTTGATCGCGTTGTGTCCGTTTACAGCGAAGCTGCGATATCTGCTCCTTTCGGCCGACACATCCGACTTCAGCATGGCATTTTTGGAACCGGGTTTGCCTTCCCACTTCGATCCCTACTCTCTCAACCAGACTGCAGTGATGCAGCCTGTTTCCAGGACCACCACTTGGAGGTGGAGTTGGGTCTTGGTCAGCTCTGGTTCGCTGACCCTGATGCAAGCAGTCTAGCTATGGGTCGCTGACTGCATTCTCTATTGCTGCATCTTTGGGTCCCACATATAGATGCATGTCATGGGCAATGACTACAACCCACAAAAGCCAGATCCCCTCAGAAATGAAGTCTCCGAGGAAGGTGGGTGATGTAACAAGAAGAGACATGGTCTGCAACCATACGATACGTCAAGGCCTAAAAACCCAACCCCAGAAGACCCAAGTAGAAAAGTCCCAACTAAGATGGTTTGGCCATGTCTGCAGAATGGGAGAAGATCGGCTACAACGACATGCATGGGAAACTAAGAGCCAGGGATCCAGACCTCCAGGATGACCCAGAGTCCGCTGGGAGGTCAACATTAGACAATCTTTGAAGGACAGAGGACTAAAGTGGAACCAGGCCAGGAGGAAGACAGTCGATAGGATAGTTTGGCGTTCTCTCTTTCAAATCCCTACACCTCACGGCAGAAGAGGAATGACTAAATAAGTAAGTGAGAGATGCACTGAAGAAACTTAAAGATGGCAAATTATGAGCATTTTACGCTAGAACAGTTAAAAATTTGGTATTAACATTGCAATCAATGATGTTACCCAGAGAGATACAGAGAAAGAGAAAGAAAGAAAGAAAGGGTGAAAGACAGGTAGTGCTGAAGCTTTTAAAAATTGATAATTACTTACTTACTTACATACATACGTGCACACGCTCACATGTACGCATGCACACACACACACACACATATACAAACACACACATATATGAATATACATATTTAAATTAAAGATAGTCCCATAGAAGATACTGTCACAAGGGAATGAGACTACACTATACTACAGAGTGTTTCAAAATTAAGTATACACACTTTAAAAATATATATTTCATGAACAACATACACAATTTTCATTTTTCTTTATCACATTTTAAAGCTAAGAAATACACAAATTTTTCACAATGAAGTAATTTTGTTTCATTTTTCAGAGTCATGAAAAATTAAGTTTTGAAGAATGACAGACAATTCTAAAAGAATTTAGGTCAGCTAGTGAGAGATGTCGCTCATGTATTCACGCTGATGGTGGACATTTTAATAATTTAAACTAAATTGTTGTTATTGTGAAAAAATTGTGTATCTCTTAGCTTTAAAATGAAATATAGAAAATTAACATTGTGCAAGTTGTTCATGAAATGTAAATTTTAAAGTGTATACATAATTTTGAAACACCCAGTAGATCTCAGCTAGATTCCCACCCTTTCTGCTTTTAACTTGACTAACTCAAGAGCATAGCCAAGCTCCCATTTACAGCTAAGTAGACTGCAGCTTTATGCTACCAGGGTGTGATGCCGCACTGTAATTCTGTCCTTCAACCGGCCCGATCCTGTTCTTTTATTTTGAATTTTCACCATTTTATTTCTTCTCATTTGAATATATATCGTGTTTGGTATTTTTGAGGAGGTAAATTAAATGGGATCGTTTTACGATAGTAGGTTTATTTTTCACTCGACCAGTTTTTTCTCTTATAGATTTTTTCACGATCACGGAGATTTCGTTGTTTACGAAATAATCGCCATTTCCGGCACGCGGTATGACGAGTCCGGAAGCACGCTGCCGTCAGGTAACGTGACGCAATTTTAAGCCACGCAGGTTTCGCGATGATGCGTAGGAGTGGTTCCCGATGTGTATAAATAGCCAGTTAAACGGCGGCCCAGTTCTCTATCGTAAGAAATATTGTCAGCCGTCAGACTTCGTATTATCGTCTCCATTGCGGGGAACAACAGCGATAATAGGTATGTAGAATTTTATTAATCGTTTTACTTATTAGTGGGTTTTTAATAAATTCGCCCGTAAGTAAAGTTCTTCAGGGACATTAACTTTTAAGTTTTAAACGATAGTGCCATCCATTAACTTTTTAGTTCTAAACGATAGTGCCATCCATTATCATTTTTGAAGAACATCGTAAATGTAACAGTGTGTATAATTCTTTCTGGGATTTTGGCAGTAGATAGGAGTGTGTGAAGTTGTGAGAAACACGTGTGCCCATATTTGTAGAATGTTATGTAAAACCACCATTTATTTCTGTGTATTTACTAATGTAATTTTAAGGGGAAATCCCTGGTGTGTTTGTTAATTTTACTGAGCCTTAAATGTGAGAAATATTGTCGGAGGGTTCAGATTTACGTTGTAAGTGAATTATACTGCTTAGGGGAGGAAACTATTCCTATAGCGAGATTTAATTTAATTTTGGAGCAAGCCGGGAAACCTCAATGGGTAATGTTAAAAAGGGAGACCCCGGAATTTCGGACAAAAGAAGTTCCCGAGTTGAAAATGTTGACACGTGGGTAGCCATGTGTGACGGCCAAGTGGCCCGTCAGACAGGTTTTGTTTATTTGGTTGGCGGATTTTAGTTGAGAGAGAGAGAGAGAGAGAGGAGGAGGAGGGAGATTTAAGTGCCACGTGGGTAGAAATATTTTATGTATTGTTATGCAGAACGAGAGAGAGAAGGGGAGGAGGAGAGAGATTTAAGTGCCACGTGGGTAATATTATTTTTTTGTATTGTTGTACCTGACGAGTGGAGTATTGAGTAAGAGGAGTTAGGTTAGAGATGCGTTATGTTAGAGTGGTGTACATTAGACGCATTTCCTTTTAATTTCAGCGGGTGACGGCAGAATAGTGGGGGAGCGTAAATTTGCCCATGTGCAAAATTACCCACGGCAACAAGACATATCTTAAGGGGTCAGAGGACTCGAGTTATTGTCAGAAGCACAACGAAAATAACCTACGGTCTCTTGCGGTAAAGTGCCCATGCTTTAGCGGGAACGAGGTTTATTTATCGTACAGCCATAGCTTATCGCTATTATAGTCTCCAGCAACGGCAAGTGGCCCGGGAGATTGGTGTAATCTTAAACAGCCAGAAATCACGGCTGTGGTTTTCCTCTAGAGCCGGAGCGGGTTGAATGGGGAACGTATAGAAGCCAGTCAGCAGCAGAGTAGTTCCTACAGTTTATCAAGCACCTCAGGCTTGATACCTGAACAGCATCGTCATCACCAAATTCAGGAACAGGTGACAGGGTTACCATACCTAGGTCCTGAAAGTAACGAGAGAAGAGCGTAACGGAGACGCCGCATCATCAGTCGTCGAGTGTTAGAGAGACACTGAGACCAAGAGAGAGAGAGAGAGAGAGAGAGAGAAGGAGGGAGAAAATAGACAGGACCAGTAGGGTCTGTTCAGTGTCCACTCGAAGGATAGACACTGAGCCTTTGGGTTACTCCAAGTCTATTATTTTAGCATCGCCAGTGGTGGTGTTAGTTAGCGGCGCATATCGCCTACCAAGATGGAAGCTGTGTAGATGTTTTCGTTGAGGAAGAGTCAACCAGACTGAGACAGTAGAATCTTATTTGTATTAGAGAGTGGAGGCTAAAGTGGACAGCCCCCACAATAGTAGAGTTATTTAATCACTAATCATTTTATTGTTCCTCAGCAGGGTGACAGAAAGAGTGAATGTGATTTGGGGTTTTTTTTTTTCTAGTGTCTATCTAATCTAATTGGTACGTTGTTTTCAGGCCGTGCAACAGTGCACGCTATCGACTGACTTGATGACGTATGATGCCATTTTTATGTTTTTCTTGTATGTAAATAAATATATACATATATTATTTACTGGATCAGCTTCTACTCCTTACTATACTTACTTTATGTCGTCTGTATAGTGGTGTCTGTGGTCGTTTTTATACACCTTATCTCCTTGTATTTAAAGGAAGTCAGAGGAGGGTGAGATTATAGCCAGTTTGAAGTCACGAAGCGGCAAGGGCGAGTCAAAATCTGGTTCTATCCCTTGAGCCAATAGTCTCATCTGTCCACAGGCATGTCATTTTCCATCTAAATTCTATCTTCTCAGACTTTCTCATACTAGGGTCTTGTTTTCATTCAGGCAAACTCTAAAAACTTAAATCCACTTCGTGACACAGGGTTCGAACCTGGTAACTTTGCCTCCAGTAGCCAGCACTCTAACAGACACAACATTAAACATGTCAATACTCATGTAAACATTACAATGACCAAAACAGAGCTTTATCGGTTACACTGTCTGACTGGCTAAGCAGTTAGAGCACTTCCTTCTCGCAGCAATGTTACAGGGTTCCAGGGTCTTCTTCTTCTTCTTCGTTCACTTTCAGATGTCAACTTGAATATTTTCACAGAAACATTTTCAGGTCAGCTTGAGGCTGTTGGTATCTCCGTAGAGTTTTTCCAGGGATGGTACTGGTGATGGCCATATGTGTTTTCTCTGTCCCTCATATGTTGGGCACCTTTGAAGTAGATGTTCAGCTGTCATTTTATTAGTGCAACAGTTACACTTATCAGTAGTTCCTATCTTTATGTATTTGAATAGATAGTATCCCATTCTGTCGTGGCCTGTGCAAAGCCGGAAGATTACCACTTGCTCACTTCTGTTAAGCTGGTAATATGCATAATTTTTTGGGTGGCCTGGGCGCTCTGCTTCCTACTTGCTCCTGTATCTGCTCTTGATAAAACTCTCGTCCTCTTCATAAGTTATGCTTGTGTCAAGTTGAGGTAGCTTTCCACCTTCCTTTGCCAATCTGTCAGCCCCTTCATTTCCAGGTATGCTGCACTGAGATGGGATCCACTGTATCACAACTGTTTTGAACTGCTGACATAGTTTGTGGAGTGTTACTCTCAGGTCATCCATGTCGACATTATTCTGACTTTTCAGTGCTGCAAATACTGACAAGAGCATCTGTGAACAGAGCTACTTGTCTCTCGGTGACTCCACAATCGAAATCTGACATCACACTACAGTCTATGCAGCTGTAAATGGGTACCTGACTCTGTTCTTGAGGAAAAGAAATGGTCACCCCACCTCATAAAAAAACTGGACCTAGAATGATGAAGTCTCCAACACTTAACTCCCCTAGTATTCTGCTATGGGACCACCTTTACAGTGTCAAGCTAAAATACACAATAAAAACGACCAAAAGATCTTTTTTGTTTGGACATGCGCCTTGGTAAAACCAATAGACTCTGTGTTTAGGCTGATGGAGCGCACCTCACCAAAAAGTTATTTTTAAAAAAAAAGCAAAACTGTTGTGCTTACAAAAGCTTGGAATTATTATAAATAATCAATAATAAATCAACTTAAAAGGCTGCTCAGCTCTTACGTAATGTGGCCTTCCTAAAGACTCTGGTCGCATGATACTGCATGAACCTGTGTGCGTAGTAACTGGGTCGGTGGACTGATATTGTATCCTGCAGTAGCATTAAGAGAGAAATGAATATTCATTCAACAACAACATATAAAGAAGAGACATTACTGGTGTCAGTGGGAGTAGTAATGACTATCATCAGGAATAAAATGCAGGAACTTAAATTATAAATGCACCAAATAACGTAATCCAAGACAATTAGCCAGGCACTTTCTTACTGATGATAGACAAACTTAGCAACCTACATTTAATAAGTGTAAATAATAAAGGGAATTGAAGTTAAACAGCAATATAAAGCAAAATTTAAAAAAATATGCATGGAGCCAGTTTTACAATTGAAAAGTACTACAAACACATGAGTAAATTCCAAAAATATCTTGTGTTTTTGTAGTTTTGTTGTTGTTGTTGTTATTTAACTAGGGCTGCTGAGCTTCTCGCTCTTTTGCAGCCAATACCAAGTTGAAGACTCCTTGGTATTATATACACTGTAGATCTAGGCTTTTCCTGTGGCTTTTCTGCTATTTTGAAATGTGCTGAGTTGAAATCATGAGCTCCAGTTTCTCCAGTTTGGTTTGTATTCAAAGGATCATCACATCTGGTCCCAAGCTAGGAGGAAGAAGCATGTGGCATACTGTGCATTCGCTGCCATCCAAGAGGGCTCTCCAACTATGCAGAGCTAAAATATAGTGCTTTGGTTCTGAGTTCTCCCAAGGAATCATCACGTCCTACACAGAGCCACTTCTCAGCTCCCCCTGCCTATCATGAGGTCCATAGTGAGATCCTCCTACATGCAGCCAACCAGGTAAAAAGCCAGAGTGACTCCTCCAAGCTTAGAAGTGCAATGCTGAGTTCTCAACATGTTTCACCACAGGGGGAATCCCTGCAAGTGTGTGGATGATTTCAAGAGTCAATGAGGGTGTAATTAGCTCCCCGACAGAGGTTCACATCCCCATCTACATACTACTGCATTGTGCATAGCTAGTGGTCACACAAGGATGACTCCAGTTTTTGTAGTATCTTACAAATGCAAAACTGACTCCAAGCCTTTTTCGTTTTTTGTTTTTTTTAACATTTCATAAGAGAAGTAAATTTATCAATATACAATGTCCTCATCTTACAACAGGGTTCCATTCTAACAACTCCATTTTAAGCTGATAATGTGTTGTTAAGTTGGAAGTCACTATACACTATCAATAAAGATATCATCATCTCCACCCTTCAGCTTCCCAAGGAGCATAGGCCTTCAACAAACTAATGCCAAGTCTTCCTGTCCTGTGCCATCTGCTCGAGGTCTTTCTGTGTCTTCTTCATGCCCTTCATGTCTGTCTCTAGTTCTCTTCTCCATGTGTTCCTTGGCCTACTTCTATCTCTCTTACCATGGACATTCTGGAAAAAGGACTGTTTGGTAATGCTATCTGCAGGTTTCCTCAGTGTGTGTCCTATCCACCCCCAGCGCTTTCTTCTCATCTCTTGTTCCACTGGTGCTTGTCTGATATTTTGTCATCAGTTCCACATCAGTGATCTCATCATATCCCTTCAATCCTTTATTCTATTGCGAGCACTCACTTATGAATGTCCTTTTTGTTGTTTTTGTTCTCCATGTTTTACAGCCATACAATAGGATTGACTTGACGTTTGCATTGAAACGTCATATGTTTCTGTTGGACTTTATTTCTTTTGATCTCCACATATTTCCCAATGCAAAGAAAGCTGCTTTAGCATTTTGTATGCTTATTTTTATATAATGTCTGTCCCTCCATCAGTGTCTATATTGTCAGCAATACAGAAGAAGTACTCACTCCATCGATAACCATGGCCTTGACCGTATGCTCTAATCGCTTTTTTAGCCTGAACGACTGAAGGATGTCAATAATACCAAGATACAGCAGCAGATGTTCACCCTTGCTGTTACGGGCTGGGATTCCTCCAGGACTGTGGGAAGGAAACAAAAGGAGATATTCAACAATATCATTATATACTATCATGGTTGTGGAGTCGGCCAAACAATTTTCCGACTCTGGAAATTTTAGAAGCCCGACTTTGACTCTGACTACAGTTTTTTTTTAAACTAGTGATATGGCATAAAATTATGCACTTATATGGAGTTATATGTATAAGTATGGTATGTATGTGAATAAATGAATACATGGCTTTCATAGACTACATTTTAAACCATTCATTCATTCATACAGCAATACAAAATAACAAATCATCCACACCTGCACACAAATGACTGTTTTGTCAAACATCATGAGGAAAAATAAGTTTCATTTTAACAATGACGGGAAAATTGACAATGTATATGGTTTATTTTCATTTCTTGTGTGCTTTTTCTAAATGTGCCAAAAGATTTACAATTGTAATAAAAACATTATTTATTATCAGAAGCAACTGCAATTTACCTACATTATGTAAAAATGGATGTACTTTACCACAATAGTGGTTTTAGGAGTTCTACTTTATAATGTTATTTCAAATTTTTTAAGCGTCCCCCTCCCTTGCATGGATCAAACATGGATCTGCATTGACTTAAGTCTCGTAAAATTTTGAGTCAGATTTAGGACCATTTATTACCAACTCTGACTCCACTAAAAACTGACCAACTCCAACTCCGCAGCCCTGTATACTATGAAGGTTTCTATAAGCTTTTGGCACACAAATTAATCCCTGTGTAGTTCCTGGAGGTCTTTGAAGAGACAAAGAAAGAACAAGACTACTAATTTGCTAAGATGTACATCAGGTTTGGTAAAGGCATCCAAGTAATTTGCTAAGATGTACAGCAGGTTTGGTAAAGACATCCAAGTAATTTGCTAAGATGTACAGCAGGTTTGGTAAAGACATCCAAGTAATTTGCTAAGATGTACACCAGGTTTGGTAAAGGCATCCAAGTAATTTGCTAAGATGTACAGCTGGTTTGGTAAAGACATCCAAGTAATTTGCTAAGATGTACACCAGGTTTCATAAAGGCATCCAAGTAATTTGCTAAGATGTACACCAGGTTTGGTAAAGACATCCAATTAATTTGCTAAGATGTACAGCAGGTTTGGTAAAGGCATCCAAGTAATTTGCTAAGATGTACACCAGGTTTGGTAAAGGCATCCAAGTAATTTGCTAAGATGTACACCGGGTTTGGTAAAGGCATCCAAGTAATTTGCTAAGATGTACACCAGGTTTGGTAAAGGCACCCAAGTAATTTACTAAGATGTACACCAGGTTTGGTAAAGGCATCCAAGTAATTTGCTAAAATATACACCAGGTCTGGTAAAGGTATCCAAGTAATTGCTAAGATGTACACCAGCCATGTCATACAAGGTGACTAATATGAGGTTGTGGTGCATGAGGCTAGCAACCTCATCACCAAAAAAAATTTCTCTGTGATCTTTTTACCACTACAAGTGGCGGAAGTGTTACAGCCCTTGCTTCTCGAGGCAAAGGGACCAGGTTTGAAACCAGGTAGTGTCACGCTCGTTGACCCATCAATTCCCTAGCCTAAGCCCCCAAGGCAGCCAAGGTCATGAACTGACTGCCTGGCTCTGATACCGAGTAAAGTCATTATGAGCTCTTGGTGACCTGACGCATCTGTGAATATCTAATCATTTTAACCTGCATAATACCAATGCACTTTCTTTTTAATTTTTAATAACAGTGTTACCTCAATTTGGCTAGGCATACCCCATTCAACCTAGACACAAGGTCAGTCAGTTATGTTAGGATATATGTCCGGACATTAACGACTTTGTGGTATGGTATAATGGTGACTGTAATTGAAAACTCAGTTCAGTTTCTATGACATACACTAGGTTTGGGAAAGGAATCCATGTAATTTTCTTACTGGTATGACAATTTTAGGAACAGCATCTTTGCTATAATAAGTTTGGGAAAGGCATCTGTGTAATTTGCTTTGTGGTATAATACATTTAGGAACAGCACCCATGTAAATTGCTGAGGTATAACAAATTTGGGAACAGCATTTTTGTAATTGCTATGAGATATAATAGGTATGGGAAAGGCATCCAATGTCATTTGCTATGAGGTATAGTAAGTTTGGGAACAGCATCTGTGTAATTTACTATGAGGTATTATAAATTTGGGAAAGGTATTCATATGATCTAAGCTACAATAAGTTTGGGAAAGACATCAATGTAATTTGCTAAGATGTACACCAGGTTTGGTAAAGGCATCCATGTAATTTGCTAAGATGTACACTAGGTTTGGTAAAGCCATCCAAGTAATTTGCTATGATGTACACTAGGTTTGGTAAAGGCATCCATTTAATTTGCTATAATGTACACTAGGTTTGGTAAAGGCATCCATTTAATTTGCTATAATGTACACTAAGTTTGGTAAAGGCATCCATGTAATTTGCTATGATGTACACCAGGTTTGCTAAAGGCATTCATGTAATTTGCTAAGATGTACACCAGGTTTGGAGAAGGCATCCAAGTAATTTACTAAGATGTATACCAGGTTTAGTAAAGGCATCCAAGTAATTTACTAAGATGTATACCAGGTTTGGTTAAGGCATCCAAGTAATTTGCTAAGATGTACACCAGGTTTGGTAAAGGCATCCAAGTAATTTACTATGATGTACACCAGGTTTGGTGAAGGCATCCATGCAATTTGCTATGATGTACACCAAGTTTGATAAAGGCATTCATGTAATTTGCTAAGATGTACACTAGGTTTGGTAAAGGCACCCATGTAATTTGCTAAGATGTACACCAGGTTTGGTACAGGCACCCATGTAATTTGCTAAGATGTATACTAGGTTTAGTTTTGTTTTAAGGACTATCTTCATTGCACACGGACAACGCCATCAGTGCTCCAATGTCCTCCCTTAGATCACACAAGGAGGATCTCAGCTCAGTGCATGAAACTCTGTAGCACTGGTGAGAATCCCAATGTGTGTATATAATGTATAGGAATCACACATTCTATAAATATTTTTGTGGTGGGTAAGTTTCCTAATTTTTAAATTTTGCCAGGGCAGTGGCCTGGCAAGCCTACTCTTTAAGATTTCCAACTGCCGTGGGATTTTTAACGTGCGCAACTTGCACACAGGACCTCGTATTTTTTTGCACTTATTCGAGAAGGCTAGGCATCCGATCTCACTACCCATGAGACCAGGGGGGAGCATGACGTAATTAGGACCACTGGTTCTGAAAACACTATTTCAATAAATTATAATCCCTCAACTGGCATTCGAACCCGGTACCTCTTGAATATGAGGTGGACGCCATACCTCTGACCCACTCCGACCCCCTCAGATGTACACTAGGTTTGGTAAAGGCATCTAAGTAATTTACTAAGATGTACACCAGGTTTGGTTAAGGCATCCATGTAATTTACTAAGATGTACATCGGGTTTGGTAAAGGCATCCAAGTAATTTGCTAAGATGTACACCAGGTTTGGTAAAGGCATGCAAGTAATTTACTAAGATGTACACCAGGTTTGGTAAAGGCATGCAAGTAATTTACTAAGATGTACACCAGATTTGGTAAAGGCATCCATGTAATTTACTAAGATGTACATCAGGTTTGGTAAAGGCACCCATGTAATTTGCTAAGATGTACACCAGGTTTGGTAAAGGCACCCATGTAATTTTCTAAGATGTACACCAGGTTTGGTAAAGGCATCCAAGTAATTTACTAAGATGTACACCAGATTTGGTAAAGGCATCCATGTAATTTACTAAGATGTACATCAGGCTTGGTGAAGGCATCCATGTAATTTGCTAAGATGTACACCAGGTTTGGTAAAGGCACCCATGTAATTTGCTAAGATGTACACCAGGTTTGGTAAAAGCATCCATGTAATTTGCTAAGATGTACACCAGGTTCGGTAAAGGCACCCATGTAATTTGCTAAGATGTACACCAGGTTTGGTAAAGGCATCCAAGTAATTTGCTAAGATGTACGCTGGTTTGGGAATGGCATCCAAGTAATTTGCTAAGATGTACACCAGGTTTGGTAACGGCATCCATGTAATTTGATAAGATGTACACCAGGTTTGCTTACTCGGAGCAAGCAAGAGGACATGCATACCATCATAGCTGGCAGACGCTGGAGCTGGGTTGGCCATATCCTCAGAAGAGACCCCGATGCCATCACAAAAACAGCTATGCTATGGACACCTGAAGGAAAACGAAAGAGAGGCCGACCAAAAACAACTTGGCGGAGGACTGTGGAGGCTGAGATGCAAAGAATGAACCAAAGTTGGGGCACTGTACGAAGGATGGCCACCAATCGAGCAAAGTGGAATCAATTTGTTGTTGCCCTACAAGACGCCACCAGGCATGATGGCCACAGACTGCTTTGACGGTCGGCGGCTAAGGATCAAAGAAGAAGAAGAAGACACCAGGTTTGGTAAAGGTATTCATGTAATTTGTCAAAATATACACCAGGTTTGGTAAAGGTATTGATGCAATTTTCTAAGATGTACACCAGGTTTGGTAAAGGCATCCAAGTAATTTGCTAAGATGTACACTAGGTATGGTAAAGGTATTCATTCAATATTTTTTTAAGATGTACACCAGGTTTGGTAAAGACATCCAAGTAATTTGCTAAGATGTACACCAGGTTTGTTAAAGGTACCTATGTATACACATGTAATCTGCTAAGATGTACACCAGGTTTGGTAAAGGCACCCATGTTATTTGCTAAGTTATATGCTGGTTAGGTAAAGGTACCCATGTAATTTGCTAAGATGTACACCAGTTGGTACAGGTACCCATGTTATTTGCCAAGATGCACACCAGGTTTGGTAAAGGTACCCATATAATTTGCTAAGATGTACACCAGGTTTGGTAAAGGCATCCATGTAATTTGCTAAGATGTACACCAAGTTTGGTAAAGGCATTCAAGTAATTTGCTAAAATGTACACCAGGTTTGGTAAAGGCATCCATCTAATTTGCTAAAATGTACACCAGGTTTGGTAAAGCCATCTATGTAATTTGCTAAGATGTATGCCAGGGTTGGTAAAGGCATTCAAGTAATTTGCTATTGCTAAAATGTAAACCAGGTTTGGTAAAGGCATCCATGCAATTTGCTAAGATGTACACCAGGTTTGGTAAAGGCATCCATGTAATTTGCTAACATGTACACCAGGTTTGGTACAGGCACACATGTAACTTGACATGGTATTAGATTGTGAGCAATGTTTCAACCAGCACTGATTGATAGGAAGAGCTCAAGGCAAGCTGACATGTCATATCATGACAATGTACCACACATTTAAGGCTGCAAGCGGAAGCTGCGTAAGAAGTATAAAACTTACGGGACATCATCATCTTCCAGCATGTCCTCAATGAGTTCTGTATGCCCTTGGATGGACTCCAGGGGTGTGGAATACTGGCCAATTCTGGTCTTGAAGGACTTGCCACGTTGCAGACCAGCCTGGTTGTCTGAAAGATGACCAGCAAAAGATTTTCATCAAAACAGGATAAATAAATAAATATTATCAAACTTGTGGTAACCAACAGGAAGAGAAGTGAAAATATATACTGTGTGCATTCCTTCCTCTTGTGAGCATGAAACTGCACTAATCATCATCAGCTGCCAGCTCCACATCGAACGTCAGCTGCAATGAATCTCCAACATCTTCTGTCTTTTGTCTTGATGGTGCACTCTGACACTCTTTCATGTCCATCTCTTGGTGTTATCTTCCCACTTATAACGCTGTTTTCCTCTTGCATATTTGCCTTCAACTCTTCCTTCTTTTATGGTCTTCAATAAGGCATTGTCTTTTTACATGGTCAAAATATTTTAGCTGTCTAATTTTGATCTACTTCATTAATTCTCTTTTCAATCCTAGGTTTTCTAGGACCTCTTTTTCTGTTTTATTCTCTTTCCATGAGATGTGCCCCATTCTTCTATGTACTCACATCTCAAAGGCCTCAATTCTTTCCTCTAACTGCGCTGGTCATTGTCCGTGTTTTTACATCATACAAAAATGAAGTGTATATGTACATAGCATTTGATGATTCTCTAATCAAACTCCATAATTCTCGCCGTTTGTACAGATCTGTGGTTGAAGGTTAGACATTAATTGTATTGTTTCCTTTATATGAACTCGCCCGAAAATAGTAACACTCAACGAAGAAAAGTCTGTGAATCGTGCAACATAAAGTGAGTGACAGTGATATATGAATAATATGTAAGTTTTTTACTGTAGAACCCAGTTTCATTCCGGAAACAGATTTAACTCATGATTTTGTTAAAAATAACCTTAAAATGTAAGTTTTTGATTGTTTCTTCAAGACAAAATTTTAATTTAAAGTATTGCAGACTTATTGTTGGAGCTACTCGCTGGAAATGAAACAGTTTATTGGAGCATAGATACCATGATTTCCGATGATCCCAATGATGCAGTTGATTTCCCAACTGAATTCCTTAACGAGCAGTGCCTGTCAGGAATGCTACCGCATTTGCTGAAATTAAAGGTTGCTGCATGTATCATGCAATTGCAAAATCTGAACGCAAAGAACGGACTATTAAATGGCACGCGTTTGGTCATAAAAGTCTTGCACCGGAATTCCATTGATGCCGAAATTATCACTGGCAGTAATAAGGGAGAACGAGTCTTAACTCCTCGCATTGACTTTGAACCGAGCGAGCGCAGTTTGCCATTTAGGATGCGACGTCATCAATTTCAAGTGATTTTAGCATTTGCAATGACGATCAATAAGGCGCAAGGACAATCTTTTGATCACGTAGGAGTTTTCCTTCCTGAACCTGTTTTCAGACACGGCCAGCTATACATCACCCTCACCCGAGGAACAAATCATAAAAACTTGAAAGTTTTTGTTAACAACACTTTTTAGCAGGGAACATTCTTTGAAACAAATCCACGCACTTTCACAAAAAATGTTGTCATCAAATAACTTTTATATTGAATTTTAAAATATTTTAAAAATATATTACAGTTTTTCATTTACTTCCATCATTATTGACGAGTTATTGCTAGTCACAATCCATAATTCTCGCCGTTTCTACATCGGTCACATCTAAGGGGTGCAACTGTGGTTGAAAGTTAGATATTAATTGTATTGTTTCCCTTATATGTTATCTTCTTCTTCTTCTTCGATCCTTAACCACCGACCGTCAAAGCAGCCAGTGGCCATCACGCCTAGTGGCGTCTTGTAGGGCAACAACAAATTTATTCCACTTTGCACGGTCGGTGGCCATCCTTCGTACAGTGCCCCAACTCTGGTTCATTCTTTGCATCTCAGCCTCCACAGTCCTCCGCCAAGTTGTTTTTGGTCGGCCTCTCTTTCGCTTTCCTTCAGGGGTCCAAAGCATAGCTGTTCTTGTGATGGCATCGGGGTCTCTTCTGAGGACATAGCCAACCCAGCTCCAGCGTCTGCCAGCTATGATGGTATGCATGTCCTCTTGCTTGCTACGAGTAAGCAGATCTTGGTTGGTGATGGTATTCGGCCAAAAGATTCGGTGAATTTTTCTTAGGCATGTTGTGTGAAAAGAGGACAATTTTGACATTTCCTTCTCTGTGACTCTCCAGCATTCCGCACCATAGAGAAGCACAGAAAGCACGCAACTCTGGTATAATCTTAATTTTGTGCTTGTGCTGTATTGGGAGGACTTCCAGATGTTATTTAGGCTAAAGAAGGCTGTTCTTGCCTTATTCATTCTGATGTTGATGTCTTTGCCTGCCCCACCGTCTGGTGTTACTATGCTTCCCAGGTATGTGAAGGTATCTGTCTGTACCAGTTGCTGATTCCTTACTGATATGGGCTCAGGGTTGCTCACATTGAGCGTCATGACCTCAGACTTCTTTAAATTGATGTTCAAGAACACCTGCTGGCTAAATTTATTGAGTCTATCCGTTTTTTCCTGGATGTGTTGATGTGAATGTGCCAGCAGTGCAATGTCATCTGCATATTCCAGATCTTCCAATGTTGAAAATGTAGTCCATCTTATTCCTCTTGGACTGCCCTCTGTTGTCTGGCGCATCACCCAGTCTATGACTGTTAAAAATAGAGTGGTTGATAAGGGGCATCCCTGTCGTACTCCTGTCTTCACCTCGAAGGTTAGGTTGCTCTGCCCAACACTACACGTAAAGTTGGCATAGAGGCTTTTTATGATTGACACTATGCAGCTTGGAATTCCATAAGCCCTCAGTATTTTCCATAAACTGTCCCTATGTATGCTGTCGAAAGCCTTTTCAAAATCAACAAAATTTATGTAAAGCTGTCTTTGCCATTCTGAGCACTGCTCTATAATGTTCCTGAGAGTGAATATATGGTCTACACATCTTCTGTTCTTTCTAAATCCTGCTTGTTCTTTCCTCAGTTTGTAGTCTACTGCCTTTGAAATTCTCTGTATAATTATCCTGCCTAGTATTTTGCTGGGAACTGAGAGAAGAGTGATTCCTCTCCAATTATTGCAGTCTGAAAGATCTCCCTTCTTGGGCAATTTGACAATTATTCCTTTGTTCCACTCTGATGGTGTTGTCCCCGTTTTCCACACTTGTGCAAATAGTGGTTCTAATAGTTCTGCTGCTAGCTCAGGGTCTGTCTTAAATAGCTCTGCATTTAAGTTATCATGGCCCGGAGCTTTACCGTTCTTTAACCCTTTGATTGCTTGTGATGATTTCTTCTTTTCGTGGAATGACTGTATTTACATCTAGATCGTTTTCAGCCTCAGGAACATTCAATTGTGTCTCTGGTATTTCCTTGTTCAGAGTTTCTCTGAAGTGCTCTGCCTATCTTGTTTCCTGTCCCTCTGCTGTCTTGATGAGATTTCCTTGCTTATCTCTTACTAATGTAATATTGTTTGCACCTTGTTTTCCGCTGATGAATTTAGTTATTTTGTATACTGTGCTTTGTTCATTTCTCAGTGCAGCCTCTTCTGCCTGTTTTGCAAGATCGTCTAGGAAATTCCTTTTGTTGGCTCGGGTTTGGCGTTTAACTTCCCTGTCCAGTTGACTGTACTGTTCGCTATATAGTTGCTTTAACCTGGGGGACTTCGCTTCTGTTTTCTTTCTTTTCATTTCCTTTCTCATCTTTATGGTGTTTAGTGTTTCTGGTGTTATCCAGTCTTGCTTCTTCCTTTCCTGGAATCCTAAGCATGATTTGCTACTTTCCTTATATATTGTTGAAATGGTGTTTAAATTCTGGTCTATATCATCAGTCAATATCTTTTCCTGGCTTTTGGCAAATTGATATCGTTTCTTAATGTCGGCCGCAAACGCTTTTCTGGTAAGGGGGTCCTTCAATTTGCTGATGTCAAACCTTTTCTGTGTAGTTACAGTTGGTCCAGCCCTTCTTAGTTTCACTTTCAGTTTTGCTACTACTAAATGGTGATCGCTTCCCACATCTGCACCTCTTCTTACCTTCACATCTTGTAATGCATGTCTCCATCTACCGTTAACCATGTTGTGGTCTATCTGGTTTCTGTCCCGACCATTTGGTGATTCCCATGTTAACTTGTGAATTTCCTTATGTGGGAAAAGTGTTCCTCCAATGACCAGGTTGTTAATGCTACAGAAACTTATTAGCTTATCCCCATTTTCGTTTGCTATTCCGCTGCCGCATTTCCCCATTGTTCTTTCATTGTATGTATTGTGTGTACCAACTTTCGCATTGAGGTCTCCCATTACTATAACAAGATCATATCTAGGTGTGTCCTCCATTTCTTTCTGCAGTTGTTGATAGAATTCATCCTTGACCTCCTCATCGCTATCATTCGTTGGTGCATAGCATTGTATTATTGTAGTGTTGGTGAATCTCCCTCTCAATCTCAATCGTATCAGTCTGTTGTTGATGGGTTTCCATTCCAGTAATGTCCTTTCTATCCCTTTCTGTAGAATAATGGCTACGCCTTCACTGTGCTGTCCATCCTCTCTTCCAGAGTAAAGTACTGTTTCTCCTGTTGCTGTTTTAACTTTTCCTGCCCCTGTCCATCTGCTCTCGCTTATCCCCAGGATGTGTAACCTATAGTTTCTCATTTCTGCCGTGACCTGTCTTAGTTTACCTGTCTCGTACATTGTCCTGACATTCCAAAATCCTATTCTTGTATCCTGTTTTGCGGTCAGGACATCCGTTTTCATGTCAGTGGCTTCCTTTCGGCTTTCACCACTGACAGTCATACGAGCCACAGACTCCGAATGTCCATCCCGCAGCAAAGTTTGTTCATTTGATGTTGTTTCCGTAACTTCATTATTTTTTTTACATAGACAGGGGTGTCAGCCCTATGCTAAAACCCCCAACCTGGAGGACCAGGGTACCAGCTTTTGTCTGACCCCTACCCACACAGACCAGTCCAGCTTGGTTGAACCTACCAGGAGTAAAACTCCCACTGGCATAGCTCTGGGGATTGTCAGGGTACGCAAGCTGCCATACCGCTACAAGGTATAGGTACCATTGATGGCAGTTCCCTTATATGTACTCTCCTGAAAATAGTAACACTCAACAAAGAAAAGTTGGTGTAGGACCCAGTTTCATTCCGGAAACGGATTTAACTCATCATTTTGTTAAAAATAACCTTAAAATGTAAGTTTTGGATTGTTTCTTCAAGACAAAATTTTAATTTAAATTATTGCAGACTTATAATTATGTATCAAAATGATAAGATGGCTGCAAAACGAGCTGCAGATGCTAAGAGGAAGAGATGATCTCGTCAATCACAACGAGCAAGAGAGACTCTAGAAGAAGCAGCAATACGATGACAACATGAAGCAGCACAAGCACAGCGTCAGTCACAATGAGAAAATCAGTCTGCAGAAGAGCATGAATCTCAACGCGTTTCAGAAGCTTTTCGCATTTGTCAGTTGAGAGCATCACAACGAGCAAAGGAGACTTCAGAAGAAGCAACTGAACGTAGAGCAGCAGTTGCACAACAAGTGAGAGCTGCACGTAGTCCAACAATTCCAAATCATGATGCCTTTGATGAGAATGCAGTTGCTGTACACAACTGCGGCCCAATGGATCAGGAATGTCAGTTCTGTCACTCTCTCAATTTTCAAGTGGAAAGATCAACCGATGGTACACTCAAATATTGCTGCCATAAAGGTACAGTGCTATTGGAGCAAGAAGGAGAGCAGAGACGTCCTTTTCCTCCGTATCTCAAGGATCTTTTGAGCAACCCAGCACATCCACAACATCGGCATTTTAAATAAAATATCCGTTCCTATAATTCAGTCTTGGGCTATGCATCCATGGGTGCCAAAATCGATCGCTCCATTGGACGTGGACCATGTGTGTTCAGAGTGCATGGACAGATCTATCATTTGATTTACTTCTGTCATTATTGACGGGTTATTGCTAGTATATAATAATTCCCTAATCATGTGCTAATAAAGAATGTGTTTTTTTTTTTTTTTTTTTTTTTTTTTTTTAATGAAAGATATTCACACTTATTGGCAATTAATGTATTTACATTATCAGAAATGACAAATATTCACACTTATTAGCAATTAATGTATTTACATTATCAGAAATGACAAATATTCACATACTGGCAATGAATGTATTTACATTTTCAGAAATGACAAATATTCACATACTGGCAATGAATGAATCTACATTATCAGACATGAAAAATATTCACAATTATTGGCAATGGATGTATTTACATTATAAGAAATGACAAATATTCACACTTATTACACTTACTGGCAATGAATGTATTTACATTATCAGAGATGACAAATATTGACACTTATTGGTAATGGATGTATTTACATTAACAGAAATGACAAATTTTCACACTTATCACACTTACTGGCAATGAATGTATTTACATTATCAGAAATGACAAATATTCACAAATTGGCAATGAATGTATTTACATTATCAGACATGAAAAATATTCACACTTATTGGCAATGGATGTATTTACATTATCAGAATGAAAAATATTCACACTTATTGGCAATGAATGTATTTACATTATCAGAAATGACAAATATTCAGTGATAACAGAGAAAATGCATCAAGTGATGACAGATAAAAACATCAGGTGATGACAGAGACAGAACATCAAGTGATGACAGAGACAGAACATCAAGTGATGACAGAGAAAGAGCATCTGGTGATGACAGAGAAAGAACACCAAGTGATGACAGTAAGAATATCAGGTGATGACAGAGAATGAGCACCAGCTGATGACAGAGAAAGTAACCAACCTCAAGTGATGACAGAGAAAGTAACAAACGTCATGTGATGATAGAGAAAGTAACAAATGTCACATGATGATAAAGTAACAAATGACATGTGATGATAGAGAAAGCAACAAACATCAAAAAGTGATAGAGAAAGTAACAAACATTACTTGATGATAGAGAAAGTAACCAACCTCACGCGATAATACAGAAAGTACCAAACATAGTGCAATGACAGAGAAAGTAACAAACATCAACTGATGATAGAAAAAGTAACAAACGTCACCTGATAATAGAGAAAGTAACAAACATCACATGATAGAGAAAGTAACAAACAATGTGTGATGACAGAGAATATAACAAACATTCCAAGATGACAGAGAAAGTAACAAACATCACCTGATGATACAGAAAGTAACTAATGTCACCTGATGATAGAGAAAGTAACAAACGTCACATGACGATAGAGAAAGTAGCAAATGTTGTGTGATGACAGAGAAAGTAACACACATGATAATAGAGAAAGTAGCAAACATAACGTGATGTCAGAGAATGTAACAAACATCACCTAATGATAGAGAAAGTAAGGAACATCTCATGATGACAGAGAAAGTAAGAAGCATCAACCGATGATAGAGAAAGTAAAAAACATCACATGACAAAAGAAAAAGTAACAAACATTACCTGATGATTGAGAAAGTAACAAACATCACGTGACAAAAGAAATAGTAACAAGCATTACCAGATGATAGAGAAAGTAACCAACCTCATGCGATAATACAGAAAGTACCAAACATAGCGTGATGACAGAGAAAGTAACAAAAATCAACTGATGATAGAGAAAGTAACAAATGTCACATGATGATAGAGAAAGTAACAAACACAGTGTGGTGACAGAGAAAGTAACAAATATCACATGATGATAGAGGAAGTAGCAAACATCACCTAATGATAGAGGAAGTAGCAAACATCCCATGATGACAGAGGAAAAAACCAAACATCACGTGATGACAGAGAAAGTAACAAACGTCACGTGATGACAGAGAAAGTAAAAAAATCACCTACTGATAGAGAAAATAACAAACATCTCGTGATGACAGAGAAAGTAACAAACATCAACTGATGAAAGAGAAAGTAACAAACATCACGTGATGACAGAGAAAGTAACAAACATCACGTGATGTCAGAGAAACTAAAAAACATCACCTAATGATAGAGAAAATAATGAACATCACGTGATGACAGAGAAAGTAACAAACATCAACTGATG
This sequence comes from Oreohelix idahoensis, assembly GCA_024509875.1. NCBI lineage: Eukaryota > Metazoa > Mollusca > Gastropoda > Stylommatophora > Oreohelicidae > Oreohelix > Oreohelix idahoensis. Next base: position 101,767 of record JAMPIV010007976.1, read on the forward strand.
ATAGAGAAAATAACAAACATCCCGTGATGACAGAGAAAGTAACAAACGTCACGTGATGACAGAGAAAGTAAAAAACATCACCTAATGATAGAGAAAGTAACGAACATCACATGACGAAAGAGAAAGTAACAAACATCAACTGATGAATGAGAAAGTAACAAACATTACGTGACAAAAGAAAAAGTAACAAACATTACCTGATGATTGACAAAGTAACAAACATCACGTGACAAAAGGAAAAGTAACAAATATTACGTGATGACAGAGAAAGCAACAAACATCACCTGATGATAGAGAAAGTAACAAATGTCAAATTTGATGACAGAGAAAGTAACAAACATCATATGAAGACAGAGAATAAAACATGTGGAAGCTACATGTACAAAGTACAACTTACGAGGCTGGTGTGAAGTAGTTGGGCCAAAGACTGATTCTGTAGTTTCTGAAGAGTGTTCACTGGATGCAGTGTTTTGCTTGGCCTGCTGTCAAGACAGTCGCGTAACAATTGTAACAAACAGAGGAATGTGCAGTCAGGTTAAAACAGGCATAATAACATAACAAGCAACCACTGGACCAGGTAATTCTGTGTCAAGTAACAATGCATTAGGAAACAATATAATATAATCAACAATGAACGGAGACAAAGGCTGAAGGAAAAAGGTGAGTGAGCATGGTGGTGATATAAGTGAACAGTGAAAAAAAGTGGGCAGGAAACATCAAAGAGCTGGACAAGAAGTAGTCTGCTGGCGTGGCCATCACCACTATCATCATCGTTTTCCTTTAAGCTCCTTATGAAGCACGGTTCCACCACTACAACTGGTCCCTTTGCAGCTGTGGTTTCTGCAGCAATTTCTTTTACATGTTGAGGTTGCCAGCCTGTGGCAGAACTTCACGTTAGTCACCTTGTACAACAAGCTTAGGGGGCCAGTAGTTCTATTATTTCTGTCTCATTACATAACTGCGGGAACAACAAGGGGTATAATTAGCAATCAACAATGAATGCAAAACGGGTGAAGACGGCAGTGAAATAAGTTGGCTGAAAATACCAAGAGCTGGACAGGAAGTAATCTGCTGGAGTGTACGCTAACGCAAAAGACAGACAATGTGACGCTCTACGACACGTCTCATAGGGCCAATGGTCATATTCTTTATCTCCTGCAAGACCGTCTGGCCAGTTTTCAATGTTGGTCTCTTCTTTAGCTCTACTATGAGGTTCTCATTGCTTTGGCTGCTCATTGCACAGCACTCTCTGGCTTTCCCGCTCTACTCTTTCCCTCTGCCAGGGGTCTGCGTTCACCCAGGGGTTGCAAGGAGCCTGTCAAGGGGGTACAGGGAATATTTAGTAAATACCTCTTCTTCTTCAAGTACCATGCCTAGTGGTGTAGAAGATCATGTCTCTCCACAACTTCCTGTCTACAGTACAATTTATTAATTCTGTTGTTGACCTTCTTCCATACCACGATGTCAAACTGTCCAGTATTTGCTTTCTTTGTCTTCCTCTATCTCTTTTTCCTTCAATCTTACTTGTTGTTATGATATATTCCAGCTTTCCTCTTCTCATAACATGCCCAAAAAAAGTGGATTGCTTCTTTCTAACTTGTGAAATAAGTTTCCTTTGTGCTTTGGCCTCTCTCAGGACATCCTCAATTACTCTTTTTAGCTGTCCATGGTATTTTTGACATTCTTCAGTAAAACCACATCTCTGTGGTCTCCAGTGCTTTTACTACTTGTTTACTAACTGGCCATGACATCAGGATTGGGTCTATATAACACTGAAGAACTCTCTTTCTTACTTCCACTGACAAAGAACCGTTGCATTAAATACTCTTAATTTTATAGAATGCTGTTTTTGCCTGAGCTATTCTGCTCTTCACTTCTGAGATGCATCTTTCAGATAATAAATAATAAACCCAAAATATTCCAAACATAGTACAGTTAGTGAAATACAGTTGTGAATTGGAGACAGAATGGTGAGTCCTGTTCTCAACCAAATCTAAAGCAAGAAACAAACTTAAGGCTGAAGATGATATGGAGGTATCTCTTTAAAAAAATGTACCAAAAATAAAACTGTTAGTCAACAAGAAAATAAATCAAGGGTCTCACTAATTTACTTGTCTGTGATCTGAAAAACATTTACCGTCTTTTTGATACTAACAATGTTTTACTAACAATGGTATTTAATGCCTGCATCACCAGCACACTTCTTTATGGCAGCGAGACATGGACAACCTATACTAAGCAAGAAACAAGGCTCGGTACCTTCGATCTACGGTGTCTACACCACGTCCTCGGTATTTCGTGGAAGGACAAAGTGACAAATGTCGAGGTGTTGTCACATGCTGGTCTTCAAAGCATGTATACACTGCTTAGACAGTGCAGACTACACTGGCTTGGCCATGTCCGCCGCATGGAAGATGGTCGCAACCCGAAAGATATCTTCTATGGACAACTGACAGATGGCAAAAGAACAGTTGGGTGACCGCTGCTGAGATTCAAAGTTGTGTGCAAGAGAGACATGAGGGCACTGGACATAAATCCAGCAACCTGGGAGGATGAAGCTGCCGATCGCACCAAGTGGCGATGCTCTCTACGCCACCACCTCAGATTAGGCGATAAGAAGCTCTCACGGCAAGCAGAAGAGAGGAGAAAACGTTGAAAGGAACACCAGGAAAATAAGCAGCTGAAGGCTGTCACCTCAGGGGTGTATTCCCACAGTCAGTTATAGCTGAAGGGGCTATTATTAATATAATGCTAAGCACCAAATAAATATTTCTTTACGAAATAATAACTCATCTTTCTATTAGTTTTGTTATCTGTATATGCATGGTAAACTAGAATTTATTTCCTCTCATTATGAACTGGGGCTATGAGAATGATTTACTAAAAGCCAAAGGGGTACGGGAAGGTTAATTAAAAGCCAAGAGGGTACGGAAGCAAAATAAAAGGTTGGGAATTCCTGACCTATGGGTTTGGGGCAACAGCAGGTAGTCCTATAGCATTTACGGCTGAGGAGAGTGATAAGTAGACTGAGGGTTGCCATACTGGCCAAACACGGGGCATTTCCGTTTCAAGTTGGAATTTTTAATTCTTTGTCGGCCATTATTAATTTTGACAAAACCTGAAACAAGTTTGGTGTTAGGTTACAGCTAACTGCTCAAAACAAGGTTGGGGTTAGGTTAAGGCTAGCTGTAATGTAAATTTGGTCAGCCAGTCTGGTAATATGCGGCAACATGACGAACCTTGTCTACTGTTGTCACCTTTTACAACAGATACTTAGAGACTTCACTACACTAGGTCCAGCAGCGAGAGGTTGGGTAACCATTTCCCTTCCTCGCTGCCTTTTCCTTTCCTGACTCAAGAGCACAGTCAGGTACCCATTTACAGCTAGGTAGACTCTAGCAATACTGTGAACGCCACCTTTGCTGTGAGAAACCAGCGCTCTAACCACTCTTGTCAATCGAATGCTTCATGTCTCATTAAACCGGTAAAATCTCTCTTGAGGATATGTCTTATCTTTGCTTTTTTTCTCTGTAATCTCCACATGAACTGACTGTTGTCTTGTTCCCTTCTACATGTTTGTGCTGTTATTACATCTGGCCATCTGAAGGATAGTCCCGTGTAGTTCCTGGGTGGGAGGCGGGGAGGGGGAAATGGGATCTCTTAGCGGACAAAGAAATAACAAGACAACTGCACCGTCAGAAATGTCATGCCAGACGACTAAATATGAAGGTGTGCATGGGACTGGAAACCTCTTCATGTGAAACAAACTGTTACATAAACCAACACTACAAGAACACCAGAATGTTTTTTGGTGCAGGTTTCCTGCAAGAGGGCCAGCTGCAGTGGTAGCTCTATGTTTCATAAAAGAGAGAGAAAAAAAGGGAAAAACAACATCATCAAATAATTGGAATACTTGGGGGAAAAGCTGGAACACGTGACTCAAGACTCCAACCAATAGCAGAAAAGCCACAAATAAACCCTAGATCTGAGTTTTCTTAACATTTTTTTTTTAAGCCGTGGGCCCCTCTGATTGTCTGATGAAGGCTATAGACCCCTTTGATTCTACAGTGAAGGTTATGGACCCCTTTGATTGTACAGTGAAAGCTACGGATCCCTTTGATTGTCTGATGACGGTTATGGACCCTTTTGATTGTACAATGAAGGCTATGGACTTCTTTGATTGCCCAATTAAGGCTATGAACCCCTTTGACTGTCTGATGATGTCTATGGACCCTTTTCATTGTATAATGAAGGTTATGGGCCCCTTTGATTGAACAAAGAAGGCTATGGATCTCTTTGATTGTCTGATGAAGGCTATGGACCCTTTTGATTGTACGAGGGGCATTCAGAAAGTAATGCACCACATCATTTTTCTCAGCTAATAATGAAGATAGAAGCATGAAATTTTGCACACTTCAAATATGGCATGTGCCAATTGTGTGCACCAAATTGCACCACAACCGGCCAAATTATACGGCTGCCCTAAACCGTTGAAATGGAGCGTGTTAGCAACATGTGTTATAAACAGCGAATTGTGACAGAATTTCTCGTTGCAGAGAAGGAAACTGTTATGAATATTCACAAGCATCTATGTGATGTGTATGGAAGTTTTGCAGTCGACAGGAGTACAGTCAGTCGCTGGGTTCAGAGAATCAAAGAATCAGGAAGTGGAGATACTAAGCTACTTGATCGGCCGCACTGAGGACGTCCTGCCACAGCCACCAACGCAGAAATGTTGAAATGCGCTGAGAGCATTATTCTTACTGATAGGCGAATCACTACTCAACAATTGGCCTTACAGCTGTCAGTCAGCATTGGTAGTGCAAATGCAGTTATAAAAACTCTCGGATTTTCTAAGGTTTGCGCAAGATGGGTTCCTCGAAGTCTCACAAATGACCACCGATTGCAAAGGAAAGCAATTTCTTCTGAATTGTTGGAGCGGTTCAATGCTGATGGAGAGAACTTTTTGGCTAAGATCGTTACAGGTGATGAAACCTGGGCACATCATTTTGAACCTGAGACAAAAAGACAGTCAATGGAGTGGCATCATCCGCAATCCCCAAGAAGAAAGAAATTCAAGACAATTCCTTCAGCTGGAAAGGTCATGATCACTGTCTTTTGGGACATTGAAGGTGTGATTCTTGTGGACGTTATGCCAAGAGGAGAGGCAATCAATTCGCAAGCTTACATTAAGACATTGAAAAAACTCAATCAACGTTTTCGCAGAGTTCGGCCGCACAAGAATCCAGCAGACCTGCTTCTCCTTCACGACAATGCGCGCCCTCACACAAGTCTGGCAACACGGGAAGCAATCACCAAATTAGGTTGGACTGTACTACCCCATCCACCCTATAGTCCCGATTTGGCACCCTCTGATTTTCATCTATTTGGTCTACTTAAAGATGCACTCCGTGAGACAAGGTTTGAAGATGATGAAGGAGTGATTTATGCAGCGAAGAAATGGCTACATGATCAAGACAAAATCTGGTACGGGCTAGGAATACATGCACTTGTTTTGCGCTGGCATAAAGCCGTACAAGTTGATGGGGATTATGTTGAATAATACTGATGTTTACATGACATATCCATGTATATTGTGTATAAATTTCATGCTTTTTGAATAAACAGCTCCTGAGAAAAACGATGTGGTGCATTACTTTCTGAACGCCCCTCGTACAATGAAGGATATGGACCCTTTTGAATGTCTGATGGTTATGGAGCCCTTTGATTGTCTGATGAAGGCTATAGACCCCTTTGGTTGTATAATGAAGGCTATGGACCCCTTCTTGGTAAAAAACATGTACATAAAAGCATAATAAAAAAATGTTACAATTAAAACTTTAGGTTATGTACATGGATCCCCTAAAATCCATTCATGGACACGCAAAAGGTCAGTGAACCACAAGTTACGAAATCATGCCCTAGACCTACACTACAAATAATGCCAAGGAAATCAACTTGGCACAGGCTGCAAATGAGCAACAAGCTCTGCAGCCCTAGTTAGACAAAAAATAACAAGCACACGGCTTGATATCCCCCATGCCTAGTTTTATTCCATTCCCAGTTCAACTTTTGGGAGATATCAACAGTCTCAAGCTGCCCACTGCTTTCTTTGAACATATTCAAGCTGACGTCTGAGTGTGAACAAAGAAGAAGAAGATAATCTATCTCATGCCTTCTGTGTTTAATATCCTTTCATATTTGTCTTATTTTCATGTCAAACTATATGTTTGCTTCTTAACCATCAGGGCATATCAATTTAGTTCATTTGTTTTCTGATTCCCGGTTCTATATATTTTTTCTAAAATAAGATAATGATAATAATAGCCCCTTCAGTCATAACTGACAATGGGAATGTATTCCTGAGGTGACAGCCCTCAGCTGCTTATTTTCCTGGTGTTCCTTTCAACATTTTCTTCTCTCTTCTGCTTGTTGTGTGAGTTTCTTTTCGCTCAATCTGAGGTTGCACCATAGATAGCATCGCCACTTGGTGCGATCGGCAGCCAGGGCGCGAGCTTGGGCACAGCCATATGGAGATCAAGCTGTTGCAAAATAAGATAAGCATATGAGTAATTAACCTAAAGCACTGAGAAGACACAATAAGAAAAGAAAAAAGAGAACAGGATGACTACTTTGATAGGTATATTGTAAGAGACAACTAATATGATACTGTGCATGGGCAGACAAATCTCATCATGTAAGACTGCTACACAAACCCCTGCTGTAAGAGAACATGAAAGCTTTGGTGCAGGCTTCCTGCAAAGGGGCCTGTTGCCATGTCAACCCCCTATACTTCATATGCAGCAAACAAACAAACAAACAAGTGATGAATAATCCATGACCATTACCTTCTCCTTCTTTGCCAGGTCAAGGTTGTAGATCCCAACTAGTAAACTGTAATCCATAATCTTAAAACTTTCCAGCACCTAAAGATGATAAAACAAGGATAAGTTAACAAGTGTACAGTTGTAACATTTTAACTTAATTGTAAAATTACATTCATGGTGAGGTATAAAGAGATAAGATTTGATGGATAAACTTTTCTTTCAGTCTCAGACCAGATCTGCGATGGTAAACGTCAATGGCATTCAATAATGAACTTGCCATCATCACTATACATGATGAACTCATTGTTATAACTAAGTGAGATTAATCTTTCTTATAACTGTCTTATAAAAACTCTTTAATTATCCCCGCCCAATATAAACTCTTTGTTATCATTGTCCAATATAAACTCTTTGTTATCATTGTCCAGTATAAACTCTTTGTTATCACTGTCCAATATAAACTCTTTGTTATCACTGTCCAATATAAACTCTTTGTTATCACTGTCTAATATAAACTCTTTGTTATCACTGTCCAAAATGAACTCTTTGTTATCACTGTCCAATATAAACTCTTTGTTATCATTATCCAGTATAAACTCTTTGTAATCATTGTCCAACATAAACTCTTTGTTATCACTGTCCAATATAAACTCTTTGTAATCATTGTCCAATATAAACTCTTTGTTATCATTATCCAGTATAAACTCTTTGTTATCACTGTCCAATATAAACTCTTTGTAATCATTGTCCAATATAAACTCTTTGTTATCACTGTCCAATATAAACTCTTTGTTATCACTGTCCAATATAAACTCTTTGTTATCATTGTCCAATATAAACTCTTTGTTATCATTGTCCAATATAAACTCTTTGTTATCACTGTCCAATATAAACTTTTTGTTATCATTGTCCAACTCCGCCTATGCCGGTCCCAAGCCCGGATGAAAAAGGAGGAGGGCGGCCTGCATGGAGGCTGTAATGAGGCAGCCCCTCCACCATGCAAAGGAACAACAGGCCAATCACCTGTTTGTCTTAAAACCTGATTATGCGAAACGTAAGAGAGAAAACCGGACTGATTCTAAAGGCGATGAACTGGAACGGACTACGGACTACGACTTATGGAACTTGGAACACAAGAAGTATAAATGGGAAGGAAGAGGAGCTGGTGGAAGAGATGAGGAAAGCAAAACTAGAAATCCTGGCTATAACGGAAACAAAGAAAAAAGGACAAGGAGTCATGGATCTCGATGGCAACACGCTGCTCTACAGTGGTGTACCCACATCTGAAAGAGCTAAAGGGGGCGTAAGTTGCATTGTGGCCAAAAATCAAAAAGATAGTATCATGGGATGGAACTTTGTCTCGGAGCGCATTATGGTCGTAAAACTAAAAGAAGGAGAAACCATAGTCAACCTGGTCATAGTGTATGGGCCAAATGAGGATGAGAGAGCAGAGGTCAAGGAGGAATTCTTCGAGCTGCTTCAAAGGACAGTGGATGACTGCCTAGATGAAGTTATCATGCTCGGAGATTTTAATGCCAGAGTTGGAAATGACCATGCTAGATGGGGTGGAGTTATCGGAAGATATGGAGAAGATACTCTCAATGATAATGGAAAACGACTCCTTAGATTCTGCAGTGAGCAGAATCTGATCATTACAAACACAAAGTTCCCCCATAAGCGCATACATGCATACACTAGATGTGAACCAACAAAGAATGAGAAGTCAGTGATCGACTATGCCATTGTTCGGAGAAGCTCATTCAAATATGTCCGAGATGCTAGAGTCTGGAGGGGGCCAGATTGGAAGTGATCACTACCTGCTAACAATCAAAAGAACAACTGAAAGAGTTGCTCAGCCTAGGAACTGCCCAACATCACGCAAGAAACCAAGTAAACGAGCGGGAGAAATGAGCATTAGGACCTACAAGCTGAGAGAGCCAGAAATTAAGACCAGATATCAGGGGCTTATTGCTGCAGCAGTGAGCAACACAGAAGAACGACCTGATGACTTGGAAACCCTCTGGATTAAATTCAAGGATATCATAAAGACAGCTGCTGCAGAAGCATGCGGTGAAGTCCGACTTGGGAACAAGAGAAAGAGGACACCTTGGTGGACAGAGGAAGTCAAAGAGAAAATAAGAGAGAAGAAAATGGCATGGAAACAATACTTAGGAGCTAAAAACACAACAGGACAAATGGAAAAATATAGAGAATATGTGACACTCAGAACAGAAGCAAAGAACAAAGTGTTAGCAGCAAAACAGAAGTCCTGGGAAGAATTTGGAGAAAAGCTAGAAATGGATGCGCAAGAAAACCAGAAATTGTTCTATAAGACCCTAAAGAACATGAGGAAGGAAAAACAATGCCCTCTCAAATTTATAAAGGACAAGCAAGGCAAATTGCTTACTGCCCCGAAGGAAGTAATGGAAAGATGGAAAAAATATTTCTCAGAACTCCTGGATGGTGAGCATGGTGAAGCATCAGAAATGATAACCACTAGCACAGAAGAGAAAACCAATGATGGTGAAGATGACATAAAGATGGAAGAACTGAAGGCAGCACTGGAGAAAATCAAGATGGGCAAAGCAGCAGGGCATGATGGTATAACACCAGAAATGGTTAAGTACATGGGAGCATCAGGCAACCTACTACTCTTAAGGGTTTTACAGGCAGCGTGGTACAACAAGACCATACCAAAGGATTGGGAGATTGCCATCATAACACCAATTTTCAAAAAGGGTGACAATCGACAGTGTGGAAACCATAGAGGCATATCCCTTCTCAGTGTCCCTGGTAAAATCTACTCTAGAATCCTAGAGCAGAGACTCCGACGCCTAGCTGAGCCACAATTGGATGAGGTCCAGTGCGGATTCCGAGCAAACCGAAGTACTCAAGACCTAATCTTCACACTCAGACAGCTGAGTGAAAAGGCCCTTGAGTATAAGAGTGAGATCCATCTTTGTTTCATAGATCTGGAAAAGGCGTTTGACAGGGTCCCCTGGAACAAACTTTGGGACTGTTTGGCAAGGAAAAATATTCCAGCACCTCTGATTCATGCTATACAGAGCTTCTACAAGTCTTGCAGAAATTATGTGAGGACAGCAAACCATAAGTCAGAAGAGTTCAGGACCACCACTGGTGTAAGACAAGGTGATATCCTATCACCTTACCTTTTCATACTCCTCATGGATGATGTCATCAAGGCATGTAAGGAGAGAACAAGAAAGTATTCAGTGGGGTACTGGAAGATGAGACAGGTCTATATTTCGCAGCTGGCATTTGCTGATGATGTTGCCCTGATTGCTAAATCAGAGGCACATCTCCAATCCAACCTGCAAGTCTGGAAGGAAGAACTGGAGAAGAGAGGGATGGTCATAAGCAGCTCTAAAACAAAATCCATGGTGATATCACGAGAAGAAAGAAGACATCAGATTAAGCTGGGAGAACAGGTCCTGGAGCAGGTCGACGACTTTAAATATCTCGGAGCTATTATAGACCGAAAGGGAGGCATCAAAGAAGAGTTGGCCACTCGAAAAGCAGCAGCTGGGAGACTTTTTCAGGCCATAAATCGAGGATTCCTCAGCAAGAGAGAGGTTGGTAAGAAAACGAAGATGGCTGTATACTGCTCCACCTATGTCCCAGTCTTGACATATGGATGCAAGTCATGGGCAATGACTACAACCCACATAAGCCAGATCCAAATCTCAGAAATGAGGTATCTGAGGAAAGTGGTTGAAGTAACAAGAGACATGGTATGCAACCAGACGATACATCAAGGCCTTAAATCCTACCCCCTGCAGACGCAAGTAGAACAGTCCCAATTAAGATGGTTTGGCCATGTCTGCAGAATGGGAGGAGATCGGCTACCACGACAAGCATGGGAAACAAAGAGCCAAGGATCCAGACCCCCAGGAAAACCCAGAGTCCGCTGGGAGGACAACATTAGACAATCTTTGAAGGACCGAGAACTAGAATGGAACCAGGCCAGGAGGAAGACAGCCGATAGGATAGCCTGGCGCTCTCTCTTCCAAACCTCTACACCTCACGGTAGAAGGGGAACGACTTATCACTGTCCAGTATAAACTCTTTGTTATCATTGTCCAATATAAACTCTTTGTTATCAATGTCCAATATAAACTCTTTGTTATCAATGTCCAATATAAACTCTTTGTTATCATTGTCCAATATAAACTCTTTGTTATCATTGTCCAATATAAACTCTTTGTTATCAATGTCCAATATAAACTCTTTGTTATCATTCCAAGATGGAGGTGAAATTCGTTTCTCACCTTAGACGCCGAAAGAAAAACATCAGGAATGTGTATATTTCGATGGATATCACCATGTTATGTTAAATTATAGAATAAGAGATACACCAGAGTATCTAGTGGTGTAGATATTTTCCTATAACTGACCTCGAAACCCTTGAATCGGTCGGTTGGATCGGAGGGTTGATCAGTGAGTTAACAATTCACTATCGTAAAACAAGCTATTGTTACCGAAACAGAACCAGGCTCGACAGTAAACATGACTCACTCTAATATCTTGGGGGCTAAGGAGATTTCTAAAATTGGATACTGGAATGTAAGAACTATGTATCAAGACGGAAAATTGGAAGAAGTAATTAAAGAAATGGATAATTATAAGTTGGACTTATTGGGTGTCAGCGAGTGTAGATGGACGGGGAAGGGCATAAAATATATTTCAGAAGAAAAAAAGCAAATTATATACTCTGGTAGTAATGATAATCGTCACACAGAGGGAGTAGCCATCCTAATGACACAGAAAGCAGCAGCATCGCTTATCAGCTGGGTACCTATCAATGAGAGGCTAATATTAGCTAGATTTCAGACACGATTTTTCAAGCTCTCAATTGTACAATGTTATGCACCAACTAACGACGCTCTTGATACCACAAAAGATGACTTCTATGAAGCACTTCTAAGTACCATCAACACAATACCCAAGCATGACATAATAGCAGTCATGGGTGATTTTAACGCCAAAGTAGGTGACAACAACGATGGAGTACAAAGATATCTCGGTACTCATGGCATAGGCTGTATGAATCAAAATGGCGAAAGACTTCTAGAACTTTGTGAAATATCAAACCTCGTTGTGGCAGACACCATCTTTCCACATAAGAATATCCACAAGATAACATGGAATTCACCTGATGGCAGAACTAAGAACCAGATAGATCACTTCTGCATAAGCGCTAAATTTCGCTCATCAGTTCAAGACGTCAGAGCATACAGAGGTGCAGAGATCGGAAGCGATCATAACCTCTGCATAGCTAAAATGAGAATTAAACTGAAGAAGTTATACCAACCGAATAAAAATAGAAGAATAGATGTACACAGACTGCAATCAAATGATATAAAGAAGGAATATAATGTCAAAATGAACAACTATTTCGATGCTTTAGGCAAAATTGACAACGATATCACCACCAAGACAATCGATACTAAATGGGAACAACTGAGAACAGCAATGACAGAAGCAGCTGTAGCGACCACCGGATACCTAGTACATAAAAAGAAAAAATGGATGAGAGAAGATACTTGGGATAAAATACAAGAAAGGAAAACAGCAAAACTTAAACTACTAGCGGCAAGTACACATAATGCAGTTGAATCTTGCAAACTAACTTATAACTTGTTAAATAAAGAAGTGAAGACAAAAACTCGAAGAGATAAAAGACATTTCATCAATGAACTGGCCGTAGAAGCTGAAAATGCTGCAAGAACTGGTAATAGTAGGTGCCTTTATCAAATTACAAAACAACTATGTCACCAGCCTACTGCTATGGAAACACCTGTTAAAGGTAAATTAGGGAATTCAATACCAACAGAAAAAGAACAAATGAAGAGATGGGCTGAGCACTTCATGGAGGTGCTAAACAGACCACCACCAACAGTAACACCTGATTTTAATAATGAAACATCCACAACCACTTTGCCAATAACTTGCGATGAATTCACGCTGGACGAGATCAAACAAGCCGTTAAAAGATTAAAAAATTTTAAAGCTGCTGGAGTTGACGAAATTTCAGGGGAAATGATTAAAGCAGTTAATGACAACAACCTCTTGAGAATTTTAGATATTATAAATGAAGTATGGAGAGAAGAACAACCACCACAACAATGGAAAGACAGTATTATTGTAAAGTTACCGAAGAAAGGTGATCTATCAGACTGTAATAACTGGCGTGGTATATCTCTATTATCAGTACCTGGAAAATTATTATGTTGCATGATGTTAGAAAGACTTAAATTGCATGCTGACGAAAAGATCAGAGAAGAACAAGCGGGTTTCAGGCCGAAACGATCATGTATTGATCAAATATTCACACTAAGAACAATTATAGAAGAATCAGTGGAAAGGCAATCGCCACTTATTATCACCTTCGTCGATTTTCAAAAAGCCTTTGATAGTCTACACCGCCCATCATTGTGGAAGATACTTACAATCTATGGTTTTCCAACAAAATATGTGAATATAATCAAAGCGCTATATGACAATGCAAGATGTTGTGTTAGAACAAATAAAGGGAATACAGAATGGTTTACAGTAGAAACAGGGGTGAAACAAGGCTGTATTATGTCACCACTACTTTTTGGAATAGCTATTGATTGGGTTATGAGAAACTATACCCACAATGAACAATTGGGTATAAAATGGACAAATGGAAAATTCCTGGGGGACCTGGATTTCGCAGATGATGTAGCATTCTTAAGTTCAACACCAAGACAATCCCAAGAAGCAATAAATAATTTGTGTCATCTCTCGGTTAAAATTGGTCTCCAAATAAATGCCTCTAAAACTAAAGCTATGAACTTTTCTAACGAGACCTTTGATATCATCTTGAACGGGGAAAAACTACAGAAAGTTGAAAGTTTCAATTATTTAGGCAGTAAAATGACTCAGGATGGTGACACAACAAGAGAAATCCATACTAGAATTGCTTTGGCAGCTAGCGCCTTCAATAGATTATCTAACATTTGGAAATTACGATCATTGAATATACATACCAAGCTTCGTCTGTTTAATTCAAATGTTATCTCAGTGTTAACATACGGCTGTGAGAGTTGGAAAATAACAAAATCATTGGAGAACAAGCTGAATACATTCGAGAACAAATGTCTTAGAAAACTCATGAACATCAGTTGGAAAGAATTCAAGACTAATCGACAAATAAGAGAAGACTCTAGGTAGAAATATGTCTCCGACTATATAAGGAAAAGACGATGGTCATATATCGGTCATGTCCTACGAATGCAAAACAACAGAATACCACTACAGGCGCTCACTTGGGTTCCTGAGGGTAAGCGAAAAAAAAGGAAGACCAAAAGAAACACTCAGAAGAACAATAATAAGAGAAGGAAGAACGTTGGGCCTAAATAATGTGCAAGAGCTAAGAGGAGTGGCGTCACAACGAACAACCTGGAGAGCACTGGGGAGTCACCAGGTTAATAGAAATAGAGGGCACCCAAAAACACACATAGAAGACAACTGGAGACATTCACACAAAGGATAAAGAAGACACTGAAAGACTTTGAACAGACGGTGGAGAACAGGAAGGCACGGGGGGGGGGGGGGGGGCCTGATGATACAATTCACCCCATGTATTTCCCGGGAGAGGGGGGTGTATCTAGGAAGACAAAGAAAGAAGAGGACTACTGCGCCCCCCCCCCAGCACTGTCTTGTGGTGACTGATAGAACACTGTGCATGGGGCTGCCAACCTCATCAGGTAATAATGAATTCCTGCAAGAGTAAGTGACAGCTGCAAGAGTAAGTGACAGCTGCAAGAGTAAGTGACAGCTGCAAGAGTAAGTCACAGCTGCAAGAGTAAGTCACAGCTGCAAGAGTAAATGACTGCAGTAAGAGTAAATGACTGCAGTAAGAGTAAGTGACAGCTGCAAGAGAAAGTCCCAGCTGCAAGAGTAAGTCACAGCTGCAAGAGTAAGTCCCAGCTGCAAGAGTAAGTGACTGCTGCAAGAGAAAGTCACAGCTGCAAGAGTAAGTGACTGCTGCAAGAGTAAGTCACAGCTGCAAGAGTAAGTCACAGCTGCAAGAGTAAGTGACTGCTGCAAGAGAAAGTCACAGCTGCAAGAGTAAGTGACTGCTGCAAGAGTAAGTCACAGCTGCAAGAGTAAGTCCCAGCTGCAAGAGTAAGTGACTGCTGCAAGAGTAAGTCACTGCTGCAAGAGTAAGTGACTGCTGCAAGAGTAAGTCACAGCTGCAAGAGTAAGTCATCGCTGCAAGAGTAAGTGACTGCTGCAAGAGTAAGTCACTGCTGCAAGAGTAAGTCACTGCTGCAAGAGTAAGTGACTGCTGCAAGAGTAAGTCACAGCTGCAAGAGTAAGTGACTGCTGCAAGAGAAAGTCACAGCTGCAAGAGTAAGTGACTGCTGCAAGAGTAAGTCACAGCTGCAAGAGTAAGTCACAGCTGCAAGTGTAAGTGACTACTGCAAGAGTAAGTGACTGCTGCAAGAGTAAGTGACTGCTGCAAGAGTAAGTCACAGCTGCAAGAGTAAGTGACTGCTGCAAGAGAAAGTCACAGCTGTAAGAGTAAGTGACTGCTGCAAGAGTAAGTCGCAGCTGCAAGAGTAAGTCACAGCTGTAAGAGTAAGTCACAGCTGCAAGAGTAAGTCACTGCTTCTATGCAGGCTGTTGCAGTAGTGGTTATATGCTCCATAAGGAGCATAATGGGAAATCATGAATGATGATAAATTTTAAAGAATGTTCCCGCTTTGCCTACCCCAAGTCTAAACATCACCTACCCGACAATCTCTTTGTAAAGTCTTTATAAGCGCATCATATGTGTCCTTCTCCAAAATCAGTCCATCCGGATGATTGTCCATGAAATCCAAGTCCTTCAAGGTCGGGAAATTCTTTGACCGCTCATGTTTGGATGCTTTGCGTTTATACGTGCTCCCTTTCATATCATACTTCTCGTGCAGATTGACCGTTGATGGAAGTAAGTTGTTCATTACAGTAAACCTAATGTTTTTGCCACCACACTATAGGAAAATCGAAAATATAATACAAGGTGTTAATAAAAGAAAACGAAAAATCACTAACATCAGAACACATAATTACAGCAACCAGCAGTTATAATAACAATACAATGTTGTACAAAGTTAAGTAATGACAAGAGGGGAAAAACCATTGACAGATAAAAAGAGTTATGAGGATGTCGTGAGAGAATCCAGTGTAAAAATGGAAGCATATTACTCATATCAGAAGGAAACAATCCATTTTCTTTCGGCATATAATGAGAAGAAAAAATATTAAATATATCATGACAACAGGAAAGGATGAAGGGAAACAGAGATAAAAGGACCACAGGGAAAGAAAAAAAAACTGTACAGTCTGACATTATGGCATGGAGCCATCAACAGAACTGATACTCAGGAAGTTGTGGACAGACATGATAGCCTATGCCATCAGGCATAGTACATATAAGACTTAATAGAATTAGACATTTTCGGGACCCCAAGATGCAGCAGTAGTGAATGCAGTCAGCGACCCATAGCTGTACTGCTTGCATCAGGACCAGCGAACCAGAGCTGGTCAAGACCGCACTCCACCTCCACGTGGTGGTCCTGGAAACAGTCTGCAGCAGTGCAGTCTGGCTGAGCGAGTGCGGATCGCAATGGGAAGGCAAACCCAGTCCCTAAAAAATGCCGTGCTGAAGTCGGATGTGTCGACCGAAAGGTGCAGATATCACAGCTTAAGCGTAAACAGACACAACGCAACCACCGTCCTTTTCAGGGCGAACGAAGAAGAAGAAGACATTTTCTCTTATGTATATATGGGAGTGTATTTGAAAAAAATAATAATAATAATGCATTTTACTAGGGCAAAAGACAAAGAAAATTGCTAACGGCTTCCATCAGAGAAAGGAAAGAAAGCAAGAGGTAAATGAGAAACATAAGAAGATAAATATAATCTATGAATGCCGCTAGTCTGGGATGGTGCAACAAAAACAAGCATATATTCATTTTGTTGTTTGTTGCAGTTTTTATGGCTTAATGTTTCTACAGGATGGGGCAGCCAGTCCCATGCCCAACCCTCCTTATGAAATGCAAGGTTGGTCACGGTGAGACAACTCTTTGCTCCCCTTTCTTCTTCTTTTTCTTTGATCCTTAGCTGCCGACTGTCAAAGCAGTCAGTGGCCATCACGCCTGGTGGCGTCTTGTAGTGCAGCACCAAACTGCTTCCACTCTGCTCGGTCGGCGGCCATCTTTCGTGCAGTGCCCCAGCTCTGGCTCATTCTTTGCATCTCGGCCTCCACAGTTCTCTGCCAAGTTATTTTTGGTCAGCCTCTCTTTCATTTTCCTTCAGGGCCCATAACACATGGTAAGCCACAAACAACACTGAACAGTCAACTAAAGAAATACATCCATTTTGGTGCCAGGGTAAAACCTGGAAACTTCCTAGGACACAAAGAATTAAGGATTAAGAGAGCCCCTAAAGATAAGAACCATGGACAATGCTGACTTGGACCTGAAAGAACTTGGGAGAAACAAAATTTGTGATAGGACAGAATGGAGAGGCATTATCATTATCACGATTCCTTCTCATTACTGTGGAATACATGGCTTTCGGCTGCAACTCTTGCTTGCCATGGACTGATAGTGTACGCCATCTTTGACAAGTTCAACCATGAGGTTCTGTGTGCTCTGGCTTCCTCAATCTTTTCTTTCCCTGTGGCATCCAATCAAAGGCATATATGGCTATACTGACTGGTTGTGAACTGGGTGTATGTCATTTTTTCATCTTCAACTTTCTCTCTTTTAAGTTCCAGCTGTGCTGATTAGTTTCTGGTTATCTTTCATAGCCTGTTACTATATCAGACCATCCAACACAAAGAAGACAGCCAGAGACAGAAATAAAAATGCTGAGGAAGACATGGAAAGACCTTTAGCTGACGGCAAGTGATAGTATGACTTGGCATGAGTTTGTTGAAGGCCTATGCTCCTGGGGGGGGGGGGGGAGGGACACTAAAGGGTATTGACTGATTGACACAAAGGATGCACACAGAGGCATCTGATGGGGATGGTCTATTTGGGCATAATATTCTAAATGATGTACATATGTTTCAAACCACAGAAGGCACGATATTACTTTTACAGTAACATCTAAAATGTTAAGAATACCATGAACAGTTTAAAAAAAGACAAGCAGAAGAGAGGAGAAAACGTCGAAAGGAACACCAGGAAAATACGCAGCTGAGGGCTGTCATCTCAGGGGCGTATTCCCATAGTCAGTTATGACTGAAGGAGATATTATTATTATTGTATTAAAAAAAAGAAATCAGGATGTCCTGTAAGAAGCCAGTGCGCAAAAGAAGCTTATTACTGACAATAGAAGGAAGTCATCCACTTTTTTTGGACATGTTATGAGAAGAAGACAGCTTGAATATACTGCAACAACAAGAAAGGTTGAAGGAAGGAAAATGAGATACGGGATGACAAAGAGAGCTGATACAGGACATTTCGACATCATGGCAAGGAAAGAAGTGAAAAACAGAACTGAAGACATGAACTGTTGAGAAACATGATAATATGAGGGGCGTTCAGAAAGTAATGCACCACATCGTTTTTCTCAGCTAATAATGAAGATAGAAGCATGAAATTTTGCACACTTCAAATATGGCATGTGCCAATTGTGTGCTCCAAATTGCATTGCAACCGGCCAAATAATACAGCTGCCCTAAACCGTTGAAATGGAGCGTGTTAGCAACTTGCGTTATAAAAAGCGAATTGTGATAGAATTTCTCGTTGCAGAGAAGGAAACTGTTGTGACTATTCACAAGCGTCTATGTGATGTGTATGGAAGTTTTGCAGTCGACAGGAGTACAGTCAGTCGCTGGGTTCAGAGAATCAAAGAATCAGGAAGTGCAGATACGGAGCTGCTTGATCGGCCGCACTGTGGTCGTCCTGCCACAGCCACCAACGCAGAAATGTTGAAATGCGCTGAGGGCATTATTCTTACTGATAGGCGAATCACTACTCAACAATTGGCCTTACAGCTGTCAGTCAGCATTGGTAGTGCAAATGCAGTTATAAAAACTCTCGGATTTTCTAAGGTTTGCGCAAGATGGGTTCCTCGAAGTCTCACAAATGACCACCGATTGCAAAGGAAAGCAATTTCTTCTGAATTGTTGGAGCGTTTCAATGCTGATGGAAAGAACTTTTTGGCTAAGATCGTTACAGGTGACAAAACCTGGGCACATCATTTTGAACCTGAGATAAAAAGACAGTCAATGGAGTGGCATCATCCGCAATCACCAAGAAGAAAGAAATTCAAGACAATTCCTTCAGCTGGAAAGGTCATGATCACTGTCTTTTGGGACATTGAAGGTGTGATTCTTGTGGACGTTATGCCAAGAGGAGAGACAATCAATTCGCAAGCTTACATTAAGACATTAAAAAAACTCAGTCAACGTTTTTGCAGAGTTCGGCCGCACAACAATCCAGCAGACCTGCTTCTCCTTCACGACAATGTGCGCCCTCACACAATTCTGGCAACACGGTAAGCAATCATCAAATTGGGTTGGACTGTACTACCCCATCCACCCTATAGTCCCGATTTGGCACCCTCTGATTTTCATCTTTTTGGTCCACTTAAAGATGCACTCCGTGGAACAAGGTTTGAAGATGATGAAGGAGTGATTCATGCAGCGAAGAAATGGCTACATGATCAAGACAAAATCTGGTACGGGCTAGGAATACATGCACTTGTTTTGCGCTGGCATAAAGCTGTACAAGTCTATGGGGATTATGTTGAATAATACTGATGTTTACATGACATATCCATGTATATTGTGTATAAATTTCATGCTTTTTGAATAAACAGCTCCTGAGAAAAACGATGAGGTGCATTACTTTCTGAACGCCCCTCGTATACACTACCAGACCTGATGTTGATGATAAGCAAAAATCTTAATTATTATTTCTAATGCCCAATTTCAGCTAAGGTTCAAAGATGTGTGCAAGAGAGATAATGAGGGCACTGGACATAAATCCAGTAACCTGGGAGGATGAAGCTGCTGATCGCACCA
Organism: Oreohelix idahoensis; assembly: GCA_024509875.1. NCBI lineage: Eukaryota > Metazoa > Mollusca > Gastropoda > Stylommatophora > Oreohelicidae > Oreohelix > Oreohelix idahoensis. Next base: position 121,669 of record JAMPIV010007976.1, read on the forward strand.
AGTGGCGATGCTATCTGCAGCGCCACCTCAGATTGGGTGAAAAGAAGCTCACACAGCAAGCAGAAGAGGAGAAAACGTCAAAAGAACCACCAGGAAAATAAGCAGCTGAGGGCTGTCACCTCAGGGGCACATTCCCATAGTCAGTTATGACTGAAGGGGCTATTATTATTATTATAATGTCCAATTTCAAAATTATTACATACTGTAAATAACAGAGCATGGTTACAAAAAAATCAACACTTTCGCTTCCTAAATCATTCCACACACCCCCCCACCCCCCCCCCCCCCCCCCCCCCCCCCCCCCCACCCACCCTTTCCACTTTGAATAAAATCAACAGTAATAATGACAGTAAATTACCTGATAACAAAAGAGGCCATAAAATTTAGGCAGCAAGGTCCGTTTGTTTTGACTGATATTCTGAAAAAAAAACAGTAGGAAATTAATCCCATAAGGTACTGCTTACTGCCAGATGTCTCAACAAGTTTTTAATAATGCCTAATATCTTAGCAATAATCCTCTACAATAATAACCAATATATATTATATAGCACAGTGTGATCACTATTTACATGATCTCAAAATAACGTGCTGGGTAAAAAAAAAATGTGAAAAAGATCATTACTGCAAAGATAACTCTCTCATAGATTATGCCACGGTCATACCGTCATGTTTTTATTTTATGTTTCTTATAAATCAATCAATGCTTTCAGGTATGTTTTAAACGTCATTCATTCATTTCTTACCCTTCACCTTTCAGCTCTCCATGAAGAATAATGTTAATGTTAATCAGAATCGACGTCATTGCACTCCGGGCAAACCCATAGGCCATGAAGAATAGACCATTACCAATCCAATCCAAGCTTTCCTATCCTGTATCATCCACTCCAGGTCATTCCACATCGTCCTTGTCCCTTTAATTTCTATTTCCAGCTCTCTTCTCCGCATGTTTTTTCCCACTATCCCCTTACCTCCCTAACCCTGGGGGTAGTCCAGAAAAATGACTACCTTGTAATGTGAGCAACAGATTTCCTCAATGTGTGTCCTATGGAGCCAACATCTCTTTTCTCATCTCTTGTTTCATTGGCACCTGACTAGTTCTTGTGATCAGTTCCAAGCTGATGATCTTGTTTTTAAGATCATTTTTTTTTTATTTTTAAACATTGATGGTACAAAAAGAATCAGGACTACTGCTGCCTCAAGCATGTCATAACAGGCAACTCATACGAGCTTGTGCATGAGGTGGGCACCCCAACATGTAAAATAAAATTAAATGCTACAGAAACCTTACTGGCTTGCTTAGCCGTTCCTCTTCTACCCAAAGGTGTAGAGATTTGGAAGAGAGAGTGCCATACTATCCTATCTGCTGTCTTCCTCCTGGCCTGGCTCCATTTACAGCCAGGATTTCCAGTTCGTCACCTTTAGAATCAGTCCAGTTTTCTCGCTTGCATTTCGCGTAAACAGGCTTTACGGCAAACAGGTAATTAGCCTGTTGTGCCTTTGCATGATGGAGGGGCTGTCTTCTTACAGCCTCCATGCAGGCCGCCCTCCTCCTTTTTCAACTGGGCTTGGGACAGGCCTAGGCGGAGTTTGCTACAGAAACCACCACTGTAAAAGCATAAGGATTCTTTTATGCAGGCTTCCTGCAAGAGAACCAGCTACAGTTGTGGTTTCATGCTCTATAAGGAGCAAACAGGAAAAAGAAGATGATTTGCTGTATTATGTAGCAGATTATTGTTGCATCAAGTCTTCAGCAGCATCACCACTCTCCTTATTTCTGTTTCTCTCCCAGTTGTGGTTTATGTAGCAATGTTTTAAAATATACTACTGGACAAAAGTTAAGGGCCACCAAGAAAAACTCCACTATGGACCAATTAAATGCAACCAGGTGTAAACAATTTATTACAAAATAAAGTTGATTCATCCGTGGAAAAGATCAGTCAAGTGTTTTTTAATAATGTGTGACTTACTAACAGAAATGTATTCTGTGTGCACTAGGTTAATTTTTTTTAAATGTCCAACAACTGGGTCACTTTAACCCGCACGTGAAAATTGCCACTGTTGCTGCAAAAACTCGTGGTTTTTGCAAAATGCCCCACTAGTTCAAAAGGTGAAAAAGTGAGTTGAATTTCTTTCTGTTAGTAAGTCACACATTATTAAAAAACACTTGACTGATCTTTTCCACAGATGAATCAACTTTATTTTGTAATAAATTGTTTACACCTGGTTGCATTTAATTGGTCCATAGTGGAGTTTTTCTTGGTGGCCCTTAACTTTTGTCCAGTAGTATATGATCAGGTTCCCAGCATATAGCAGACTTTGTTGCATCAAGTCTCCAGCAGTATTCCCTACTCTCCTTATTTCTTTTTCTCTCCCAGTGGTGGTGTATGTACGAGGGGCATTCAGAAAGTAATGCACCTCATCGTTTTTCTCAGGAGCTGTTTATTCAAATAGCATGAAATTTATACACAATATACATGGATATGTCATGTAAACATCGGTATTATTCAACATAATCCCCATCAACTTGTACGGCTTTATGCCAACGCGAAACAAGTGCATGTATTCCTAGCCTGTACCAGATTTTGTCTTGATCATGTAGCCATTTCTTCGCTGCATGAATCGCTCCTTCATCATCTTCAAACCTTGTTCCACGGAGTGCATCTTTAAGTGGACCAAATAGATGAAAATCAGAGGGTGCCAAATCGGGACTATAAGGTGGATGGGGTAGTACAGTCCAACCCAATTTGGTGATTGCTTCCCGTGTTGCCAGACTTGTGTGAGGTCCCGCATTGTCGTGAAGGAGAAGCAGGTCTGCTGGATTCTTGTGCGGCCGAACTCTGCGAAAACGTTGATTGAGTTTTTTCAATGTCTTAAGGTAAGCTTGCAAACTGATTGTCTCTCCTCTTGGCATAACGTCCACAAGAATCACACCTTCAATGTCCCAGAAGACAGTGATCATGACCTTTCCAGCTGAAGGAATTGTCTTGAATTTCTTTCTTCGTGGTGATTGTGGATGATGCCACTCCATTGACTGTCTTTTTGTCTCAGGTTCAAAATGGTGTGCCCAGGTTTCGTCACCTGTAACGATCTTAGCCAAAAAGTTCTCTCCATCAGCACTGAAACGGTCCAACAATTCAGAAGAAATTGCTTTCCTTTGCAATCGGTACGTCATTTGTGAGACTTCGAGGAACCCATCTTGCGCAAACCTTAGAAAATCCGAGAGTTTTTATAACTGCATTTGCACTACCAATGCTGACTGACAGCTGTAAGGCCAATTGTTGAGTAGTGATTCGCCTATCAGTAAGAATAATGCCCTCAGCGCATTTCAACATTTCTGCGTTGGTGGCTGTGGCAGGACGTCAACAGCACGGCCGATCAAGCAACTCCGTATCTCCACTTCCTGATTCTTTGATTCTCTGAACCCAGCGACTGACTGTACTCCTGTCGACTGCAAAACTTCCATACACATCACATAGACTCTTGTGAATGTTCACAACAGTTTCCTTCTCTGCAACGAGAAATTCTATCACAATTCGCTGCTTATAATGCAAGTTGCTAACATGCTCCATTTCAACGGTTTAGGGCAGCCGTATTATTTGGCTGGTTGCGGTGAAATTTGGTGCACACAATTGGCACATGCCTTATTTTAAGTGTGCAAAAATTCATGCTTCTATCTTCATTATTAGCTGAGAAAAACGATGTGGTGCATTACTTTCTGAACGCCCCTCGTATCTATGTTTTAAAATATGATCAGGTTCCCAGCATGTAGCAGACTTTATTGCATCCTCCAGCAGCATCACCACTCTCCTTAATATCTATTTCTCTCCCAGTGGTGGTTTATGCAGCAACATTTTAAAATAAGATCAGGCTGCCAGTCCCATGCAAAATCCCATATTACTCCCTTTTTATGTCACACCTGAGGGAGTGTCTTCCAAGCTCAAATTAACTGGTTAATCGTGAACTATGGTGTCATCTTGATCTGTCTAACCTTCACACCTCCAAACAAGAGCCCGTACAACATTCACAACTCCAAACAAGAGCCCGTACAACATTCACAACTCCAAACAAGAGCCCGTACAACATTCACAACTCCAAACAAGAGCCCGTACAACATTCACAACTCCAAACAAGAGCCCGTACAACATTCACAACTCCAAACAAGAGCCCGTACAACACTCACAACTCCAAACAAGAGCCCGTACAACATTCACAACTCCAATGAAGAATTATATATGCTTCTTCTATTATCCTCAAGATGTTCTCGCTGTACTTTGTTGTCACTGGTGCTTCTGCTGAGTCTGCATAAACAAGGATCTCCGAAGAACGTTTTGGTTTTTTTAAGGACTATCTTCACTGCGCACAGACAACTCCATCAGTGCTCCGATCTCCTCTCTTAGATCACACAAGGAGGATCTCAGCACAGAGCACGAACTCCGTAGCACCGGCGAGAATCCCAATGTGTATATATAGGAACCACACATTCTATAAATATTTTTGTGGTGGGTAGGTTTCTAATTTTTTTTAATGTTGCCAGGGTAGCGGCCTTGTGGCCTACTCTTTACGCAACTTGCACACGAGACCTCCTATTTTTCGCCCTTATCCGAGAAGGCTAGGCATCCGATCTGACTACCTAGGAGACCAGGGAGGGAGTATAACATCATTAGGACCACTGGTTCTGAAAAAAAAATTTATATAAACAATATTCCCTCTACTAGGTAATCGAACCCAGTACCATAAAATTCCGATGACGGATGAATGTCCAACCCTCATCCCATCTCATTCTACGCCCAGCAGCAGACAATGCCAAAACTCAGTAAACAGTTCATCTTCACCTTTTCTCTGCCCGCTCCTTACGGAGCATGGAACCACCGGTACAGGTGGCCCACTGGCCGGAAGCCTGCACCAAAGCATCTATGTGCCTTTGCAGTGATAATTCACGCAGCAATACTTCTTACATAACGAGGCTGCCAGTCCTATTGACAACCTCATGTAAGTCATCTCTTACAGAATGTCTAAGAAAGTAGTAATTCTATTTTTTTCTTCACCTCCTCTGAGACCCCTTGGGAACTATGCTGCCAATCAATAATGACATACCAGGAAATACCCCGGCAGCAGCTTTTGTAGAAAGTCAGCCTCCTTGTGCTGGACAGTTTTAATGATGAACTCGTCATCCTGAGTCAGGTAGAAAATGCTCCCACTGGCCCCAGGATTGGATAGTTCCTTGAGATGCTCATCACATAAGGACAGCTGAAAAATAAAAAAAAACAGAGGTTTCATCACTATAGGACAGCTGAAAATAAAACAGAGGTTTCATCACTATAGGACAGCTGAAAATAAAACAGAGGTTTCATCACATAAGGACAGCTGAAAAAAAAACAGAGGTTTCATCACTTAAGGACAGCTGAAAATAAAACAGAGGTGTCATCACTATAGGACAGCTGAAAAATAAAAAAAAAACAGGTTTCATCACTATAGGACAGTTGAAAATAAAAGAGAGGTTTCATCACTTAAGGACAGCTGAAAATAAAACAGAGGTTTCATCACTTAAGGACAGTTTTTCTCTTTAATGTCTTTCTACATTTCTGTGTCTGTCCGTTATATATCTTGAGTCTTTTTTCTGTAATGTTTTTCTACATTTCTGTGTCTGTCTGAAATATCCTGATTCTTTTTTTCTCTAATGTCTTTCTACATTTCTGTGTCTGTCTGATATATCGTAAGTGTTTTTTTCTCTAATGTCTTTTCACATTTCTGTGTCTGTCCGATATATCTTGAGTCTCCTCTTCTCTTCTCTAATGTCTTTCTATATTTCTGTGTTTGTCCAATTTACTTTTGGCTTTTTTTCTCTTTATCGAAGGTCTTTCTAAATTTCTGTGTCTGCCTAATGTATCTTGAGTCTTTTATTTTTCTCTTTATCTAATATCTTTCTACATTTCCATGTCTTTCTGATGTACCAGGAGTCTTTTTTTCTCTTTACCTATTCTGTCATTCTATTTGTCTATGTCTGTCCGATATATCTTGAGTCTTTTTTTTCCTCTTTACCTATTCTGTCATTCTATTTGTCTATGTCTGTCCGATATATCTTGAGTCTTTTTTTTCCCTCTTTACCTATTCTGTCATTCTATTTGTCTATGTCTGTCCGATATATCTTGAGTCTTTTTTTCCCTCTTTACCTATTCTGTCATTCTATTTGTCTATGTCTGTCCGATATATCTTGAGTCTTTTTTTCCCTCTTTACCTATTCTGTCATTCTATTTGTCTATGTCTGTCCGATATATCTTGAGTCTTTTTTTTTCCCTCTTTACCTATTCTGTCATTCTATTTGTCTATGTCTGTCCGATATATCTTGAGTCTTTTTTTCCCTCTTTACCTATTCTGTCATTCTATTTGTCTATGTCTGTCCGATATATCTTGAGTCTTTTTTTCCCTCTTTACCTATTCTGTCATTCTATTTGTCTATGTCTGTCCGATATATCTTGAGTCTTTTTTCCTCTTTACCTATTCTGTCATTCTATTTGTCTATGTCTGTCCGATATATCTTGAGTCTTTTTTCCTCTTTACCTATTCTGTCATTCTATTTGTCTATGTCTGTCTGATATATCTTGAGTCTTTTTTCCTCTTTACCTATTCTGTCATTCTATTTGTCTATGTCTGTCATTCTATTTGTCTATGTCTGTCCGATATATCTTGAGTCTTTTTTTTCCTCTTTACCTATTCTGTCATTCTATTTGTCTATGTCTGTCCGATATATCTTGAGTCTTTTTTTTCCTCTTTACCTATTCTGTCATTCTATTTGTCTATGTCTGTCCGATATATCTTGAGTCTTTTTTTCCCTCTTTACCTATTCTGTCATTCTATTTGTCTATGTCTGTCCGATATATCTTGAGTCTTTTTTTCCCTCTTTACCTATTCTGTCATTCTATTTGTCTATGTCTGTCAGATATATCTTGAGTCTTTTTTTTCCCTCTTTACCTATTCTGTCATTCTATTTGTCTATGTCTGTCCGATATATCTTGAGTCTTTTTTCCTCTTTACCTATTCTGTCATTCTATTTGTCTATGTCTGTCTGATATATCTTGAGTCTTTTTTCCTCTTTACCTATTCTGTCATTCTATTTGTCTATGTCTGTCATTCTATTTGTCTATGTCTGTCCGATATATCTTGAGTCTTTTTTTTCCTCTTTACCTATTCTGTCATTCTATTTGTCTATGTCTGTCCGATATATCTTGAGTCTTTTTTTTCCTCTTTACCTATTCTGTCATTCTATTTGTCTATGTCTGTCCGATATATCTTGAGTCTTTTTTTTCCTCTATTTGTCTATATCTTTTCTATTCTGTCGATATTCTAGTCAGATATTTTTTTCCCTCTTTACCTATTCTGTCATTCTATTTTTCTATGTCTGTCCGATATATCTTGAGTCTTTTTTTTCCCTCTTTACCTATTCTGTCATTCTATTTGTCTATGTCTGTCTGATATATCTTGAGTCTTTTTTTTCCCTCTTTACCTATTCTGTCATTCTATTTGTCTATGTCTGTCTGATATATCTTTTCTCTATTTGTCTATGTCTGTCAGATATATCTTTTCTCTATTTGTCTATGTCTGTCAGATATAGCTTTTCTCTATTTGTCTATGTCTGTCAGATATATCTTTTCTCTATTTGTCTATGTCTGTCAGATATATCTTTTCTCTATTTGTCTATGTCTGTCTGTCAGATATATATTTGTCTATGTCTGTCTTTTCTCTATTTGTCTATGTCTGTCAGATATATCTTTTCTTTATTTGTCTATGTCTGTCAGATATATCTTTCTTTCTCTATGTCTTCAGATATATCTTTTCTCTATCTATGTCTGTCAGATGTTCTCTATTTGTCTATGTCTGTCAGATATATCTTTTCTCTATTTGTCTATGTCTGTCAGATATATCTTTTCTCTATTTGTCTATGTCTGTCAGATATATCTTTTCTCTATTTGTCTATGTCTGTCAGATATATCTTTTCTCTATTTGTCTATGTCTGTCAGATATATCTTTTCTCTATTTGTCTATGTCTGTCAGATATATCTTTTCTCTATTTGTCTATGTCTGTCAGATATATCTTTTCTCTATTTGTCTATGTCTGTCAGCAGATATATCTTTTCTTTATTTGTCTATGTCTGTCAGATATATCTTTTCTCTATTTGTCTATGTCTGTCAGATATATCTTTTCTCTATTTGTCTATGTCTGTCAGATATATCTTTTCTCTATTTGTCTATGTCTGTCAGATATATATATCTTTTCTCTATTTGTCTATGTCTGTCAGATATATCTTTTCTCTATTTGTCTATGTCTGTCAGATATATCTTTTCTCTATTTGTCTATGTCTGTCAGATATATCTTTTCTCTATTTGTCTATGTCTGTCATTCTATTTGTCTATGTCTGTCCGATATATCTTTTCTCTATTTGTCTATGTCTGTCAGATATATCTTTTCTCTATTTGTCTATGTCTGTCAGATATTCTCTTTTCTCTATTTGTCTATGTCTGTCTGATATATCTTTTCTCTATTTGTCTATGTCTGTCAGATATAGCTTTTCTCTATTTGTCTATGTCTGTCAGATATATCTTTTCTCTATTTGTCTATTTGTCTGTCAGATATATCTTTTCTCTATTTGTCTATGTCTGTCAGATATATCTTTTCTCTATTTGTCTATGTCTGTCAGATATATCTTTTCTCTATTTGTCTATGTCTGTCAGATATATCTTTTCTCTATTTGTCTATGTCTGTCAGATATATCTTTTCTCTATTTGTCTATGTCTGTCAGATATATCTTTTCTCTATTTGTCTATGTCTGTCAGATATATCTTTTCTCTATTTGTCTATGTCTGTCAGATATATCTTTTCTCTATTTGTCTATGTCTGTCAGATATATCTTTTCTCTATTTGTCTATGTCTGTCAGATATATCTTTTCTCTATTTGTCTATGTCTGTCAGATATATCTTTTCTCTATTTGTCCATGTCTGTCAGATATATCTTTTCTCTTTTTGTCTATGTCTGTCTATATCTTTTCTCTATTTGTCTGTCAGATATATCTATGTCTGTCAGATATATCTTTTCTCTATTTGTCTATGTCTGTCAGATATATCTTTTCTCTATTTGTCTATGTCTGTCAGATATATCTTTTCTCTATTTGTCTATGTCTGTCAGATATACAGGTTGAATGAAAAATCACTTCCTACTTTTAAATTGTAATTTCTACACTCATATCCAACTAATTTATGTGAAACGAATGTTATAATAATAGCCCCTTCAGTTATAACTGACAATGGGAATGCACCCCTGAGGTGACAGCCCTCGGCTGCTTATTTTCCTGGTGTTCCTTTCGACGTTTTCTCTTCTGCTTGCCGTGAGAGCTTCTTTTCGCCCAATCTGAGGTGGTGCGTAGTGAGCATCGTCACTTGGTGCGATCGGCAGCTTTGTTCTCCCAGGCGAATGTTACAACAAAGAGAATTAACTGCCACTACGTTTACAATTTTATGCCACATATACATCACAGTTCAGTGTGGGATCCAGTTTGTTCAACACATGATTTCATAGCAGGCACCAAATTTGGCTACCTCTTGTAACATCATCAGTTTATTGGTCAGGTTAGATTTAATTAATTTTTTGGTTTTTTTCATTTCTGGGAATTAAAAAAATTAATAAAACTTATTACCGAAATGCTAGTTACTGCTCGTTGTTTAGACTTACTTACTTATTTAGTCATTCCTCTTCTAATGTGAGGTGTAGAGGTTTGGAAGAGACAGCGCCATACTATCCTATCAGCTGTCTTCCTCCTGGCCTGGTTCCATTCTAGTCCTTGGTCCTTCAGAGATTGTCTAATGTTGTCGTCCTGGAGCCCTGGCTCTTAGCCTCTAATATCTGCCGTGGCAGCTAATCTTCTCCCATTCTGCACATAGCCAAACCATCTTACTTGGGACTTCTAATTGGGTCTGCAGGGGTTGGGTTTCTAGGCCTTGACATATCGTCTGGTTGCGGACCATGTCTTTTCTTGTTACTTCAACCACCTTTCTCAGATACCTCCTTTCTGAGGTTTGGATCTGACTTTTGTGGATTGTAGTCATTGCCCATGACTCGCATCCATACGTCAAGACTGGGACATAGGTGGATCCCGTTGTTTACACTTGTTTCATTATGCATATCCAATAGATACAATTGAGGATATAAAAATTAAAAATAGGAAATGACTTTTCAACAGAGAAAGCTTGAGCTTCATGGCCCCCTAGTTCAAGGGCACCCCATAAATTCACCAAAGTGAGTGAAAGCTCTGAAGTCCAATCCAGTTCTTTCTCTTGCTATCTGAGTATCTTATCAATAGAAAGTGACATTGCAGAAACACTATCCTATGACAAAACTGTTGAGGAATACACAATCAGAAATGTAGAAAAAAGAATATTTTGTAAAGTTAGTCAAATAATATCAGTCATTTACTAGAACAGGCCTAATAAACAGATTATATCGTTTGTCTTTTGGTTGCTTTTATGTTTACGAAGTTCCAAGTTTTCTCTATAATACGTTTCGTTCCCATTCCCGAACACTTTTTTTAATAAAAGATGCCCCTCTAAGAGTTAAAGCTTCAGCGCCCCAATATGTAGATCCACCATTGCTTTTCAATCACCTTGTTCAGGGGACAAAAAGCATAAGAAGAACAATAGATGACTACCTGTCACTTCCACTTACCATAAAGTCATCAGGCTGGATGCCGAACAAGTCACGGAAATAGCGGAAAGCAACAGGAGCGTACGTCTTGAAGCGAAAGTCACTACAATGGTGTGCTGGAGTCAAGTTGCTTCCTTCACTGTGTAGAGTCCAAAATGGACCAAATATGAATAAAGCAGTAAAGACATTCAAATAATTACAAGCTTATTTACTGGCGAGTTCCTTTGTTTTGTTTTTAAACCTTTCATATCTTAAAAAGTCTTCATATTTAAAATGCTGCTTTTCTCTATTTAAAGAAAAAATGAAAAACAAAATCATCTTTCTGGACCAGTAAGAATGATCATCAACATCATGGGATGCATGTGAGTGTGGGTAAAAGATGAAGTGCTTGTTTGGACTGAATGCCACTGAGAATATTATGACAAGCAAGCTTTGAGTCTAAGCATTTGTTAATTCTAATTTTGTGCACATGTGAGGAGAGCAAACTAGCATCAGATGATCTTCATTAGCCTCCGCTTTTTCATCATCTTGGTCTACCTTGTTCAACCTAACTGTCAGTTATAATTTGGGTATTTATACTCACAACAGGTGTTTTGGCTCATTCTCAGTGGCATTCAGCCAAAATAACTGTAGCGAGTCTGTAAAGATTCTGAGTACGTTTTATACTCTGGAGTGAGGCTTGTCTGCATGAGCTCATGGAAAACAAGACAGAAAAATAAGACAGTATGGCTGGTGAAGTGGATACTAGATGAGAGAGGGCGTTTGGTGATTTGAAGTTGAACCAAATAAGTTATGTTATTCCACCCAGACTATGATGTGAATTCAAGCTAGCAACTTGGGTTATTTGTGACAGATTGTGATTCACAGTTGAGCTGGTGATTGTGTTCGGACTATGACCTGTTTGCAGCACTATAGGAATTGTTGTAGTCAGCCATTCATTCATTACCATTCAGCTCCCCAAGGTACATAAGTCTTCAACAAATGTAGGCCATACCATCAGTTCAAGGTCTTTCCATTGTCTTCCTCATCATTTTCATTTCTGTCTACATTTCTCTTCTCCATATGTTTTTCAGCTTGCCTCTTGTTTCCCTGACCATGGGGATTCCAGGCAAAGGACTGCCTGGTAATGCTATCAGCAGGTTTCCTCAAATGTGTGTCCTATCCACCTCCAGTGTCTTCTCATCTTTTGATCCACTGGAACTTGTTTGGTTCTTGTCAACACTTGAACATTAATTGATAAAATGTCCTGAGCTAATACAGGTCCATACCCCAGAATCTGAACACCAAAAACTTAAATATTTCAAAAATCAAAAGCTTTTTCAGCCGCCTTTTGTGCGATTTATTTAACCTATTTTTGGGCGACTTGGGCTACTTTCGGTGATATCTGAAAACTAAAAGAATCCTATTTCTGAAGCACTGCTGTCCCCACTGTATTAAAGTTATACCAACGTAGTTCAGAAACATTATAGTATGAGCTGCATTCTGAAGCCAGTCTTTATACAAAAACATCATGACTTTACATTTGTCAGTTACGTTTGCTATTGCTTCTAATGTCCGGGTCATCAAGGTTAGTTAATTCTATTCATGGAAGTGGAATCAGTGTTTTCTGAAGTCTCTTCATAGTGTGGTCTCGGCTTGATTGTGGTACTTGTCACTAAATGTGAAATGTGGAGTAAGAGTGACTTACTTTGTGCCCTTGGACATCAACACTGTCACGGCAAAGACCCCCCTCTTTGCATCATGACATTCACCATATCCTTTCATTTCAGATTACTACCAAGAATCTCAGATACAATTTTTTTTCAGTTGCCAGTTCTGTGCAATCATATCATTCTACTGATTTTACAAGAAACGTTTCTAGGGCTGGTATACATTAAACAAATTTTAATCAATTAATTGAAACTTTTTAATCGAAGATTAATCGATCAATTACGAAAAATCTGATTAATTATAAAAAATCAAAATAACGTTTTTATTTAAATCACCAAGGACTGTATTTATTTTTCTTGTTATAAGGCAACATCTTCCAAAACTAAACTGAAAATACTGTAAAGTTCATTCATAACCCTCCACTCCCAAAGGAGCATAGGCCTTCAACAAACACATGCCAAGTCCTCCTGTCACGTGCCATCATCTCAAGTTCCTTCCATGTTCTCCTTATCATTTTCACCTCTGTTTCCAGCTCTCTTCTCCATGTGCTTCTTGGTCTACCTCTGCCTCTCTTGCACTGGGGGTTCCAGAACAAGGACTGCCTTGTAATGCTATCAACAGGTTTCCTCAGTGTGTGTCCTATCCATCGCCATCGTCTTCTTCTCATCTCTTGTTCCACTGGCACTTGTCTAGTTCTTGTCCTCAACAAACATGGACTGAAAAGTTACAACCAAACAATTTATTTTTATTGACCATACTTGCCAAATTCTATTTCACAAACCTCTAACATGGCAAATGTTCTCACAATTAAGCAAAAAAACATGTTATCAATTAATTGATTAATTATTTTTTAAAGTGATTAACCGATTAATTAATCATTAAAGATCCCACCACTTTTTTGACCTTACATTTCACCAGCTGCCTTAACCATGCAATTTCTACTACTTATTTCTGATTGCTTTTCTTCCACTGTTTAACATGAATGAAACAACCAGACAAATGCGGGCGGAATGACAGGCGGAGCATATGGTGATGCATACAACATATAGCATTCAACATACAAAAGACAAAAGTTCACTTACAGCATCACAAGGCAGTACTGTTCTGGAACCCACCACCATAACAAAATGTCTCATCATCACTTTTCCTGTTAGCTCCTTATGGAGCATGGAATGCCAACTGCAGCTGGCCTCTTGCTGGAAGCCTGCACCAAACACTTACATGCTCTTGCAGTGGTGGTTTCTGCAGTAATTGGTTTGACATGATGAGGTTGCCAGCCTCAATGCACAACCTGATATTAGTCCTCTTGTACGACAAGTTTGTTTGACATGATGAGGTTTTGCCAGCCTCAATGCACAACCTGATATTAGTCCTCTTGTACGACAAGTTTGTTTGACATGATGAGGTTTTGCCAGCCTCAATGCACAACCTGATATTAGTCCTCTTGTATGACAAGTTTGTTTGACATGATGAGGTTTTGCCAGCCTCAATGCACAACCTGATATTAGTCCTCTTGTACGACAAGTTTGTTTGACATGATGAGGTTTTGCCAGCCTCAATGCACAACCTGATATTAGTCCTCTTGTACGACAAGTTTGTTTGACATGATGAGGTTGCCAGCCTCAATGCACAACCTGATATTAGTCCTCTTGTACGACAAGTTTGTTTGACATGATGAGGTTTTGCCAGCCTCAATGCACAACCTGATATTAGTCCTCTTGTACGACAAGTTTGTTTGACATGATGAGGTTGCCAGCCTCAATGCACAACCTGATATTAGTCCTCTTGTACGACAACAGTTTGTTTGACATGATGAGGTTGCCAGCCTCAATGCACAACCTGATATTAGTCGTCTTGTACGACAAGTTTGTTTGACACGATGAGGTTGCAAGCCTCAATGCACAACCTGATATTAGTCGTCTTGTACGACAAGTTTGTTTGACATGATGAGGTTGCCAGCCTCAATGCACAACCTGATATTAGTCCTCTTGTACGACAAGTTTGTTTGACATGATGAGGTTTTGCCAGCCTCAATGCACAACCTGATATTAGTCGTCTTGTACGACAACAGTTTGTTTGACATGATGAGGTTGCCAGCCTCAATGCACAACCTGATATTAGTCGTCTTGTACGACAAGTTTGTTTGACATGATGAGGTTTTGCCAGCCTCAATGCACAACCTGATATTAGTCCTCTTGTACGACAAGTTTGTTTGACATGATGAGGTTTTGCCAGCCTCAATGCACAACCTGATATTAGTCGTCTTGTATGACAAGTTTGTTTGACATGATGAGGTTTTGCCAGCCTCAATGCACAACCTGATATTAGTCATCTTGTACGACAAGTTTGTTTGACATGATGAGGTTGCCAGCCTCAATGCACAACCTGATATTAGTCGTCTTGTACGACAAATTTGTTTGACATGATGAGGTTGCCAGCCTCAATGCACAACCTGATATTAGTCCTCTTGTATGACAAGTTTGTTTGACATGATGAGGTTTTGCCAGCCTCAATGCACAACCTGATATTAGTCGTCTTGTACGACAAGTTTGTTTGACATGATGAGGTTTTGCCAGCCTCAATGCACAACCTGATATTAGTCATCTTGTACGACAAGTTTGTTTGACATGATGAGGTTGCCAGCCTCAATGCACAACCTGATATTAGTCGTCTTGTATGACAAGTTTGTTTGACATGATGAGGTTGCCAGCCTCAATGCACAACCTGATATTAGTCGTCTTGTAGACAAGTTTGTTTGACATGATGAGGTTGCCAGCCTCAATGCACAACCTCATATTAGTCCTCTTGTACGACATGCCTGAGGCAGTGGTAGTTCTATTCTTTCTGGACTCAAAAACAGACAGAAGAACTGGAGACAGATCAGATTTTTTTTAATGGACAGGAGTTTCTCCCGAACAGATGCGTGGAGAGAATTTGTTCTAACATCTAGGGAGCCACTGCTCAAAATAGAGCTTAAAGATTATAAGCTACCATTGCTCTCACAATGTTCTGGAACCCCCAGGGCAAGAGAGGCAGAGGTAGACCAAGAAGCACATGGAGAAGAGAGCTGGAAACAGAGGTGAAAATGATGAGTAGAACGTGGAAAGAACTTGAGATGATGGCACGTGACAGGAAGACTTGGCATGTGTTTGTTGAAGGCCTATGCTCCTTTGGGAGTGGAGGGTTATGAATGAATTGCTCTCACTGATAACACCACTAAAAGACGTAGAATCATATATATATACAGCTTAAAAGCAATATAGATACACAATGAGGGACCACCAATCACATCAAAGAAAGAATAGAAAGGGTTAGAAGAGCTTTCATTGCATTGGGAAATATATGGAGATCAAAAGAAATCAGGTTTAACACAAAAATCATATGTCAAGTCAGTTCTACTGTAAAAAGGGTTG
Source organism: Oreohelix idahoensis (assembly GCA_024509875.1). Taxonomy (NCBI): domain Eukaryota; kingdom Metazoa; phylum Mollusca; class Gastropoda; order Stylommatophora; family Oreohelicidae; genus Oreohelix; species Oreohelix idahoensis. The sequence continues at coordinate 137,423 of JAMPIV010007976.1, forward strand.
TATCACAGCAGATACTGCCATAGGGGAGTGAAGTGTTAGAGACTTCACCATACTAGGTCCAGCACTGAGAGGTGGAGTGACCACTCCCTTCCTCACTGCCTTTTCCTTCTCTAACTCAAACAGTAAAGTCAGGTGCCCATTTATAGCTGGGTAGACTGAAGCATGACCGTACCGTGATTCAAACTTGGCACATTTGCTGTATCAGACCAGCACTCTAACCACTCTGTCAATCAGACACTCCTATTGTATGACTCTGAAACATGGAGAACAACAAAAACTAACAACTAAATAAATTCAGACTGTCATAAATGGGTGCTTGCCTGGAACAGGAAGATTGAAATGGTAGGACATGATCATTAATGTGGAACTGATGACAAGAACCGGGACAAGTGCTCGTGAAACAAGAGATGAAAAGAACCAGGACAAGTGCTCATGGAACAAGAGATGACAAGAACTGGGACAAGTGCTCATGGAACAAGAGATGACAAGAACCAGGACAAGTGCTCGTGGAACAAGAGATGACAAGAACCAGACAAGTGCTCATGGAATAAGAGATGACAAGAACCGGACAAGTGCTCGTGGAACAAGAGATGACAAGAACCAGGACAAGTGCTCATGGAACAAGAGATGACAAGAACCAGACAAGTGCTCATGGAACAAGAGATGACAAGAACTGGGACAAGTGCTCATGGAACAAGAGATGACAAGAACTGGGACAAGTGCTCGTGGAACAAGAGATGACAAGAACTGGGACAAGTGCTCGTGGAACAAGAGATGACAAGAACCGGACAAGTGCTCATGGAACAAGAGATGACAAGAACCGGACAAGTGCTCGTGGAACAAGTAGTGAGAAGAAGAGGATGGAGATGAACAGAACACGCATGGAGAAGAGAACTGGAGGTAGACACGAAGAGGATTAAGAAGAGATGGAAAGAATTTGAGCTGATGGCATGGGACAGTAACACTTGTCATACATTGTTGAAGGCCTATGCTTCTTGGGGGAGCTGAAGGCTGAATAAACTCTCACAGATAACACCAGTTAGCTCACAGTTAACAGTCAGCAATACATGACAAGAAAAACTGACTGACTGAAGTGACAACAAAAACTGACTGACTGAAGTGACAACAAAAACTGACTGACTGAAGTGACAACAAAAACTGACTGACTGAAGTGACAACAAAAACTGACTGACTGAAGCAGCAGCCAAAGTAGGATTAAGAATACATTCAGATAAAACAAACATTAAGACCGTAATAAACATCACAAGCAGAGATTTACGAGGACTGTCTTGAGGTACATAGAAACATTATGCTGCCCATAAACCATTGTACATGAAGCTGATAAGAGATAACAGAAGGCATTAAAAATAGTTTGAGAAATGCTGTGTACATTTTCAAAATACCTGGAATATTTTTATTTTTTAAACGTACGCCCACTATTACTTGAGGTGAAATCTCAGGTTAGTATGTCTAACCTGAGACTGATTTTACATGAGTATCCTATTTTCCCTGTACGCTGACAGGTGTCCTTTCGCCAATCAGGCAGATACTCGCTGTCTTCGGAGAGTACCCATTAGAGCTGGGTCGGCTCAGGAGCCGTTCAGGTTATTCCAGTCCCTGGTCGACGACACTTCTTAAAATGTACTCGCCAGGGCTCGAATTAATCCAGTCAAAATCCGGGTCGACGTCACTCCTTCAAATTGTCCTCGCCCGGGCTTGAACCTGGATCACCCGATCGCCAGCACACTGTGGTAACCATTACACCAATAAATAAATAAATAAATAAATAAAGATAATTAACAGCTACTCGTTGGACATAAAGGGTGACACTAGACAACAGGAAAGAAAATATAAGTGATAGACTTACCGGGCCCCGGTTATGTCCAATGAGTACCTGTTAACTACTTTTATTTATTTATTTACTATCCACAGGACTCAGGTTTCCTTCATTATTTATTTAACCATTACACCAGCGCGGCTCCTATCTTAAGTTCTAAATCATCTTCATTTACCATTTTATTCCCTATGGTGCATGCTGTTACGACAGCAGCTGACCTCCTTGAAGAAAGCATGCACCAAAACATTCATGTGCTCTCGCAATAACAGAGAAAGTAATAAACATCACAAGACGACAGAAAGTAACAACATCATGTGATTACAGAGAAAGTAACAAACATCACATGATGACAGAGAAAGTAACACACCTCACGTGATGACAGAGAAAGTAACAAACATCAACTTATGACAGAGAAAGTAACAAACATCAACTAATAATAGAGAAAGTGACAAACCTCAGACAGCATCATCACTTGGTGCGATCGGCAGCTTCTGTAACTATTTGTTTTACATAATGATGCTGCCAGCCCAAGCACAACCTTATATTTGTTGTCTCTTTTAACATACTAGTCTTCTAGTGTTATATATACTCTTCTTTACTGTGTTGTGGGGAAACATGGACAATGAACATACAATCAGAAGAGATAATTGAGGTCTTTGAGATGTAGATATAAAGTATAATGGGGCGGTTCTCATGGAAAGAGAAGAAAACAAATAAAGTGGTCCTAGAAAAGTGAGACTGAGATGAGAAATAATGAATGGGATCAAAGTTAGACAGCTAAAATATTTTGGCCATATAAAAAGACATAACACCTTAATGAAAACCATAATGGAATGGTACAGTTGAAGGTAAACGTGCAAGAGGAAGATGGCACTTATCAGTAAAAAGATAGCATCAAGAGATGAACAGAAAAAAATTCTTATCAGAGTGCACCATCAAGAAAAAAGAGACAGAAGATAGTGGAGAGCCACTGCGGCTGACCTCTAGTGTGAAGATGGCAGCTGATCTGACAACATGCCTGAAGGATCAGTGGTGATATTCTTTGTGTACTTAGAAAATCCTAGAGCTACATAAGGCGATTCAAAAAGGACCTGTTACTAAGCAATGCAGTCTGTTTATTATAGAATTGTATGTGTGCTTGTCTTAACAATAGGCAGTCCTTCTTCTGAAATCCCCAGGGAGAGAGAAGCAGAGGCATCCCAAAAAACACATGAAGAAGAGAACTGGAAACAGAAGTGAAAATGATGAGGAAGAAGTGGAAAGAACTTGAGCGGATGGCACAGGACAGGAGGACTTGGCATGTGTTTGGTCAAGTCCTATGCTCCTTGGGGAGCTAAAGGGTATTGACTGATTGCCTTAACGATGACCTATGGAAACTTCTTGCAGCCTGATCATTAATTCACAGAAACATACATGCCACACTTAAAGGTTTACCCATAATCTGTACGGGGTGTTTGCGTTTTCAGATGTGTACGGGCCGTACACGGGTCTGTACGGGTTTTTTCGCCTAATTATTAAATATACATATAAATCTTGTGCCACTACACAATTTGCGTCATGAGATTCGGCGAGATTTTAAGCCAAGTGGATAAAAAAAAAAATAACCAATGAAAATCAAGCTGCCTATTTTTCAATTGCCGCGGGATGTGCGTGGCGTGTTCATTCACAATTTTTCGCTAAAGCTAGCGCGAGGTTACTGATTATTTGAACGATTACGCAGCACTGAAATCTTTTTTGAGTCAAGCCTATTGTTTAGGATTAATTTCCAGTTTAGTATTGGTAAGTAATTCATTTTTAAAAAAATATTACAATAACATTGTTTAGATGAAGTTAGATTTAACTGTCAGATAACTTAGGCCTATAGAAATGTAAATTTGAAAAATAATACAATAGCCTACAAATTATGGGTAGCCTAATAACGTAATGACGGTCGCCGAATGCTCCGCATGTATTTTCGTACCATTTAGAGTTATAATTAGGGTTACAGCTAGGGTTAACCCTAAATCTAAATGGTACGAAAATACACGCGGAGCATTCGGCGAACGTCATTCCGATATTACCAAATTATGAAACTGAAAAGAAAAAAAAAACCACAATAGCGTGGAAAATTTACATCTTAACTCGATCAGAGAAAAGTTTATTTGGAGTTAGCCTACTTCTCTTCTTAGTTTTAATTTCGTTTCTTTAAAAAACAATGTTATTTTGCCTTTGGTGGTCATCATTACGGTCATTCAATGATTTATAATTATTAAATAATTAATTAGCCTACTATCAATGTTTGATTGACACTAAAATTTGTATGGGAAGGTCTATTTAAAACTACCAGTTGGGCTTTAACGGCTATTCCAATTTTTGAAGTTCGGTAGAAAATATACAGGCTAATATTACGCCAGCGCTAGTTTATATTTTCATTACCAGCTTTAGCAAAAAATTTATTAGATTTTAAATTTAAGATTCCTAACCCATAATGCTTATTACTGGTCTCTTTAGGCCTGTACTTTTATAAGGCACTATAGAAAACACAGCAACTGTTCTTCATTTCAACCATAAATTGTATTAATTTTTTTCCAAGATTCTATTTCATTATATAATATTAAAATTACAAATAATTATATTTTTCAAATTGATTATTAATATTTGTATTTACTTTTTCACATTAATATTTTTTTTTTTCTGTCTAGCAGGAAATATTGCATCCATCTAACAGCATGGCTGAGCCTAACTTTAAAAAAAGGAGGTTAGAAGAAGAAGATCAACGTCGTGGGAAGTTTCAATCTGACTGGACAACTACATTCCCTGGGATTATTGAGACATCCAAATTAGGCTCTTCACATGCATACTGTAGAATATGCAATAGAGATATTAAAGTGATGGCATCTGGCTTACACGATGTGAGGGAGCATTTCAAAACAAAACTGCATGAAAGGAACTATCAGCTGAAGAACGGAAGTTCTATCAAGGCCTTCTTTACTCAGCCTCAACAAGAAGATGATAAAATAACGAGGGCTGAAGTTTTATTTGCAAATTTTATTGCTCAACACAACATAGCTGCTTCTATAGCTGACCATTTTTCAGACTTATCAGCTGAGATGTTTCCGGACAGTGCTATTGCCAAACGTTTCAAATGCAAGCGAACCAAAACAACAGCCATTATTAAAAACTGCTTGGCTCCATCTGCAACGGAGCCAGTCATCAAATTATGCAGGAAGACACCTTTCTCCTTGATGATCGATGAGTCAAATGATAGAAAAACTGACAAGCGTTTAGCTATAATGGTGAGGGTATTTGAAGATGGCATAGGACCTAGAACCAGGTTGCTGGGCATGCCGGTCGGTACTGGTGGAACCAGTGAAGCTATTTTCAGTGATATTGATGCTGTGTTCAGCGACTTACAAATCCCATGGATTAACTGTATAGGTTTTGCAAGTGACAACTGCAATGTAATGGTTGGCAAATCAAACTCTGTACTAACGCGAATCAAGAGCAAGAACCCTGATGTGTTTAGTATAGGGTGTATTTGCCACCTTGCAAATCTTTGTGCCAAGGAGGGTATAAAGCAGCTGACTATTCCTGTTGATGACCTTTTGATAGATATCTTCTATCATTTTGAGCATAGCTCAAAACGGAAAAAATCATACAGAGAGTTTCAACTGTTTACAGGAGTGGATGCACTAGACATACTAAAGCACTGCCAGACTCGCTGGCTTTCTTTGCAGAAAGTAGTGGACAGAATTTTAAATCAATATTCTGCTCTATCTTCATACTTCGAGAGCCACGACGATATGGAAAAACCATGCCGTGTCAAAAACATTCATCAGTTACTAAAATCACCACTGACCCAGATGACTCTACGTTTTCTCCAATTTGTGCTACCTCTGTTGACTGAATTTAACAAATTGTTTCAGACAGATGAGTCCCAAATAGGTGGTATGATGGATGAAATGGATCGTCTGCTACGAAAATTTATTGTCAAATTTGTAGAGATGAAATATGTAAAAGAGGTGAAAGATATAAGATTGTTAAAGTATGCTGAACGTGATCTACAGCATGATGACCATACACTTGCTGTTGGTCTGTCCAACAGGACATTACTGGAAGAGTTAGATATAAGTTCTCAAGTGAGAAATTCATTTTTCAGAGATGTGAGGAACTTTTATGTTGCTGTTGTGAAAAAGATATTGGATAAATTTCCATTTGAGAATGAAGTCCTTAAGGATATCAAAATTCTTGATCCAGCCTTTAAAGACACAGTTCAATATACAGCAATCTGTAAGCTGGCCAACACTTTTGCACCACATTTAGACCAAGAGGTGTTAAAGGATGAATTTGAAGATTATTGTTTGCTGCCTGATGAATGTATTTCAAGATTTGACGCTGGACAAAAAAGAAGCTTTTCTAGGTACTGGCTTGACATAATCAACCTGAAAACTAGCACTGGTCGTACACGATTTCCCAGTCTGGCAGTCATAGTGAAACGCTTATTGACATTGCCTCACAGCAATGCTGACTGTGAGAGGTCTTTCTCTATGATGAAAAAGATTCACACGGACTGCAGAAATAGACTAAATGATGATACAGTCACAGCATTTCTACAATGCAAAATAAATTCTAACTCTTGTTGTTTAGGTTTTAAAGCAAGTGAAGACATGCTTAAAAAGGCAAAGGCCGCATGTCACTATGATGGTGCAGAACCATCTAATTGAATATACTTTTACATGAATAAACTCTTTTGTTACGTTTTTCAGTCTTTGTACAGGTTTTGCGGGTCTTTGTACAGGTTTTGCGGGTCTTTGTACAGGTTTTTTTAATTTTTTGTACAGGTTTTTCATCTCTGAGGTGTGGCATGTATGCAGAAATGTCTCTGAAATTACCCAGGAAAAAACACAACTTCCACCACACCAAAGTCCTGCATCAGTACATCCCTCTCTGGTTTGGCCGACAGTCCTCCTACACTCTGACCAATCCCCAGCTGGATCGCTGCCATCAGCTCCGAGGTAGGTCTCTGAAAGCAAACAATAGGAAACAATATTAAACCTCAAGACACAATAACTGGGGCTGCCTGGGGCGGAAACACGATAGGTAATCCTTGGGTTTGGCCTCCTGTGAAACAGTTACTTATTTTTTATGCTTAATCACATGCATAAGTTATATAAATATAATTACTGTTGTACATACAAAAACAGATGGAGTGATACTGTTATATGTTAAATATATGTGTAAAATTACAATTGTTACTTAATCACTTGCATCCACTAGTACTGGAAACTGCTGAATTTTCATGTCAATCTTAACAAGGTCCACAAATGTGACCAAATTATAATTTTTTTCCCCTTGACCTTAAAGGGATAATGGAATTTTCTTATAACTACCTTTTTTTGGAAAATTTTTATGAAGTTGTGGCTTACTTAAAATCATGGATGCAAGATGGACTTAGTGCTTGAATGCAAGTTTGAATCCTCCATGCTACTGACAGCTGACTAGATCAGCGATGACCAATGTTTTAGAAAGTGTGCATTCCTTTATACAGATGCCACAAGTTATGCTGGCCCCTACTCCAAAACAACAGCAACATGGAACTAAAAAAAACCACTGAACTTATTTTGGACTCAGGATTTTCACAAACGTGTGGCAGCTTTTTTTTATTTTTTAAGTCCTCTTAAAATTAAAATACCTTTCTATTTTTTTTGGTTTTTTTTTTAAATGACCTTAAACTTTTCAAGCCAGAAAATCATAATTTAATTTTTAATGTAGTTTTCTATCTTGACTTATGGATTAGAGTCATGGGCAATTACTACAACCCACAAAATCCAGCTCCAAACCTCAGAACTAAGGTATCTGAGGAAGGTTGTTGAAGTACCAAGAAGATACATGGACCGCAACCAAACAATACATAATGACCTCAAAACCATACCCCTGCAGACCCAAGTGGAACAGTCCTAATTACGATGGTTTGGCTATGTCTACAGAATAAAAGAACATCAGCTACCATGACAAATATGGGAAACCAAGAGCTAGGGATCCAGACCTCTAGGACGACCCACAGTTCGCTGGGAGGACAGCCTTAGACAATCTCTGAAGGACCGAGGACTAGCGTGGAACCAGGCCAGGAGGAAGACAGCTGATAGGATAGTATGGCACTCTCTCTGGCAAACCTCTATAACCCAGGGAGAAGAGGAAGATGTATTTTTCTACACCTAAAATGACACACAAAAAAGAAATATAATGAACAATATTTTCCTCTGAAATCTTTTTTTTCACTAGGGTAAAGAGACAGGCATTATTGCCTTTGTACATTTCTGCCCTGCAATAATATAATTCTAAAAGTGTCTTCAAATTAATACATTCTTAACTTCAACAATAAGTAGTTAATGTTAATAGTGCAATCACTAATGTAACACAAACGCTTACATACAAAATGAGATTGGGGTGCGGAAGGGGGAAGAAACAACGAATTTATTACATATTTCAAATTAAAGTTATAGCAATAACATTCAAAAGTAGTAGTAGGCACATGGAAATGTGCCCCTGAATTGTTTTTTTTTTGTTTTGTGTTTTTGCCTTGTATACCTTTCAGTGTGTTCTTTTCTCTTCTGCTTGTTATGAGAGCTTCTTTTCACCATATCTCAGGTGGTGCCGTACAAAGCATTGCCACCAGTTGCCATTGGCAGCTTTATCCTCCAAGGTTGCTGGATTTATGTCCAGTGCTTTCATGTCTCTCTTGCACACATCCATGAACCTCAGCTGCAGTCACCCGACTGTTCTTTTGCCAGTTGTCCGTAGAAAATATCTTTGAGGATGCGACCATCTTCCATGCGGTGGACATGGCCAAGCCAGCGTAGTCAGTGCTGTGTAAGCCGTGCTTACTGCTATGAAGGCCAGCACCTCAACATTTGTCTCTTTGCCTTCCACGAAATACCAAGGATGTGGCATAGACATCATAGAAGGAAGTTATTGAGCCTTCCTTTTTGCTTATTTAAAAGTAAACACTAATGAAAGCAAAATATGAACTAAAGCAGAGATTTGTCAATTAGCATACGAACAGACTGGGGCTAAGGGCATATCTATGGCAGCAGCATATTTTTGTGGTCACATAATGACACCAGTGGCTACCCCAGTCCTGGGGGTTAAGTGTTTTTATAACCAATGCCATTACCAGAGCAAGCCTTCTTCCCCAATAGGAGGACCCCAGACAACAGAAAAATAATAGAAGTGATAGGTTTACCAGGGCATTGAACCAGGGACCATCCAAACAGCAGAATCGTCTCAATGGGAAAGTGAACAGTAAAAGGACACATGGCCAATTAAGCCCCTGGTTTACTGTGTGTCCTTTCACGATTCACTATCAGTGGATGGTCCATGGTTCAATTCCCCAGGAAGATTATCAATTCTGTTACATTTACATTGTCTTGTGTTCTTCCCTTCTTTCATGCAAGTGCCTCTATTTATCTATTTTTGATTATTATTCACGGCATACAGGCCTCGGGTTTCCCACTATATTTTAGTGTTCACCCTTCCATAACAGACCTGCTCTCACTCGTGTCGCCTTAAGGGGAGGGGGAACCTCACACGACCCTAAGCTTTACATCAATGCATCATGTGACTGGCGAGGTAACACACTGCGAGGCATGGGCACTGGACTATAATCAAAACCCAGGCTTCCCAAAATGCATGATGCCACATCTGGGACATATACTCACCACTCTTTTCAGCCATTCAACCAACCAGGCGTCATCGTTTAACGAAGTCTGGTTACTCTCATCATCATAGTAACGAAGGATATCCGGAATTGAGTACCACACAAACATGTCCACTCCAAATCCAAACTTCTCCATTGCTCTCTTTGAAGTCACATTTCCACCTTGCACATTAAAATTCTCCCTCACATATGGTCACGATACATAAAAACTCTCCCTCATACATGGTCACATGACACGGATTAAAAACAACTTAAAGCATTCTAAAAACTTGACTACTTTCATTATTTTGTTCTGTTTCGCGCTCACTGCTCTAGCTGGGTTAAGTCGATGTTCACATTTGGTCATCGTGAAGTCATACTGTTTATATTTGTTTAATATTAACAGTCAGGGCTGACATTGGGTTAATGTGAACAATCGTAGCTCATCCTTAAACATATTAAAACTCAGGAGTTCACACTTTGTCACCGTTAAAATATATGCCCCCGCCCCCCCAAAAAATAATAACTGAACAACAAGTGTGCCAATGCCCCAAATATTCAACAACTGTACCAATGTCCCAAACTTCAACAATTGTACCAATGCCCCAAAATTCAACAACAAGTGTGCCAATGCCCCAAAATTCAACGTGCCAATGTCCCTAAATTCAACAATTGTACAAAATGCCCCAACATTCAACAAGTGTGCCAATGCCCCACAATTCAACAAGTGTGCCAATGCCCCAAAACTCAACAAGTGTGAAAATACCCAAAAATTCAACAACAAGTGTGACAATACCCCAAATTTCAACAAGTGTGACAATTCCCCAAAATTCAACGACAAGTGTGACAATACCCCAAAATTCAACAACAGGTGTGACAATACCCCAAAATTCAACGACAAGTGTGACAATATCCCAAAATTCAACGACAAGTGTGACAATACCCCAAAATTCAATGACAAGTGTGGCAATACCCCAAAAATTCAACAACAAGTGTGACAATACCCCAAAATTCAACGACAAGTGTGACAATACCCCAAAATTCAACGATAAGTGTGACAATGGTGTAAAATTCAACACATGTGATGATGTACAAGAATGTGAGATAACCATACAAAGAAAAGTTGTCACTGGCAATGGCCAAGACTTACAAATTCTTCCTCTTCGTGAGCTCTCAAATAACAACATTCATTTATCTCAGAAAGTCAATGGTCTGTCTCATGCTTCTCTCACAGCCATACAGTTTTGTTTTTTTTTAAATTTCCTGTCAAGAGGGGTTATTGAAACCCATACTGTCAATCTGCACCTCTTAAACAGGGGACATTCTTGAATGACTCATTCTACTGTTTGCTTGTCAGACTTAAACAAACATAAAGACTCCAAATGTTGTTCGTCCATCACAGGTGATGAAGACCACTCTGTTCATCCAGTTATTAGGAATATGTTAGGTTAGTCTATGGGTATGAAGATGACTGATGAGCCCGATGCGGGCCTGGAAAGATCTCGACAGTGTGGGCAGGGAATGTTTGCTTCAGGTGGAGGTTTTATGTCACGGGCTTTTCTAGCCTGTCTCCGCTGTTCCGCTGCTGCTTTTCTGGATGACTCGCATGCCGCTGCACCTTTACGAAGAAATGTGCGCCACGCGGCTCGATCTTGCGCAGCAGCTTCCCATGTGTCAGGGTTTATGCCAAAGACTCCAAATACTTCGATAGTTAAACCAGTTGATGTGCTAAAACTACATGAAAAATATAATAACATAATCGTTACTTTCACAGTTGCCTCAAGCTGGTATCTTGGATAAAAGTATGATTGAAGTTGAAAGTCCCTATTAAGGTGGAGTGGGCTCAAGTGCCAGCGCAGGCGGCAAAAGACAACAGGAGGCGGACACTTGGTAGTCATGATACAAGTGCCTGCACCCCGCCCAGAGTGTAAAGATGATAAAGAGCCGAAACACTTGTCTGATGGGGAAGGAGGGTCTATTTCTTGTGATCAGATTGCTGCCTATTGTAACGCTCTGTATTGAGTTTCCTATCATATATGTTCCAGTTCTTATGATTTCTTCCCCCCCCCCCCTCCCCCCCATATTCTTATTTCTGCCTCTGGGTGTATGAAATGTAACTAAATGCCACTAAGTAAAATTTAAACTTCACTAAATGTAACAAATGCAAATGCTGAATTTCACTCAGTCATCTCCTTCTTTTCTCTCTATGCGGAGCAGAAGCCACCTCTGTTACTGGCCTCCTTGTTACAAGAATCAAAGTGTATGCTTGTCACGTGACCGATAATTTATTTTACCATCTTGTCCATAATTTGATTACTCCTTTAAATGTTCTGCTTTCCTGGACATTTTGTATTTTCTTTTTCTTTCATTTTCTACCTTCGTGGCCAAACTTTCTCACCCTCTCAAACCCCACTCGCGTTTGGCTGGCTTTCAGTACAAAATTCTTCAACAGTCAGCGTAGCGATAACGTAATGTTACCTAAACGCCCCTGTGGTCCAAACAGGGGAATTTCTCTGGTCGCTTTAAAACGTTTGATCACGAGCGGCTAGTACTCTTTGAGGCCTGGATAACGAGTGTGATCGGTTTCAGGGGGAGATAACGATCGCGGTCAGTTTGTGGGTTGTTTGCCCTTAGATGAGCAAAGAGCACATAATATTATGATTGTCTCTCTGGGGGAATTTTCGCAAAGTTGTTGCTTCTGAAACCTTTGTCTTACCCGGTATTACGATTACGCCGATACCTCTGAAGAAATATGCAGGCCAGGTGTCCGGGGGGAGCGTCCTCTGTAATCTATAAGAGTAGACGGGTTTTAATAGACAAAGACATTCGTAAATATTCCTGGCCCGTAGTACTGTGTTAAAGTTTGCCTATGTTCTAGTCATTTTCGGGGTGAGTTGACATATCTTATAATTATAATATGATATATTCATGTTAGTTTTTATATATCTGATAGGAAGTGACGTGAATTCATTTTGAGGATTTCTCCTAGTAATTTTATTCAGAGATAAGGTAGCGTTGTCTACGGCCTTAGTAAGGGTGCTTAAACTGTTACGGTTTATCATGGGTTAAATGTTAAACTTATAATAACAGATAATAGGCGTAGAATCAGTCCACCGACGCTTATCATGGGTTAAGAATAGGCTAAATTAACTGTCATTTCTGTAAGATAACGTCAGAGGTGGATTATTCACTTGAACACAGAATTATAGGAGATAGTCGCTTATTCCTTGTTGATAGATATTTTTAGTGGCTGGGGAGAATCATTTTATGCTTATTTGTGTAGCTAGACTCTAGTCTATAACTTTCACTGAAAGCAGTCACCAGGCATAGATATAATTATATCTTATGATTCAGCCACAACTGTATTATTATAGCAAGAACATTGCCTTTTCTATGTACTCATTTTGTGGAATGCTAATATATTTCCCCAAGGGGACATACAATTTATTTGTGTAATGTCAAATGCTGTAATCTGTTTATGTAAATTCATTTAATGTTGTAAGATGAATAAGCATATTCATTTAACTGTAACTACAGGTTAGGTTTCCTGTATGTTGAGATTGGGAGAAGAGGAGGAGATTTTGCTGTCAGAACATTTAATGACAGTTACATGGGTGTACAAAAGATATTAAGCCTATGCGGGCGCGTGTTGATAATTGATATTTTTAAGGAACAGGAGACATGGTTAAAGACAGCCCTAAACTATCATAGCAATAACTACAATCCCATAGTGGAGCGAAACTTTCTGTATAAAGTTAGTGTGTTTTTGTCGTTGCTTGAAGGTAAAAGGTGTCTTTTTTGGGTCTCAGTTTCAGGGAGACCGAATCTCTAGAGCAGACTCCAGGCAGGCGAAGAAAGTCATATACTCTTCGATCTAGAGGGTTTCTGTATACATCTAGCAACGAATCGTCAACCCCGTTCCTGAATCAAAACCCCTTTTTGTCAATGCCAAGTTAAGCTCACGCAGTGCAATGGAGCCAACGCAAAATCTGGAATCGCCAAATGCAGTAGTAGTTCTCTACTCGCCTACTGGATTACCAGCCAGAGCATAGCGGCTTCCAGAATATCAAAACCGCCCAGCATGCCTATAGCAGAATTCCATATCACCCGCCTTTTTGTGCCTAAACGGGGCACTCAGCAAACCACAGCCAAACCAGTTTAAACAGGATTTACAGCCAAGCAGAGCCTAGCGCCGGATAAGCGCGCCTGGGACTCTTTGTCTTCAAGTGACTTCTTCTGGTGTATTTTCTGGATACTTAAAACCTCGCACGTATGAGCAGCCATCTATGGACAGAGTTCCAGCCCCCCTCTCGCGAGTAGCGGTCACCAACGTTTAGCACCAACAAAGAAAGTTTTGTAGGCTAGTCCCTCACGAAGGATCTACAAGTAATACACTTTCTGGAGCTAGCACATTTGGTCCCACGAAAAGCGGACGGACTGTCGCTCAGTTTGTTTATTTGGTCAGCAGGAGATAAACAACGTCTTCCAGTGTTCCCTCGCGCAATTAGGGGTCACCAACGTTTAGCCCGACAAGGAAAGTTCGGTATTTCACTTCAGTCATCTTGAAGGATATTTATCGGTAAGACACTTTCTGGAGCTAGCGCCTTTGGTCCCCGAAAGCGGACCCTCGGTCGGACAGCTTAGTTATTTTCTCCGCGTTCTACAGATTTTATGAGTGTTGGTGGTGTGTGTGTTTGTGGGTGTGTATTTGCATTATTGGCGGTTATTGATGATTATTTATGACTATTGATGAATATTTTGATTATTGATGTAATTTATGCTGTGTATGATGATATGCATTAATTCCATGCTTTTCTTCTTTAATAAAGTTTACACATTTATTAATGCGCTGTTCCCGACCCTTTTCATCCATAATTAAACTTGTTTTTAGCTCTTTACTATAATCTCTATGTTTGATAAGAGAAAAGAGCGAGAGCAGGAGATGCTTAGACAGTGAAAAGTGAGTTGAGGCTTGGAGAGAGAGATCATTTTGGTAAATCTTCTTCCAGGTTGTCTCAAGTCCATCTCCTATTTACACCTTTCTGTGTGTGTAATCTATAACTCTGCCAGTCCACTATCCCTTGTCGATTTCACTACTATTGTCCAACTCGACAAATACTCTACCACTTTAACTCAACCACGACAATGCTCAAAGTATATGCTCAAAGTATATGCTCAAAGTGTATGCTCAAAGTGTATGCTCATCAAAGTGCATGCTCAAAGTGCATGCTCAAAGTGCATGCTTAAAATGCATGCTCAAAGTGCATGCTCAAAGTGTATGCTCAAAGTGCATGCTCATCAAAGTGCATGCTCATCAAAGTGCATGCTCATCAAAGTGCATGCTCAAAGTGCATGCTCAAAATGCATGCTCAAAGTGCATGCTCAAAGTGCACGCTCAAAGTGCACGCTCAAAGTGCATGCTCAAAGTGCATGCTAAAAATGCATGCTCAAAATGCATGCTCAAAGTGCATGCTCAAAGTGCATGCTCAAAGTGCATGCTCAAAGTGCATGCTCCAACAGCAGTGTTTTCTGTAGCTAAGTGTTTTATATGATGAAGTTGCCAGCACCATGCTGAACCTCACATGAGTCACCTAGTATGATATACCTAAAGAAGCTAAGGGTCCTATTCTTTCTTCGCCTCAAGGAGACAACCAAGAACTACTACACGGGGGTCTGCTTAACTCCCTATCACAAAATTAAACCTTAACTAGTTGCCAGGATATAAAACATCTGCACTGCGACAGATATAAATACAGTGAATTCTCCTATAACGCGGTACATGTGTTCCTAAACATCATAGCGTTGTGGAATTTTCGCGCAATAAAAATAACACGGCTTCTGGGGGGAAAAATAGGATTTGACGCCAAATTCTAGCAATCTTATCCTTGACGATTCATCGATTGCGGTGTCATTCTCTAACAGCCGATCATTAACTGTCCTCAGCATCTCTCCCTTACCCATGTCTAATACAAGGGGATTGACATAAGTCTTGGGCCTGACCATGAAGGAGTCACAGGAGGAAGATGAAACTTGGCACATTAAAAGTTCATCATATTTGCACTGAATGTGTAAAGTACGCATGTGTTTCTTCAATGGGTTTTCCCGCTACGGTGCACGGCGCAATGTACCCTATTGACCGGATCTGCTGCTCCAAAGATTTGACAAAACAATGGAAAAGAAGGATGCCAGAGCTGTGATAAAATTTCTGATGTTTCAGGGAAAAACACCTACAGAAATACACAGGGAGATGGACCAGTGTTTCGTGATTCTTGTCCTTCATATACTTCGGTAAAAAAAACTGGTGTCAACAGTTTAAGTGCGGCCGCTCAAATGTTGCTGATCTGCCAAGATCTGGTAGACCAGCCTCAGAGTGCAACGATGAAAATGCAACAAGAGTGAAGAAAATCATTGACCAGGATCGAAAAATGACAATTGTGGAGATAGCTAGTAGAGTAAAACTAAATGAAAGAACAGTTTATAGAATTTTACACAACAGACTGAACATGAGAAAAGTGTGTGCACGCTGGGTTCTGCGACTGTTGACACGTGAACAGAAGCAAACGAGGGTAAATTGCTGTCAACAGTTGCTCAAAAAGTGTCAGTCAAAAACATTTTTGGAGACCATGGTGACAGTAGATGAGACTTGGGTACACCATTATGACCCCGAATCCAAAATTGCCAGCATGCAATGGAAAACCCCGGGCTCCCCAACAAACCGAGGGCGCAGAAATCTGCAGGAAAAGTGATGCTGACTGTTTTTTTGGGACGGCAAAGGTGTCCTTTTGAAAGATTATCTGCCTCGTGGCAACACAGTTAATGGACAGTACTATGCAGATCTTCTCACAAAACTAAGAAAGGTTGTGACCAGGAAACGAGGGATAACGCGCACTCAAAATCTTCCTTTGCTTCAAGACAACGCGCCCTCTCACAAAGCACGGCTTGTGCAGCTAGCAACCAACGATTTGAATATTGAAATTCTTCCACACCCACCATATTCTCCAGATTTGGCTCCATCAGACTTTTTTCTATTCCCAAATCTTAAAAAACAGCTGAAAGGAAATCATTTTGACAGCGATGAAGAGGTTATACTGGTATGTGATGACTGGTTTAGTTTGAAAAATAGGGTGTTCTACTCCCAAGGTCTTTTCAAGGTCAAGCAGAGATGGCAGAAGTGTGTCAATTCAGACGGTGGCTATATTGAAAAGGAATAAACACTATACAAAATTTCAGCTCTCTGTGACATGTCCTTCATGGTCAGGCCCAAGACTTCTGTCAATCCCATTGTATATGCCCATGTGGGCAGAACAAACAGACTGTAGAACATGTACTCCAAAACTGTCAACTACATGAGAGGAACTGGTGGGCAGCGTGGCCTTCTCCAACCCAGTTGATGGATAAACGGTTTGGTGAAGATAGAAGCCTGAGACGAACTATCAGCTTTATAAGAGAGATAGGTGTGATTATTTGAGAGCGACCGACGAAGCAAAAGTAGTCTCATAAACAGTGTGAATGAAACGTCACTTCCTATTTTGAAATGTGTATATCCCCGTAGTGTATTAAGCCTACGTGAAATAAATGTCAGAACAATGGGTAACAATTTGACAAATTAGGTTTTTTTAATGTCTTTATTTATTCCAACAAACACAAGGTAAACTGGTCAATAAATTGGCCTTACATGAGCCAGCAAAAATTGATGCTCGCTATGAAATCGTGTATTAATCCGCCCAGATTTCGAGTTAAGCTGTAGAGATATGATGAATCGCTTCACACGAGCATGCAAGGACTCTAGCCTCACAATAAGTCTAAAGAAAACAAATGTGCTCGGCCAGGACGTGGATGCTGCACCAGTTACTACTATCGATAACTAAGAATTGGCAGTGGTTCACCATTTCACATACCTGGGATCTGCCATCAAAGATAAACTCTCTCTCTGGACACAGAAATTGACAGAAAGCTGCAGCCACCTTTGCCCGCCTCACAGCGCATGTTTGGGGAAACTCCAAACTCACAACGAAGATCAAATCTGCGGCATATAACGCCTATGTCACCAGCACTCTTCTATATGGCAGCGGATACATGGACAACCTATGCTAAGCAAGAAAGAAGGCTCAATACCTTCCATCTACGGTGTCTACGCCACATCCTCGGTATTTCGTGGAAGGACAAAGTGACAAATGTCCAGGTGTTGTCACGTGCTTGCCTTCAAAGCATGTTTACACTGCTTAGATAGCGCAGACTACGTTGGCATGGCCATGTCCCCCGCATGGAAGATGGCCGCATCCCGAAAGATATCGTCTTTGGACAATTGACAGATGGCAAAAGAACAGTTGGGCGACCGCAGATGAGATTCAAAGATGTGTGCAAGAGAGACATGAGAGCACTGGACATAAATTCAGCAACATGGGAGGATGAAGCTGCCGATCGCACCAAGTGGCGATGCTCTCTACGGAGTCGTCTCAGATTGGGTGAAATGCTCTGTCAGCAAGCAGAAGAGAGTTGAAAATATCGAAAGGAACACACGGAAAATAAGCAGCTGTGGGTTGTCACCTCAGGGGCGTATTCCCATAGTCAGATATGATTGAAGGAGCTATTATTATGTAGAGATATAGAATTTATGTTGACACAATGGTGACGGTTAATTCGGCTTGTTTTGACGTTTGTTTAGTTAGATAGGGGTGAAGAAATAACGATTTTAAAAAAAAAACAGAAAGTAATTTTTAAATCCCACTGTACTCTCTCTCTCCCCTTCCCTCCCCACCTCTCTCTCTATCTGTGTGTGTGTGAGTGTGTGTGTGTGTGCGTGCGTGTGTGTGTGTTCGCGTGCGTGTGTTTCATGCGCGTTGGCCGGATCTCGGTAAACAAACCGGACAAACCGAAGAATGTTTTACTTTATACCCGGCACTGTTATACACAACACTACAGCTTCCATGGACGGCTCGTTATCATTTGCGTCATATTGCATACACTGACATTAGTTCTCACTTTCTTTTCTCCACTGTTTTCTCTTAGCTCACCCCTTAACGAAGACTCCGTAGTCGTAATGCAGGTTATCTCTTTGAACTTTGTCCTCGTGAGACGTAAATGTAAAGGTAGTCCCGCTGCAGATATGGTCGTAGAGAAGTGAAGTGTTAGAGACTTCACTATACTAGTTCCAGCTTCGAGAGAACTGGCGGTGATAAGTTCTCTTCTTCGCAGCCCTTTTTCTTTTCTAAGTCCAGAGCAAAGTCATGTACCTATTTACAGCTGTGTAGACTGTAGCACCTCTGCCGCGAGAGACCAGCGCTCTAACCACTCTGCCAATAGGACGCTCGAGTAAGATGTACCCTACGGTTCACCTCCATCGCTTAATAACATCGCAGCACGAGAGACCACTTCTCTAACAGTCAGGGAGAGAAAGAGGGAAAGAGAGTGAGGGAAGGGGAGAGAGGAAGGGAGGGAGGGAGACGGAGACAGAGAGAGGGGAGAGGACAGAGAGAGGGATAGAGAAAGGAAGGGAAGGAGGAGGAGACAGAGAGATAGGGAGAGGGCGGAGAGATTGAGAGAACGGGAGAGAGGGTGGGATAAGGGGAAGGAGAGTTATGGAGGGAGAGGGCGGAGAGAGGAATGGAGACAGAGGGAGAGAGAAGGTGAGGGAGAAGCAGAGTGGGGAGAGGGAGACAGAGAGAGAGGGAGAAAGGTGCGGGGGAGCGAGGGCGAAAGAGATGGAGAGAGTGAGAGAGACAGGCAGACAGGACAAGAAGCCTGAGGCGTGCGTGCGTGCGACACAGGGCGGGGACCGAGGCCCGCATGCCTAAACAGCGTCACGACGTCCTTAACAGCAAAGGTCAGCTTATTTCTCTCCAGGGCGTGTTGTGTTAACAAAGTTTCGTATTAACAGTAGTAAATAATCAATGTACATTTACTTCCTGGTGGGGGTCTCTGAAGATATAAAGAAATAACAGGGTTGCTGGCAACCTCAAGTACAACAAACTGTTAGAGAAACCAATGCTGTAAAATCATGCGAATGCTTGGTGCAGGCTTCCTATAAGGTCAGCTGTAGTGGTTTCCATATGCTACGTCAGGAGCGCAAAAGAAACTGATGATAAAATAATTACCATAAATGGGTATGTCGCAGGCACTCGTGAGGAGATAAAAAAAAACTAGACAAGAGAAAAGTAATCCTTCTTCTTCCTCGTTCGTCCTGAAAAAAGCGTTGGTTGCGTTGTGTCGCCGTTTACAGTGAAGCTGCGATATTTGAGCCTTTCGGCCCGGCACATCCGACTTCCGCATTTGTAGCTTTGTGGTTGTTGCTTTTGTTGTTCTCCATGTCTCAGAGCCATACAATAGGACTGACTTGACATTTGAGTTGAAGATTCTTATTTTTGTGTTGGGCTTGATTTCTCTTGTTCTCCATATGTTTCCCAATGTAATGAAAGCTTCTCTTGCTTTTTGTATTCTTATTTTGATATCACTGTCTGTCCCTCCAACTTTGTCTATATGGCTCAGGTATATAACAACTCAAAACGGGAGAGACCTGTTACAGAAAGATAACCCGTAAAATGATTCGAGGTGACAGGCATCCGACAAAAATACAACATGATAGCAAACAATGTCGCATTGCGTGCACTGGATCAGATTCCAATAGCCAATCTCATGATTGTATTCAAATAATCAATCCCAGGATCGGATTCTAATAATCAATCCCAGATTCGGATTCCGATAATCAATTCCAGGAATGGATCCCAATAATCAATCGCAGAGTCCGATCCCAATAATCAATCCCATGATTGGATTAATTTAATTAAATCCCAGGGCTTTATTCCAATAATAAATCCCAGGACTTTATTCCAATAATAAATCCCAGGACTGTATTCCAATAATAAATCCCAGGACTGTATTCCAATAATAAATCCCAGGAATGTATTCCAATAATAAATCCCAGGACTGGATTCCAATAATAAATCCCAGGACTGTTTTCCAATAATAAATCCCAGGACTGGAATCCAATAATAAATCCAAGGACTGGATTCCAATAATAAATCCCAGGACTGAATTCCAATAATCAATCCCAGATTCGGATTCCGATAATCAATGCCAGGATCGGATTCCAATAGTCAATGCCAGAATCGAATTCCAATAATAAACCCCAGGATCGGAGTCCAATTATCAATTCCAGGACTGAACTCCAGTAATCACCTTCACAGGATCGGATTCCAATAATCAATATACTCGTAAACTGCGATGCTTCAATGTGCTAGTAGTAGACAAAAGAAGAAAGAAGTCTAACAGTGTATCATGTGTGTCTGTCCATTATATCCAAGTTTTTTCTCTCTTGACCTAATCTATCATTCTACATATCTATGTGCGCTCGATATATCTAAGTCTATGGTTTTGTGTTCTCTTTACCTAATATCTTTCTATATATATATATATATATATATATATATATATATATATATATATATATATATATATATATATATATATATATATATATATATATATATATATATATATATATATATATATATATATATATATATATATATATGATTATTTCCTCACTTAATCTAATGTCATTCTACGTGTTATTATCTGAGCCTTTTCTCTCTTTATCTAACATGGCTACGTTTGACCGATATGATAGGTAAAAATATATGTTGGTCTATATCAGATACTGCTCTAGGGGAATGAAGATGCCTTTCTCAGCTTTATGAGGCGGGGTGACCTGTTCCCTTCCTCGCTGCCGTGGCCTTTCCTAACTCAAGAGAAGAGTCAACGTACCTATTTTACGGCAGGTAAACTGGAGCGTGACGCGACCTGGCTTTCAACCAGGCCCCTTTTGCCACAATAAGCGCTCTAATAATTCTGCCACTCAGATATTCTACAAGCCTATGTGTGTAGAATATATCGTGAGGCTGTTTGTTCTATCTTTATCTAATCTGTCACTCTAAATACCCACGCCTCCCTAACCATATATGTGTCACACCTGCTAATGCTAATGTTTATGTCTAGCTCTTATCTCTTAACGTACTCTGTTTATCTGTGCATATATCTACTTGTCTCTTTATCAGTCATCAGACTGGCCCTTGCATTACATTTATCTTTAACCACTGCACCTATCTACTCTAGCTGCGTGTCTGTGTGTATATAAATGCATGTTTAATTGCCACCGTGCACGTGTCTATTTTGGTGCCGATCTTCTGGGCTCCGCTGGGCGTGTCTGAGACAACTGCAACACTCAAAGCAAAACAGAACTGCCTAGCGCGTGCAATGAGATCGGCACTGTATGACGGCCTGGGAACCTGAAACAATGATGGACTCGGAAAGTGAACGATAATTAGCTAACGAGATCGACACAATATGAAGGCCAGGGAAACTGAGGTAGTGATGGGTTTTGAAAGTGCAATGAGATCGATATTATGAAGCCCTTGGAAAGTCAGGCAATCGTACTTACTTTTACTTTTTCGTTCAACTCGTTTCGCGAAGCGTAGTGGGGAGCTGAAATTTGCGTTCTTGACCAAGTATGTCGCACTCACTGCTGTGAGCCCGTGTTGTTGTAGGCTGTCTGTGATGTTGTCTACCCATCTGCCTCTTGAATCTTCCCTGTGCTCTGAAATCAGATCTTCTGCTGTTGTAGGCGCATAGTGGTAACTTATCGGGCTCCATTCTCATGAGGTGGCCAAACCGCTTAACTCGTTGACTCCGGAATTATTTTCCACCCTGTGCGGTAATTTAAATTCGTGATAGACTAAAAACAACTCTCAGAGCGTTGTTTTGGCACGGGTGTCAAATCTGACTAACGCTCTGAGCGTTGTTCCGGAGTCAAAGAGTTAATGATAATTTTATGTCTCCCTAGAGCTCTATATACTTGATGCAGGATATAATATCTACAATTGTTTCCTCATGTTATCGTTTCTCATTCTGTCTCTCCTGGTAACATGAATGGCTTGTCTTATGCATCTCATCTCACAGGCCGCGGTAGCGCAGTGGTTAGAGCACTGGATTCCAAGCTTAGTGGTCGATAGTTCGATCCCCAGTTGAGGTGGGATTTTTTTTAGACCCGAAACGGCTCCGGGGTTGACCCAGCCTCATAAAGTGGGTACCAGAGCAACTCTGGGAAGGTTAAGGCGACAGGCGTGATGCTGACCACATCACCCCTAGTGTGCCGATGGTCAAGAAAATATGGGCATATTCCCAACATGCCTCAATGGGCGTGTAACGGGATCCTTTTTTTAAATTTTTTTTTAAATCTCACATGATGCGATTTTCCTTTCGTGTGCTTTGGTTAGGGACCAACAGTCATAGCAAAGACATGATAAGAATATACTATTTATCAGCTGTCTTTTAGATTTCATATTGATATTCGGGTATTTGAGTAAGGGTGACAGTAAGTTACTCCACTGGCAATGATGGGCTCGGTAAAGTGACACAAGAGTTAATAGATATCGACACTGTGAAGTACTGCGAAACTGAGACAATGATAGGCTAGGAAAGAGATACAAGAGTTAATGAGATCGACACCATGAAGTCACTGAGACAATGATAGGCTCGGGAAAGTGACCTAAGGGTCCTGGGAAACTAAGACAATGATGGGCTAAAAAAAACGTGACAGATAACAGTTAATGAAACCAGCATGGAATGATAAAACCACAAAATTACTAGTCTATATAGGAGGCGTGAGATTTCGCATGACTGTGGAGGAAGAGAATGGGAGACACAGGGGAAGAGAAAGACAATGAAAGCCAGACAAGTGTGAGTAAAACCAATGTAAAAAAAAAAAAATTCGTGTTAGAGTAAACGATGTATGAAATTAGTATAAACCAGGGTTTCTTAACTTGTGGTTCACAGACCCTTTGCTGGTCCATGAATGGATATTCTCAGGGGTCCATGAATGGGTATTCTCGATGGTCCATGAATGGATATTCTCAGGGGTCCATGAATGGGTATGCTCGGTGGTCCATGAATGGATTCTCGGGGGTCCATGAATGGGTATTCTCTGTGGTCCATGAATGGGTATTCTCAGGGGTCCATGAATGGGTATTCTCGGTGGTCTATGAATGGATATTCTCAGGGGCCCATGAATGGATATTCTCGATGGTCCATGAATGGATATTCTCAGGGGTCCATGAATGGGTATTCTCGGTGGTCCATGAATGGATTCTCGGGGGTCCGTGAACATACACTAAAAACTTGTTTCTACTTTCACCAAAATTTTTACTCGGAAAATATCACAGATGTTTGAATTTAAAGAAATATATTCTTTTTATATACTTTTTTGTGGGGGTATGTTTTCTAAATTTAATTATGACTATATGTATGCTCAGAATGGCAAAGACAGCTTTACATAAATTTTGTTGATTTTGAAAAGGCTTTTGACAGCATACATAGGGACAGTTTATGGAAAATACTGAGGGCTTATGGAATCCCAAGCAGCATAGTGTCAATCATAAAAAGCCTCTATGCCAACTTTACGTGTAGTGTTGGGCAGAGCAACCTAACCTTCGAGGTGAAGACAGGAGTACGACAGGGATGCCCCTTATCAACCACTCTATTTCTAACAGTCATAGACTGGGTGATGCGCCAGACAACAGAGGGCAGTCCAAGAGGAATAATATGGACTACATTTTCTACATTGGAAGATCTGGAATATGCAGATGACATTGCACTGCTGGCACATTCACATCAACACATCCAGGAAAAAACGGATAGACTTAATAAAATTAGCCAGCAGGTGGGCTTGAACATCAATTTAAAGAAGTCTGAGGTCATGACGCTCAATGTGAGCAACCCTGAGCCCATATCAGAAAGGAATCAGCAACTGGTACAGACAGATACCTTCACATACCTAGGAAGCATAGTAACACCAGACGGTGGGGCAGGCAAAGACATCAACATCAGAATGAATAAGGCAAGAACAGCCTTCTTTAGCCTAAATAACATCTGGAAGTCCTCCCAATACAGCACAAGCACAAAATTAAGATTATACCAGAGTTGCGTGCTTTCTGTGCTTCTCTATGGTGCGGAATGCTGGAGAGTCACTGAGAAGGAAATGTCAAAATTGTCCTCTTTTCACACAACATGCCTAAGAAAAATTCACCGCATCTTTTGGCCGAATACCATCACCAACCAAGATCTGCTTACTCGTAGCAAGCAAGAGGACATGCACACCATCATAGCTGGCAGACGCTGGAGCTGGGTTGGTCATGTCCTCAGAAGAGACCCCGATGCCATCACAAGAACAGCTATGTTTTGGACCCCTGAAGGAAAGCGAAAGAGAGGCCGACCAAAAAAACAACTTGGCGGAGGACTGTGGAGGCTGAGATGCAAAGAATGAACCAGAGTTGGGGCACTGTACGAAGGATGGCCACCGACCGTGCAAAGTGGAATCAATTTGTTGTTGCCCTACAAGACGCCACTAGGCGTAATGGCCACTGACTGCTTTGACGGTCGGTGGTTAAGGATCGAAGAAGAAGAATATGTATGCTTAACGATTTTTCTTTGTCATAAAATGTATTATTTGTAAGCAAAAATTTTCATTATGCGTTTATATACATCTTTTTCTAAGTAAGGGTGTGTAGCCTCCACAGGACAACTAAAGAGGTTGTCACAGGTGGCTAGAATTGTCTGCCCCTTCAGTTTGATAGGCCGGTCTATTTTCTGTCTATTTCATGTTACCGCCCACTTTTATGTCATTCTTGTTCTAATAGCTTATAGTCTCTTTTATATTCTCTCTAATATTCTGTCAATTCTGTTAGAGCCGATTTTAGGCCCACCCCTGGTACGTGAAACTGCGGCTAGTTCCGCCAAAGCTTTTCATCTAGAAAACGGCATGTGGATTAGTCGTAATTGGGACTGTTCCACTCGGGTCTGCAGGGGCTGGGTTTTGAGGCCATGATGTATCGCCTGGTTGCGGACCATGTCTCTTCTTCGCTTTACATCCACCTTCCTCAGATACATCATGTCTTGAGGTTTGGAGCTGACTTGTGTGGGTTGTAGTCATTGCCCATGACTCGCATTCCTAAGTGAAGATTGGAACATAGGTGGAGCGGCATACAGCCATTTTCATCTTCTTGCCAATGTCTCTTTTGTTTTACTATGTTACCTAACATAGTTTTCTGATAGTGTTACCTCGTGGCAATTTTTTTTCTTCTGCTGTTTTCTATAACTTGCAATATAATCTGACTTTTTTTGCAAGTCTAGTTCACTGTGAGAATCGCTTGCCAAGACGACAACCAGACTGCCAGAGTTAGAATCAGAATTCCATTTTATCAGACCGAACTTTGTTTAAGAATTTTTAAGGACTTAAACAGCACAGGAAAACCCTATCATTTTAATAAGGAAAACCGGGATCCTAGGAACCTGAAAACACGGAGTCGTCGTGGGAATTCATTATTAACATAACAACACCCCGGAAACGTGTAAGAGGCATCTGCATGTGCCTTTATTTCTCTGAGCAAACTGTCTATGAGCTAAGATTGGAGTAAGTTGTACATTTTACATTCTATATTTTTCATTACTAACATGTGAGCTAATATGTATATATTGCCCTGTGAATATTAATATGTGAAAAGTGCTAGTGGATGTCCCAGTCATTTGAGGCTGGCAACCTCAGCATTTAGAATGATGATTTCATTAACCACCACTGCAAGGGCTGGTGACAACTTTATTGCTAGCTTTTTAAAGAGAACTAAAAGCATAGGTAGTCCCAAGTTCCATATGGAGCAGGGAGGGAAAGATGAAATAAATGATGTACATTCTAATTATAATATTTAAAGTCTCAAACCAGTGTAAATGTCTATGTAAACATATTCACTTTAAAATTAATGAAAGTTTTCAAGCTTTTCAACCAGTGTAGATGTAAATGAAAACATATTCAATCTATATTGTGAACATTTTTCAACCAGTGTAGATGTAAATGTAAACATATTCTATCTATACTATTAACCTTTTCATTTGAATGTAAAATGAATAAAGCTATTCAATTTAAATGTAAAGAAAGTTTTCTCTGGAGGGATTAAGTTTAATTCTCATCGAGGGTAAAGTCTGAGGTAGATGGGATGGTGGAATAGGAAGAAGGGGACACATAACTATGTGTCGGGAAACTCAATACTCAGAGGGTATGTGTTTCTATTCTTTTACCATACTAGTTGGTGGTACCAGCTGAGGGTACTATTTCTGAAACAAGAAGGGTACCGGTGGCCTGTAGTCGAAGATAGATACTATCATCAGGCTTTAAGACGAGGGACAAACTTCGTAGACACTCCCTGACACTTCTGGGAACGTGCTGCGCCCTACAACCTTGACCAGCGACGAGCATGATCAGCGACCCAGTCTACCAAGAACCAAAACATCAGAAGGAGCAGACCCGTCACTGACAGCTAAGTAACACATAAAAGCTGCAAAGTGACCTCCTTTACAAAGTACCAGTACATCACACAGTGATGATAACTTTCTGATAAATAATTATTCCTTTTTTTAAACCTTGTTAACACCTTAATGTTTATTAAATCTGTTATTTGTAAATATACAAATTTAACGTAGATTTAATCATTTTAAATGTACTGCATGTTTCTCTCAGTCAATTTACTAAATACACTCTAAACAGAGCTATACCATAGTAAGAAGAATTCCACGGAGTAAATCAGGGTGGGGGCTAGAACGAGCAGAAATTAATCATAAAAGAGGCTGGCGGATCAGATAAAAGTTATAATATTGTGAGAAGGTAGATACCTTTGAAGACCCATATAAGATACTCTTGAGTTTTGGCCGCTGTTGGACCACTACTGCAAAGTAGGGGAGGCAATTCCGTGACAGGCTGGCAAACTCATCATGAACAACAAATTCCCACTGAAATGTAAACGTTTTAGTGTAGGCTTCCCTGCCAGGGGAGTAGCTGCAGCGCAGGATGGTTCCATGATATGTAAGGAGCGCAAAGGAAGATGATTATGATGATGAGGAGGATGAGATAGAGGACTACGATGACGATGATGATGACGTATTTCCCTGCGGTCTGTCATGACAACGAAAGAATAAGTCTACTTTCTCTCACTCGTGTTGCATGAGATGAATAATATGATGTGGCGACAGGGGCTCGCAACGTCATCATGTAAAACAAATTGTAAATGTACATAAGTACATGAATACTTTGGTGCAAGTTTGCTGCAAAGACGCCAGGTGCAGTGGTAGTCCCTTGCTCTATAGGGAACAAAAAGGATAATCTTTTTCTTCATTGGCCCTTGTGGCATCTTGTAGGCAGCAACAAACTGTCTCGGTCGGCAGCCATCCTTCGTGTGGTGCCCCAGCTCTGGTTCATACTTAGCATCTCCGCCTCCGCTGTTCTCCGTCAAGTGGCTTTTGACCGTCCTTGTTGTCGCTTTCCTTCTGGAGTCCATGTCATGGCAGTTCTGGTGATGGTGTCAGGGTCTCTTCTGAGGAGGTGGCCAACCCAATTCCAGCGTCGACTCGCTGTGATAGTGCGCATGTCCTCTTGGTGGCACCGTGTTAGTGATAACGATGAAGATAATACTGTAAGAAAGACTATGTGGAAAAACTGTACACACTAATGGAACAGAAGGCAATTTAGTCATCGAACAGATGTTTCTCCAACTGGCAGGTGCTTCAGCTCACAATTGTTATTCTCTCTGCGGTGTTTGAACATTTCGTTGCTAGATCCTGCCTGTACGAATAAATTGGCGCATCTAATCTCGTGCTCCCACTTTTATAGATACAGCTTTCCTTATATAGTTTTTGTAACGCTTAACAGAGGTATATTCGTCATAAAAAAAATATTATATTGCAGATTTGTTCTATGGCTTTCCGTTTGTAATGATTTCTTCAAAAATGAAAATAAAATGGGAATTAGATTAAATAAGAACTGGTGAAGAGCTATTTAATATACACCCTTGTATATGTAATTAAAAAAAAAATAAAAAAAATAACGTTACGGAAACAGCAACAGATGAAAAAGCTTTGATGCGGGACGGACATCCGGATTCTGAGGTTCTTGTGACTGACAGTGGTGAAAGCCGAGAAGAAGCCACTGGCATGAAAATGGATGCACTGATCGCAAAACATTACCAATGGGCTGATCACCCGTTTGCCAGTCACTTCGATTACGGAAACAACAGCAAATGGATTGATTTGCCGTTGCCCTAAAGACGCCAATAGGCGTGATGGGAAACAATGGCAAAGAAAACCTATCTGCTGTTGCCCTAAGACGCCACTAGGCGTAATGGCCACTGACTGCTTTGACGGTCGGTGCTAAGGACGGAAGAAGAAGAAGATCGCAAAACACGACACCAGAATTGAATTCTGGAACATCAGAACTATGAATGAGGCAGGAAAACTAAGGCAGATCAAAACAGAAATGAGGAACTACAGATTACATATCCTAGGAATAAGTGAGAGCAGATGGACCGGAAGAAGAAAAACAGCAACAGGAGAAAATGTTACAGAGATAAATAAACAGTATTAAATAACTCACTGGGGAGAGGGGAAGAGAATGAAAGAGAGAGAACAGTACAATCGGCTGACTTTTCACCCTTAAATGTCGACACCGGGCTTTACTTGCTTTTTAAAGTTTCTTTATTAACTGCTAGTGCGGAAAGCCTCACATGAATTGAGAACAACTTATTCCACCTGCTGTAACAGAGATTGTCAGAGCGATACAGAAGATCTTTGTATGAAATGATGCAAAATGAAGTGACATCTGTCTGGGACATTCTTACACCAACATACATGTATATGTGTGTGCGTGTGTAGTCAGACAGAGAACTGCAGGGACAGACAGACAGACGGACATACAGATAGACAGAGAGAAATAGGCAAGCAGACAGACAGACAGACAGACAGACAGACAGACAGACAGACAGACAGACAGACAGACAGACAGACAGACAGACAGACAGACAGACAGACAGACAGACAGACAGACAGATAGATAGATAGATAGATAGATAGATAGATAGATTTTTTTTTTCTTAACCAGCGGCACTTGGGCTTTCAGCCCTTCGGCCCAATGACATGTCATTGCGAGGCTGGGGAACCTGAGGACTTTCCTTCCAACCCGGTCAGGAGCTTCGCTCCTTCCCATCCACAGAGGGTTTATCACATGAGCCGTTCAGGTTATTCAGTCAAATTTCCGGTCGTAAACATTCCTTCAAACGCTGACGCCCGGGTTTGAACGATGAACACCTGGTCGCCAGTACAACGCCGAAGCCATTACACCAGCGCGGCTCCCAGATAGATTTTTTTTTTTTTCACTTGGGCTTTCAGCCCTTCGGCCCAATGACATGTCAACATTGAGGACTTTCCTTCACCCGGTCAAGCTTCGCTCCTTGAGGGTTTATCACAGGGGTTCAGGCTATTTGAACGATGAACACCTGGTCGCCAGTACAACGCCGAAGCCATTACACCAGCGCGGCTCCCCCAGATAGATAGATAGATAGATAGATAGATAGATAGATAGATAGATAGATAGATAGATAGATAGATAGATAGATAGATAGATAGATAGATAGATAGATAGATAGATAGATAGATAGATAGATAGATAGATAGATAGATAGATAGATAGTGTGTGTGCGGGCACATAGACAGACATAATACTTTACAGATCTTTCTATGAACGTAACAATCGTTGATTACAAACAACGCCCTAGTTAAGAACCCAACGAGCAAAGAGGGGAAGGCGGAGCTAACACAGCACGACATCTCAATGACTGGCGTAGCACTCACACCAGGATCCACAAACTAACAGGATACGTTTAATTAAATCTACTGGCGATGACGCTGACTGAGAGAAAGACCGAAGGATAGAACGAGAAAACAAAAATAAAAATCCCCCCCCCCCCCCCTCCCCTCCCCACAGAAACGCCTAGACTCAGCTGAATATTCAGGCAAACTCACCAACGACTGACATTCATTAAGTGAACTTGTCCACTCTTCGCGGCTCGTAACAATCACACTACCTTATAATTACTACCATTATTCAGCAGAAACTGATGGCGTCATTTGTGCAATTAGCCTTATAACTTCGAACACAGCATCTCGATCTTTCTGTTCAACCATTCCAGGTTTTATTTACCACCTCCCCATCCCCAGGACAAGCTAACCTCTGTCAGTGTGAGTTAATTAAGGTAGAATGAAACGATGGCCAGACAAAACTCATTGACAAAAAAGTACAGGATGAGACATAATCATAATCATGGTAAATTTCTATAGAAACCACGGACGCGGAAGCATTTGAATGCCTCAGTGCGGGCTTCACGCATGGTGACCCAGCTGTAAACGTGGCTCCATTGGTCAAACAGAGCCACAAAAAGACATGGATGAACGGTCATATGGTTCAGGTAAGTCATAAGAGGCACTTAATATGGGGCTGTGAGTGTGGCTCGAATGTCCTCAGGTGAAGAACTGCTACAGGCACCACCGCTGTAAGAGTACATACATTCACTGATGCATGCTTCCTACAAGGGGAACAACTCAAGTGGTGGGTCCCATGCTCCATTGGTAACGACAAGGTTTAGTTTTAAGGACCGTCTTCATTGCACACGGACAACACCATCAGTGCTCCGATCTCCTCCTTTATACCACACAAGGAGGCTCTCGGCACAGTGCACCAACTCCGTAACACCGGCGAGGATCCGAATGCGTGCATACAGGAATCACACATTCTATAATATTTTTGTGGTGGGTAGGTTTCCTAATTTTTAAATTTTGCCAAGCCACCGGCCGTATGGCCTACTCTTTACAATTTCCAATTTCAGAAGGATTTTTAACGTGCGCAACTTGCACACGGGACCTCCTATTGTTTCGCCCTTATCCTAGAAGGCTAGGCATCCAACCTCCCTACCCAGGAGTATGGCATCATTAGGAACCAACCGCCTCTGAAAAAAATTCCATCAATTATATTCCCTGTAATGGGAGCGAACCCAGTACCTTGAAAATTAGAGGCAGACGACATATCTCTTAGGCACACCCACCTCGACAAGGGAAACGAACGACGATGTGGTTCCAGTGCAAATAATCAACCAATATGCTAAGCTTTCGATAGTAGGATTTCGGAAATCCCAACGAGAAGACCAGAAGTTCTAATACGTATGACAGCGCCATTTCTTAACGGATCTATTAGAGTAGCCATTTCGTTCATACACGAGAGCGCTATCAGCTACTTAATTCACGGGTCCTTTCGTTTTTTTTTTTTCTTTTCTTTTTATGTATTTACTTATTTACTTTTCTTCTGTTTGGGTTCATCTGTCCCTGAAGAAGGCCTTGGGACCGCAGCGTCGGCAAATCTTCTGTGTTATTTGTCCTAATAAGACATATTACCAATTCTCGCTTACCCGCCGATATCTCTCGGAAATTGTTTAAGCCAGCGGTAGGCAACACAGGAGTGTCGGGATCTACTTTAGGAACACTGAGCTCTCTAACGATCGACTTGATAAAAATCATGTCTGTTTCCAGGTTTCAAATTATCTGGAATCTGGGAAAAGTCCAGCCTATATGTTACTTTCATCTCTGCAGTGCGATACGCTTCCTGCAATCCAATTAGGAGAGCTGTGGAAAAATAAAACTAAGTATTTACTGAATGTTAACTTCAGTTCAAAGAAAAGATAGCTTTCTATCTGATATAGTTCACAAACAAAATGAACTTTAGCAAGCAGACTTGTAGGTTTTCACTGGGGATACGGTGACCGTACTTTTAAATCTGAGTCTTTAAATGACGGTGGGAGATGGGTTAGTCAGAAATTTACCTAGGTTAAAAAAAAAAATTATACATTGTTGCGCACATATTTTTTGACGCACGGATTACGCATACCATGTAAAATGTTTTAATTGTCTGATGAAGATATATTCATCTTTGAATGCATGTTTTGGTCTTGAGGGACGAAACTCAGATTGGGCAATAAGTAGTCATTCTGTGAGTTATCGCTCTTTGTAGCGTTCTTAAAAATAGAACTCGGCGGAGGAATTTAGACTTACTTGAATCTATTCTGTGTTTGGTTAGGAATAGATTGTTCTTGCTTCAGAATGTCTATGGTCCGAATCTATGTGTAGTGCTTGTCTATGTAGGACGAGTTCCTATTAGGCCTGAAGATAGTTTTTGTTCTTTAAGTTATTCTGGGGGACGAAGGGATCGTTTACATGAGTTCCCCAGTTGTGATTCTATAACGCCTAGCGTTTTCGTGCACTAAATGTCCAGGTAAAAACGTACTTTTGCTGACTATTCGTGCAGCTAGGCTTAATGGGCAGACGTTTACATGAACTTACCAGAATATGTCGGGACGACATATTCTCTAGCAGCACTAAATATGTTTATATGCATCAACTTGTAGAATCCTTGTAGAATTATTTATTGTTGATGAACAAAGCTTCGATTGAAGATTTGGCTATACACCCGTATAGTGAGTGATGCTCAACCGGGAATCAGCAGCCATTGTGCAATTCGATTGATTTTGGAATTCTACTTATTGTAAATCATTAGCAGAGAACGGGAAAACTTCCTTATTATCAGGTGATGATTGAGAGATCATTATTATAAAGAAATTAACATTATCTTCACAGAGATTTGGTGTAAGTTACCTAAAGGAATCGTCGCTAGAAAGAGATCCTGTTTAGGAGTCAAGTTTGAACAGTATTGCTTAATTGACATGCTCGGTCAGTAAGGTCTACTGACTGTATTTATAAACTATGGAAATCTTGGTGTTTACAGATGTTCCATTGCAAGATTATTCTTCATGAATGCTAATTTAGGACGGTAGTCCATTGATCAATATTATGCTGTCTATGTCGACTCATGTTCCTGTATCTGTACCAAATCTGTCAAGTGTGTGCGTCCAATTAAACTATTGAAACGACTACAGTGGTCTGCATTGGTGACATAACGTAATGAGTGAATAAGTGCCTTATACGGGTCAACACACGAACAGTCCACCATTCGCTTAACTCAGACTTCACACTCACACTCCATATTTGCATAATCCTGCGTCGGTTGAGTTGACCTTTGCTCCCCCTGGAGCCTCCATCATATTCACCACTGGTTTGCGTGAGGAGAATGAAAGCAGTACTTTACAGCATGCCTGGTATACACAGTTACCCTCAAGAAGAAAAAATAGAGTTATCAACGTGGTAGGCCAGTTTCCTGGGTCCAGCCTTCGCAGTCTGCAAAGTGGAAGTCACCTAGTGTTTCAAGAACATTTATTTTGGCCAAATGTGACACACATCAACACCTATAGGACAACTATCCAGTCGATGTCAGCTTGACCTGTTATGACAAGTGTAACTGTATCTAGGTCACCGCTGTTGACATTTTGCTTGGTACAGGCATTATTTCATATAACAGACAGCGTAGCACGGCAAGTTGTTTACAAGTGGACATCACAGCATTACACAGAACATTGGCAAGCAAATTAACTGTGTTAGCAGAAGTATTGAACTTAGAAGCCTATTTTCATCGATGGATCTTCTTATGTTCTGCTATTGTGTTGAACTTTAATATTTAAGAACAGTGTAATGAAATAAATCAAAGATTGAAATTGATTAAAAATGGCAGTTAGTTGAATTAAAAAGCTGTACCATTTATACTGAGCATACTTTACAACACATTCCAACCACAACACATTTAATTAATTAATGTATGCATTTATGCTATTGATGTTTACATGTTATTTGTATATATGTATTTATGTTTAATGTTTGCATATTATTCGTGTGTCTAATATAAGATTTCCCAAGTAACATAGGGCTTATATTAGCGTTCTATAGGGAGCAATTTTCTTGATTGGAAATTTGCTGGCAACATCTGGTGCTATTTTTTGTTAGTTGTGATGAGGTGTTCTTTTCTTCGTTGTTTTTGTTAATAATTTTGTGTTCCTTAGTTTGTTTGATTTGTTTGTATTTGTAGGTCTATCCTTTCGTATCTTTCAGTTTTATACACAATTTATGTTCATACACTGTGGCGTTATTTGTCTTGTTCATTCTATTGCAGATATCATCACAGATTCTGTGATCATTTTTCTTTGATTTTTTCTATTTGATTTATTTGATTTCTGCAAATGTTTCCTGTTCTCTTGTATAATTGTTTTGTTGTGTTCTTGATCGACATACACTATTTAAAATATATTTGATCATATGAATTTATAAGAAAAAGTCAACTGATGATTTTTAGTAATTGGTTGGTACACAGTTGATTATACAAGACCTTACTAAAGGCTTGTTTCCCCACATAGTTTGGTATAAGGAGCTGATTGATCAAATTATTAGGAGCTTGTGTTTACATTACTTTGGAATATAGATTACATTTTTGTGTCAACTGATTGCTACCATTATTAGACATCATGTCTACATTGGAACACTTTATTGAGTTAGGGAAATCTCTAGGCAAGACTGGAGATAAGTTGGAGGAGTATGCTACCAGTCAATATGATAAAGCACTTAAAGCTGAGGAAATGAAACAAAAAAGTGAGGAAATGAAACAAAAAAGTGAGGATAGAAAAATGGAAATAGAATTTGAACAAAAGAAACTGCAGATGCAGGTTGAGGAAAGGAGATTCCAAATGGAATTGGAAAAACAAAACAAAGAAGCTGAACAAAAGAGATTAGACAAAGAAGCTGAACAAAAGAGATTAGACAGAGAAGCTGAACAAAAGAGATTAGACAAAGAAGCTGAACAAAAGAGATTAGACAGAGAAGCTGAACAAAAGAGATTAGACAGAGAAGCTGAACAAAAGAGATTAGACAAAGAAGCTGAAGCTGAGGAGAAAAGAGCAATAAGAGAACATGAACATCAAAAAGAACTTTTAGCATTTGAGTTAGAAAAGTTGAAATTGACAAACATGAGTAATGTCAATCAGTCATCTAGTGGTAAACCCTTTACTTACAAGGTCAAGGTACCAGCGTTCAATTCTGCCAGTGATGATATAACATTCTGGCTTGATAGATTTGAACGTGCTTGTCGAGCTCATAATGTGGAGAAATCACAATATGCTAATCAGTTGTCTGAGAATTTAAAAGGTGATTCTCTGACGAGTTTAAGTTTGGTTGAAGAAACTGACAAGGATAATTATGAGGTTATTAGGGCAGCCTTGATAAAGAAATACCAGTTATCTGAGGAAGGTTACCGTATTTTGTTTAAAAGAATGGTACCTGAATCAGGGGTAGAATTCTCAGAATTCATTGCAAGGACACGTCTTACATTTAATCGTTGGATTGAACTGTCCAAAACAGAAAAGACTTACGAAGCACTTATGGATTTATTGCTCAGGGACAAGATTATGTCAAGCATTAGTAAACCATTCCTTGAATTCCTACATGAGCGGAAACCTAAAACACTAAAAGAAATGGAAGAATATTGTACCCAATACGTCACTGCACACCCAGATGTAGCTATTAGCAATACTAAGATTAAGGAAGGTATGCCAGTTGCATCAGCAACACCATACAACCCTAATTACTCACACAAATTCCAAGGACCTCAAAACAGGTTTAATAAAAAGGGTAACCATAACAGTTATCAGAACCAAGGTAACCAATCATTTCAGGGTTCTTCTTCGAATATCTGGAGACGAGCCGACAGCCCTCGATTCAGGGGTGGTCATAATTATAGGAACTTCATTAGTCATTATAGAAACTATCCTAGTTTTCCATCATGGAGACAACAAGATCATAATTACAGAGATACTCATTATAATGAATATGATAATAGTAACCAGGGGAATTATGACTCAAACCCAAATAGGGGTTACAATAGAGGAAACAATGATAATTACAGGGGTAATAATAGCAGAGGTAGACCCCAGCATAAAAAACAAAAATCTCATTATCATGCAAACTCTGCACAGCAAGAGTCCCATGATGCCTATAAACAAAATAAAGATAATGATGACTCTAACAATATGGCATGTGCTGCTTTCGATTTTGGGAGAGCATCTCAGTGCCCCCAATGCAAAACATTATTCAAACCAACTACGGTGTCCACTTTAATTTGTGGCCATCCTCTTCCCGCTCTTCCCGCGTCAATCGTGCATGATGGAAGAGGTTCTCTTGTCTTACACAAAGGTTTAGTAAATGACAATCCAGTTTCATTGCTTTTTGATTCTGGATGCACCACAATTGGTGTTAGGCAGTCACTCATAGATCCTTCTCGTGCTACAGGCAAAGTAGTCAAATGTGTAACATTTGGCGGCACCATAGAGAAATACTCTACTGCTACCATTAGGATCGCTACTCCTTTCTTTACAGGAGATGTACACGCATGTCTTCTGCCGAATCCGATCGCTGATCTTATCATCGGTCGTATTCTCGGAGTCAAAGAATGCACTCCACAACAAATTTCCGTTTGGGAAAAACAAAATATTCAAACTGCTAATGCTGTAGTCACTAGAGCTCAAGCTCTCAATATGCCCGAAACTTCATCTATTGAAGATAATGAAGGGCATAACCAAGATGATCCCTTGGTAATTTCGCGTGACTCATTTATAAAGCAGCAAGAAGAGGATCCGACTCTAAAGAAATTCTTCACTCTTGCAACAAAAGGTGATCCGAATAAAGATTCAAAGAGTAAATCTTGGATTACAATGAAGAATGGCGTACTTGTACGTATGGTGCAAGACTCCAACAAGTCAAGTCATTCTCAGATTCTTGTACCCAAGAATTTGAGAGTTAAAATATTACAACACGCACACGACTCTCAGTGTGCTGGACATATGGGTTTTTCCCGTACAAAGTCAAGAGTTCTTGCGGCTTTCTTTTGGCCTTTTGTGAACAAGGACATACGGATCTAATGTTGATCTTGTAAAATATGTCAAGAAGTCAAATCCAAAGGTCCACGCCATGCTGCACCTATTCAGGCTGCAGACATTCCTATTAGACCATTTCAGAAAATGGTGATAGACATCATTGGTCCATTTAAGATCAAATCTGCTAGAGGACATCAGTTTATCTTAACGTGTGTGGACATGTGCACACGTTGGCCAGAGGCTATCCCTCTGAAGAGCATTACTACTGCTGACATTGCAGATGCTCTTTGGCTTATATTTTCTCATCTGGGATTTCCCGGAGAAATATTATCAGATCATGGCACCCAACTAATATCGGATACCATGTCTCAAGTAATGTCTACTCTCCAGATAGAGAGATCTTTGAGCAGTATCTATCACCCAATGTCGAATGGGATGGTAGAACGCCTTAATAGAACACTCAAAAACTTACTAGGGAAGATAACTGAGGATCATCCTCAAGATTGGGATAGGGTTTTACCCGCGGCCCTCTTCGCTTACAGAGAGGTTCCCAATGAACATACAGGATTTTCTCCCTTTGAACTTGTCTTTGGCGCGCGACCGCGTGGCCCTATGTCTTTGCTTCATGATCTCATAACCGCTGATAATATTACCGATGACACAAAATCTTCTTACGAATATGTCATCGCGCTAAGACAAAAGATTATCGAAGCATGCAAATTGGCAACTTCTTCTTCTGAGTTTGCTAAGGAGAAAGCAAGACAATTTGCCAATAAGAAAAGAACCTTATGACAACTTTGTCCTGGTGACAAAGCATTTGTTTTGCTACCTTGTAGGGAAAACAGACTACTTATTTCTTGGAAAGGTCCGTATGATATAATCTCGAAAATTTCCGATGTTGACTACATTGTCGATATTGATGGGAAGCGTAAAACCTTCCACATCAATATGCTTACGGAATTCCATGAACGTCCGGATTATTTACAGCTTATTTTCCAGGCAACGGACGATTCACCTGTCCAACATGGTCATTACTCATCACTGTCTGTAATACAGGATGAGGAAACAAGTTTTTCGGATGTTAATCTTCCGCTTCCGATGATTCCACTTCATTCTAGTGAATCATGGAAAAATGTTACTGTTTCTCCCGATTTATCTCTAGGAGAACAGCGACAAGTTTCGTCTATGTTACAAACATTTCAGGATGTCCTTACTGACATTCCTGGACAAACTCATGTCATTGAACATGACATTATTCTAACTGACCACAATCCTATTAGAGTCAGACCTTATCCTATTCCTATACATTTTCAAGCACAGGTTGAAAAGGAGTTGGATGAGATGATAGATTTTAAAATAATTGAACCATCCACTTCTGCGTATTCTTCGCCGATGGTTATTGTCCGTAAAAAAGACAATAACATACGTCTTTGCGTTGACTATCGCAAATTGAATCAAGTCACGAAGTTTGATGCTGAACCTATGCCTTTACTAGAAGAGCTACTTACTAAGCTTTCTAAATCGCATTTTTTCACTAAACTAGATTTGTCTAAAGGATATTGGCAAGTTCCTCTATCTGAATGCGCCAAACCTTTTACTGCTTTTTCTACACCTAGAGGCCTTTTTCAATGGAATTTTATGCCTTTCGGCCTTATGAACGCACCAGCTACATTCGTACGCATGATGCGTAGAATTCTATTCTATCGGTCAGATGTCATTGCGTACATAGACGACATCTGTCTTTTCAGCGATACTTGGGAAGATCACTATTCAGGGTTAGTTGAATTGCTATCTACTCTATGCAAGTATAACCTGACAGCGAAACCATCTAAAGCCTGCATTGGTTTTAGTGAAATTTCTTTTTTAGGTCACCGGGTCGGCCATGGTTTCCTAAAAACAGAGGACCATAATACAAGTAAAATACTTAACATTTCTATTCCTAAGACTAAAAAGCAAGTGCGAAGTCTCTTAGGTCTTATACAATTCTATGGACGATTCATTCCGAATCTGTCCTCAATCATGGCACCTCTTTCTACCTTGCTAAAGAAAGGGTCTCCTAATATAGTCCATTGGACTCAAGAATGTCAATCCTCTTTGGATAAGATTAAAACTATGTTTTCTACTGCACCTATTTTAGTTTTGCCTACTAAAGATAAGACATTTGTTCTTCGTAGTGACGCTTCATCCACTGGGATTGGAGCGGCACTAATGCAAGATTACTCTGGAACTCTGCATCCTGTAATGTATATTTCCAGAAAGCTTAATGCTGCAGAAAGGAATTATTCGGTTTTAGACCGTGAACTGTTGGCTATGGTATGGTCAATTCTCAAATTACAAAGATTCCTTCTAGGCGCACATTTTATAGTAGAAACCGATCAGAAAGCTCTTACAGCTATCCAGAGTAAAAATTTGAAGAGTTCGAGGTCTACTCGATATGCAATTGCTCTTCAACCTTTTCATTTTTCGGTACGAGCTATCCGTGGATCAGATAATGTGATGGCAGACATTCTGTCTAGATGCCCACATGATTCCACTTAGCTGTTGAGTACTGGACGTCTTAACACTTCCAACTCGACAACAGATTTTTCTTTTCTATATCAAAATAGATACACATTGTAATTCGTAATGACACTACGTTCATTTATATATAGTCACCATTACTCGTTGATGATTTTTCTTTTTGTCAATCATGTACTTGGAATGCTTAAACTTAAATTGTTATATGCATTGTATCATTGTATAGTAGTATGCGTTGGTGACACCTCCCTGGAAACACTTATGCTTTAGAGAAATGCTTTCTCTGAGGGATTGAGATTTTGCATTAATCTGGCTTAAATAATTCCAGATATTTCTCATCTGCGCAGTATTTATGCGTACGGAGCCTATTGTATGTTGCTCTCAGATGAAAAAAAAAATGATTTTCCTTTTTTTTCGGGGGGTGTGGTAATCTGTTGCGCACATATTTTTTGACGCACGGATTACGCATACCATGTAAAATGTTTTAATTGTCTGATGAAGATATATTCATCTTTGAATGCATGTTTTGGTCTTGAGGGACGAAACTCAGATTGGGCAATAAGTAGTCATTCTGTGAGTTATCGCTCTTTGTAGCGTTCTTAAAAATAGAACTCGGCGGAGGAATTTAGACTTACTTGAATCTATTCTGTGTTTGGTTAGGAATAGATTGTTCTTGCTTCAGAATGTCTATGGTCCGAATCTATGTGTAGTGCTTGTCTATGTAGGACGAGTATGTCTTATATCTTGATATCTTAGTATGTTTAAGTGGAACTATTTGTTCTTGTACTGTACTGAAGGGGGTCAGGTGTTTTCGGCGGATGAAGAGAGGTGAGGGGGTTCTTCGGTTGTGTAGGCCTAGGGCAGGAAGTCATGTCGGAGAGATGCCCGAGAGTTTGTGATCTCTTTAAGTTATTCTGGGGACGAAGATAGTTTCTTCCAGGATCGTTTAGTCCATGAGTTCCCCAGTTGTGATTCTATAACGCCGGGAGAGCGTTTTCGTGCTTGCTAGTGTATTTCTTATGTCCAGGTAAAAACGTACTTTTGCTGACTTCGTTCATTCCTAGGCTTAAGATGGGCAGACGTTTACATGAACTTACCTATGAATATGTCGGGACGACATATTCTCTAGCAGCACTAAATATGTTTATATGCAGCAACTATGAGGACAGAATATGCTGATCCTTGTAGAATCATTTATTGTTGATGAACAAAGCTTCGATTGAAGATTTGGCTATACACCCGTATAGTGAGTGATGCTCAACCGGGAATCAGCAGCCATTGTGGAATTCGATTGATTTTGGAATTCTACTTATTGTAAATCATTAGCAGAGAACGGGAAAACTTCCTTATTATCGGGTGATGATTGAGAGATCATTATTATAAAGAAATTAACATTATCTTCACAGAGATTTGGTGTAAGTTACCTAAAGGAATCGTCGCTAGAAAGAGATCCTATTTAGGAGTCAAGTTTGAACAGTATTGCTTAATTGACATGCTCGGTCAGTAAGGTCTACTGACTGTATTTATAAACTATGGAAATCTTGGTGTTTACAGATGTTCCATTGCAAGATTATTCTTCATGAATGCTAATTTAGGACGGTAGTCCATTGATCAATATTATGCTGTCTATGTCGACTCATGTTCCTGTATCTGTACCAAATCTGTCAAGTGTGTGCGTCCAATTAAACTATTGAAACGACTACAGTGGTCTGCATTGGTGACATAACGTAATGAGTGAATGAGTGCCTTATACGGGTCAACACACGAACAGTCCACCATTCGCTTAACTCAGACTTCACACTCACACTCCATATTTGCATAATCCTGCGTCGGTTGAGTTGACCTTTGCTCCCCCTGGAGCCTCCATCATATTCACCACTGGTTTGCGTG
The DNA here is from genome assembly GCA_024509875.1 of Oreohelix idahoensis. Classification (NCBI taxonomy): domain Eukaryota; kingdom Metazoa; phylum Mollusca; class Gastropoda; order Stylommatophora; family Oreohelicidae; genus Oreohelix; species Oreohelix idahoensis. The sequence goes on from JAMPIV010007976.1 coordinate 179,061, forward strand.
AGGAGAATGAAAGCAGTACTTTACAGCATGCCTGGTATACACAGTTACCCTCAAGAAGAAAAAATAGAGTTATCATACATCTATCAAATGATGCCTTGTGATCTACTGGTAGATAAGATCGGCCCGTTGCCGACCTCTAGTCTAAACAATTGAGTAAAACACTTTTTGCTAGTACAAAGATTACGTTTTTTAAATAAAAAACGACCGATATTTTAATTACCAACACCTCCTGACAGTGTGAGTCAAATGGAAATAACAAAAGTTTAATGGTAAAACAGTATCAATGCCAAGGACACAGACAGATATTAACAAACTAAATCCCTGAAAAATCGTTACCAGACCAAAATGGATAAAGAAACATCCACGGAATGTTAAAGCAACATATCCCATGATGACCCACGACGTCTGCTCTAGTAAAAACACATACGACATATCATTTCCTTTTTCCTTTCACCTTCATCTGAGTTGCCAGTTTAACTTCCCAACTAATTACATACATCCAGATAAGTAGATGCCCTGTGCAGTCTCCCCCCCCCTTTCCCCCGGGGGGTTACTGAAGAGACAAAGACATGTCGTACAATGCGACTTACATGAGGTTGTGCACTGAGCTGGGAACCTCATCATGTAAAATAAATACCCACAGAAACTATTGCTGCAAAAGCATGTGTATGCTTGGTGCGGATTTCCAATGGTTCCTCCATGCTCGATAATGAGCCCAAAGATTTGGGCCGTAACCCGTCAATGATGACGGGCGGACGGTAAGATAGACCTACAGGCAGATCGACCGATCGACAGACAGATATAGATAGACAGACAGATAGACCTACAGACAGAGAGACTGACCGACCGACAGATAGCCAGATATATACAGAGGTATACAGACAGACACAGACAGACAGACACACACAGACAGACGGGTAGACAGACAGGGAGAAAGACAGACGGACCGACCTACCGACAGACAGACAGACAGACAGACAGACAGACAGACAGACAGACAGACAGACAGACAGACAGACAGATAGATAGATAGATAGATAGATAGATAGATAGATAGATAGATAGATAGATAGATGCAAAAGAAACTGTACATTGTAAAGACCATCCCACATGTCTATTACACTGAAGACATCTGGAGAATCGAACGGATAGGCTTGAGAACTGGGCACGCAGGCCTGACTCATCTTTCAATCTGCATCCAGGGACTCTCTCACATGCGATCAATGAATTCGTACTTTTAAGAACCTTTAAACTCCACCTGGTTAAAAACCCTAGCAACGTTCTCGTCGTGTCTTGCGTGAGTGTGTGGGCGCGAATTAACTTCATCCCATAATACTGAATTGTGTTCGCTGCTGGAAAGAAATGTATTTGTATATTCCAGTTCATCTTAATAAAATTATACAACCGGCTTTTCAGACAGCTGCATCAAAGATCTATACAGCTTTAATTGATTGTATGTTACTGTGGTGAAGTGAGATGTTATAAATATTTATAGGGGACTTAGTGTACTGACTGAGATCAGCTGTGAAGGTATATATATCTAATAAGAGTAGTGTATTATATATATAACCTTGCTTGCTGCCACATATGTATACCTCAGTCAGAATTATTCTGGAATAGTGTGATGACTACGTTGTATGTCTAGGGTATGTGTATGATGAAGTGTAAGTCATAACAACAACAGACAGATAAACAATTTAATTTATTCCATCACACTTGACAACACTGTGACACTCACATACATATAACACTCTAAAGGATATCTTAAAGGAGTCACTGATAACTTTTCAAATAACAATATGTATTCATTGCTGTTATGAATGAATATGTGTCCTGATTCAAATACAAAGGGAACCAGGAATCACAATCAATTTTACTTACAAGTTATATGTACAGAATTTATCAATATGAATATTGTAATGACATATATTATTAAAAGTATCCTATGTGTGTCAGTTGTGTAGTAGTAATATGAGGTAATACTGGTTTTGTTTTGTTCAAGCTCTGTTGGTATTTGTCATCATGACTTCAATAGTTTGTCTTTATTGGACCCAGTATTGGAGATGTTCTCAGTTCCTGATATTAAAACAATTTAATTCCCCTCTTAATGTTATTTTTACAAGGTCATTTTAAGCTGGGGTACATAATTTTGAGCTCAGCTGGCCACATCAGCTTATCTTGCGTGATGGCGGCAGGAACAGACTCCTCTGCTCGATTCTCCCCTGGGCTCTGGAGACACCTCACTGATAGCTAAATGGACCAAGGAGTATGCTGTCCGACTCTGGATTCAGCAAAGCTCTGACCAGGTGCTGCTCAATACCATCAAGACCACGGTCCCTGAAAACAAGAAGGATGTACCTTCTACTTCATAACTAATTTATACTCTCTTTTTACACTGAGCACAATACATCACAAACATTGAGTTCAGAGCGTTAGGCCAACTGTCAGCTTCATCTGAAATACTTTATACCAGTATTAACCTCCTTAATGGTTACTACGCCTCTGCACTTCCAGCATTATTTCTGTCTAATCAATAATCTAGGTGTCAGTGTACTGTTTGGCCATTCCATGCAGTTTTACTTTCCTCCGACACCTTCTGTTCAGGCTGGAGCATTATAGGCTTTACATCATGTTTGCTACTGAACTACACATATATACAGGCATAAATTAACAATTCACATTCAATTTTCATTAAAAGATACTGAATGTTTCGAGCTTACCACAATTCATGGAAACAAACACAGATACGTTGATTAGCAATGAATTCTGGCACAACTACTGGCACAAATTCCCATCTGCTTATGTTCCAGGCTTTTATTTAGCAAAAAATATGAGCTGGCTTCAACGCACTGTTGCTTTATCAAGCTTATTTGAACTAGTGGTTTCGAACTAACGCTCCTAAGTGATTATATCAGCGAGTCTGGCCAATGGAGCCACGTTTCGACAAGTTGTTTGAAAAAATTTTAACTTCCTACGTCTCCCCTAACAACCAAAGATAGTATTTATAGTCCGACTAATCGTGTTTAGCCTTACATATCATTCCAGCCAATCAGTTCAAATGTAACTTGTGGCCCATTTCCCGTACAATGGTGGTGTAAAAAAATCTACCACTGAGCGATTCTGATTTTGGGTGTTGTCTGACAGCACCATCATTTTATTTTGGTTATAACTTGTTAATTCCTAGACTATTTGCGTAACGTTTTACATATTCTTTGTCAGCAAACCCTAAGGAACCCAAATATATATATTTAATAGAGCTAAGTGGCTGCGTTCAAAATATGCAATTTCTTCTACCTCCTGTTTCGAAGATGTGCTGTCTGGGTACTGTAATGTTTTCAAACGTAAACCCATATAATGTTATCTTTTCTAATAAGCGTTTCCCAGGTTTTTTAAAACCTAACTCTGGGAAGGGTAGTGAATTTATCACTGTCCGTCTGAAAAAGTTAGTGCATGTGGCCTTACACGCGTGATAGTAGTAATTGTATATCGCGCGACGCGTGTTTAGTGTTGCACGTGTTCGGCTTTATGCCTCTCCCTTCTCTCTATCCTTTAGTCCATCTGTCGTTAGTTACGCCGTGTATAAAATGGAATGAATGAAATATTTAAATTAGGTCATTGTTCAGCTTGCGTATCTCAAATGTTTTTCCAAGAAATACAGCACACGTTTCATTGAAGAAAGCGGGTAATAATATAGTAAGCTTTTACTATCAACGTGAAAGCGTTACAATTTGCAGACGAAGCAGAAAACAAGGGGGATTTCGAGCACATTCTCTGTGACAGCACTGTTATTTTACCATTGCTCTTTTCTTTATTAGAATTTATTTGTTAGGCTTTATATTTACCTTTTAATTTATATATGTGGATTAGAATATTCCACGACATCTCCCTTCTTAAAACAGACATTATATGTCAGTCCTTTATTCTATATACACATAGAGAAATGTAAGTCAACTTGACTTTACTCTGCTGTGGTGCTATCATGGTTTTATGTAGTTGGGTCCATTCAGAGTAGGCACTACTCATGAAATCTGCCTCAGACTTCTACAACCAATAATATATTTCGGTTATGTTACTTAACAGCCGCAAGTGTGAGTGCTTGTCTTAATGCTGCTTCGCAACCCGTATTCACCATTTCTCTTCTCTGAGTCTGCGCAATGACATGTCCAGAGAACATTATATTTCCCTCAAAATGTACGTTATGAGGAGATAACATATACCTGGTGATAGCAGAGTTTTCGTAGTGGATCCCATAATCTTCTTATTATCCTGTATGAAACATTCGGAATATCCTCAATCAAAGAGGCAACTCAGGGATTCATTACGTTCCTCCGAAATGTTTACATCCAACAATTTTCTCATGTCTCAGGTTTTACTGGAATCTGATATTATCCTTTACTCAGATCCACCCTTGAGAAATATTTAGCCTTATTTAGTCTGGCAAACAGCTGATTTGTATCCGGCAATGGATCCACCTGTCCTTCTGTAATAGCGTTCAGTCTCCTGTAATCTATACAGAGTCTATGTTCTCCAGAGGGCTTCCTTAAGAGTACAACACCGGAACTATACGAAGATTCACTGTGCGAAATAATTCCTTCCTTCAATAGATAGTCTATCTCTTCCTTCAAAGCTTTCTCCTTAGCAAACGGAATCGAATATGGTTTCATACAGACAGGTGTGGGGTCTATCAGTTTCATATCATATTCCAATAGGTTTGTATGCCCTGGTCGGTCTGTTAACACCTCTGCATGATTATTTAGAACCTGTTGCACTCTCTCTTTCTGAGTTTTCGTTAAATGTGTACTGATTTTCACCTGTGCTGCTGTCTCACAGGGGTGTAATGGATACTCAAATGATGAAAGTGGTTCCTTTTTCATCTCCATGGCGATGGACAAGGTCAACAAGTGTGTCTCCTCCTGATGTTCTCTTTCCAAATATTTCTTCAGGAGGTTCACATGATAGATTTTTTCTTTCCCCTTCTTATCTATCTTATAATTTGTTCTAGATACCTTCTCTAAAACTGTATATGGACCCTGCCATCCAATTTGTAACTTATTCTGACTCCCGGGCAAAAGAAGTAGTACTTTCTCTCCCACAGCCAAATTTCTGTCTTTCGCCTTCCTGTTATAATAGGCAGCATGTTTCTTCCTGGCTTGTTTCAAATTTTCATTGGCAAGTTTCCAACCAGTTTTTAAACGAGTGGTCAGCTCATTCACATATTGGTATGAAGATGTAATGTTTTCCTCTGCCTTTTCATCAGTCCACGTTCTTAACAAAGCTACATATGAACCTTTAATTGTGTGGACCTATTTGTCCATGCACCGGTATGGTCTCTTCCACTCGAAGCTTTATAGTGATGATTTTTCCTCCCAGAATTATCATTCACAAAACGACCGCTACCAATTTTTCTCTTGGGGCTTTCTCCCCACTTAAAATTCTTGATGAGAGATTTCCTCTCTACATCCTCTTCCTCCAGTTTGTTTAAGTCCGATTGAGGGATTGTCGGCTTATCCTGGGGTAAGACATCTTTTTGCACTCTCCGCATAGTGGCCATTGTAAAACAGTTAAGTGAAGCTTGTCCGTGAAAAGGGGCTTCCCATTCCATTTGGTCCACTTTATCAAATCTATTTTTCTTTTTATTATCAGGCCTAATTTTGCCCCGTGGCGTGTCCAGGTCCTGATCCATGTTCCCGCTTGTGGGTGTTCCCTCATGTGCTATGCTACACCTTTCTACAAAATTCTCAATGTCCCATCTTGCTTTGGGCCAATAATAATTGTGAGCCACCTTTTGAATGATGGTACCTATCTTCTCATGGTCCCCATCTGGTTTCACATGTAGGCTCCTTATTAAGTCTGCCCTATATCTTTTAGGAAGTACCAGTTGTCCCTGACCTTTGGATCTAGCTCCAGTCTTCCTATACATCAACTTGTTTTTCATGTAAAAATCTCCCTTGCCTGGAGTTGTATGACAAGTTGACAATTTTCTGAAACAAGGCTTGAGTGTTTTATCCCCAGCCTGTGCCTTCCTCATCTCTTCTGGAGTGGTATCTAACATAATATCCTCCTCCTGTCTTGAGGTCGACCTGACCTGAAGGGTTGCCATATACACAGGTTTCCTTCTGCAACGGTCAGTGTCATGATTGTCCATCTGACAATTTTACACCACCTTTTTCCTTGGTTGAAAGATTTTCTTTCATCATATTTCCTTTCATCGAATTGTGGGAATTTATTTTTATTTTCATACCGTGGCCTATCAAACTGGTGCTTACCTTTGTTTTGATCCCTAGGATCAAATTGATTAAAGTTCTGTGGTGCCCTAAAGTTATCCACTTGTTTCTTTTTATTACCTGTTACCTCTGCTTGAGCTGCTTGATACCTTTCAGCAACATTTAGCAACTCACCCAGCCTCTCTGCACCTTGTTCCATGAGAAACTTTCTCAGGTCTGGAGCCATGGACTCTCTTAATTGCTCTATAAGGACCATTTCCTTAAGATCTTGGGTTTTCCCCAGAGAAGTCCATTTCTCCAAGTATGTCTCTATTTGTGCAGAGAACTGGTGATAGGTTTCACCTGACAGTAGTTTAGCATTCCTAAATTTTTTCCTATAGAATTCTGCATTCTTTTCATATCTTAACAAAAGAGCCTGCTTTAGCATGTCATAATTTTCCTGATCACCTCTGCTCATTTTTGCAAAAACTTCATAAGCTGCCCCACGAAGTCCTTGAGATAACTTTAAGCTCCACCTTTCTCTCTCTAACCCATACGTGGTAGCTAATAGTTCATACCTATTTAGGTAGCTCTCTATATCATCGTCTTTCTCACAAAATGATCTAAATGAAAATTCATAGCTGAGGTTGAGGCTCCTTGGCTAGCAGTGGCATCAGAGGCAAAGGGACTGGCACCATTTTCAGGAGCATGGCCCTGAAACTCAAACTCCCTTAGTCGTAACTCATGTTCCCTTTGTAATCTCTTCTCCTCCTTTTCTGCTTCCCTCTCTGCAGCTAATTTCTTCTCTTCCCTTTCTGCAGCCAATCTTTTGTCTTCTCTTTCTGCCTCCAATTTCTTAGCCTCAGCCTCAATCTGCAACCTCTTAGTCTCAGCCTCAGCCTCAAATTGTAACTTCTTAATTTCCCTTTCAGCCTCTAACTTTCTTTCGGCTTCAAACCTTCTTTCTTCGCGTTCAATAAATTTGTCACATTCCGTAGTGACATAGGCAACCATAACTTGCCCATCTAATCCTAACTCCTTTGCAGTCTGAACAGCAGCAGATCGAAACTTGGCCAGGTCCGCCATTGTCTATCAGGTAAATTTATACAATGTCTAACCAACAATTCAATTTCTAAATATATATCTAATGGACAACACAGGCACCGTGAGCTCAACCTTATTTAATTCCACCCAAGGATACCTTTTAATTCTTATATTCCCTGAAGTGAATTACCCCCAATATTTTTAATAGGGAAAGATTCAAAATCCCAAGAGCGAGACCCCAATATATGTGGTGAAGTGAGATGTTATAAATATTTATAGGGGACTTAGTGTACTGACTGAGATCAGCTGTGAAGGTATATATATCTAATAAGAGTAGTGTATTATATATAACCTTGCTTGCTGCCACATATGTATACCTCAGTCAGAATTATTCTGGAATAGTGTGATGACTACGTTGTATGTCTAGGGTATGTGTATGATGAAGTGTAAGTCATAACAACAACAGACAGATAAACAATTTAATTTATTCCACCACACTTGACAACACTGTGACACTCACATACATATAACACTCTAAAGGATATCTTAAAGGAGTCACTGATAACTTTTCAAATAACAATATGTATTCATTGCTGTTATGAATGAATATGTGTCCTGATTCAAATACAAAGGGAACCAGGAATCACAATCAATTTTACTTACAAGTTATATGTACAGAATTTATCAATATGAATATTGTAATGACATATATTATTAAAAGTATCCTATGTGTGTCAGTTGTGTAGTAGTAATATGAGGTAATACTGGTTTTGTTTTGTTCAAGCTCTGTTGGTATTTGTCATCATGACTTCAATAGTTTGTCTTTATTGGACCCAGTATTGGAGATGTTCTCAGTTCCTGATATTAAAACAATTTAATTCCCCTCTTAATGTTATTTTTACAAGGTCATTTTAAGCTGGGGTACATAATTTTGAGCTCAGCTGGCCACATCAGCTTATCTTGCGTGATGGCGGCAGGAACAGACTCCTCTGCTCGATTCTCCCCTGGGCTCTGGAGACACCTCACTGATAGCTAAATGGACCAAGGAGTATGCTGTCCGACTCTGGATTCAGCAAAGCTCTGACCAGGTGCTGCTCAATACCATCAAGACCACGGTCCCTGAAAACAAGAAGGATGTACCTTCTACTTCATAACTAATTTATACTCTCTTTTTACACTGAGCACAATACATCACAAACACTGAGTTCAGAGCGTTAGGCCAACTGTCAGCTTCATCTGAAATACTTTATACCAGTATTAACCTCCTTAATGGTTACTACGCCTCTGCACTTCCAGCATTATTTCTGTCTAATCAATAATCTAGGTGTCAGTGTACTGTTTGGCCATTCCATGCAGTTTTACTTTCCTCCGACACCTTCTGTTCAGGCTGGAGCATTACAGGCTTTACATCATGTTTGCTACTGAACTACACATATATACAGGCATAAATTAACAATTCACATTCAATTTTCATTAAAAGATACTGAATGTTTCGAGCTTACCACAATTCATGGAAACAAACACAGATACGTTGATTAGCAATGAATTCTGGCACAACTACTGGCACAAATTCCCATCTGCTTATGTTCCAGGCTTTTATTTAGCAAAAATATGAGCTGGCTTCAACGCACTGTTGCTTTATCAAGCTTATTTGAACTAGTGGTTTCGAACTAACGCTCCTAAGTGATTATATCAGCGAGTCTGGCCAATGGAGCCACGTTTCGACAAGTTGTTTGAAAAAATTTTAACTTCCTATGTCTCCCCTAACAACCAAAGATAGTATTTATAGTCCGACTAATCGTGTTTAGCCTTACATATCATTCCAGCCAATCAGTTCAAATGTAACTTGTGGCCCATTTCCCGTACAATGGTGGTGTAAAAAAATCTACCACTGAGCGATTCTGATTTTGGGTGTTGTCTGACAGCACCATCATTTTATTTTGGTTATAACTTGTTAATTCCTAGACTATTTGCGTAACGTTTTACATATTCTTTGTCAGCAAGCCCTAAGGAACCCAAATATATATATTTAATAGAGCTAAGTGGCTGCGTTCAAAATATGCAATTGCTTCTACCTCCTGTTTCGAAGATGTGCTGTCTGGGTACTGTAATGTTTTCAAACGTAAACCCATATAATGTTATCTTTTCTAATAAGCGTTTCCCAGGTTTTTTAAAACCTAACTCTGGGAAGGGTAGTGAATTTATCACTGTCCGTCTGAAAAAGTTAGTGCATGTGGCCTTACACGCGTGATAGTAGTAATTGTATATCGCGCGACGCGTGTTTAGTGTTGCACGAGTTCGGCTTTTTGCCTCTCCCTTTTCTCTATCCTTTAGTCCATCTGTCTTTAGTTACGCTGTGTATAAAATGGAATGAATGAAATATTAAAATTAGGTCATTGTTCAGCTTGCGTATCTCAAATGTTTTTCCAAGAAATACAGCACACGTTTCATTGAAGAAAGTGGGTAATAATATAGTAAGCTTTTACTATCAACGTGAAAGCGTTACAATTTGCAGACGAAGCAGAAAACAAGGGGGATTTCGAGCACATTCTCTGTGACAGCACTGTTATTTTACCATTGCTCTTTTCTTTATTAGAATTTATTTGTTAGGCTTTATATTTACCTTTTAATTTATATATGTGGATTAGAATATTCCACGACAGTTACGCTGAATATTAGTTTCTATTTCTATATGCACACATGTCGCGGACTATCAGTACACAAAGCGGGAAAAACTACGCAGATCTGTCAAATAAATTACCTCAAAGAACAAATATACACAGTGACTGAAATGTAACTTCCAATTTGTAAATGTTTATATTATCACTTATATCTATTTGACGTACATAAAACACATGTCAAAGTAGGGAGGAATAACAATCATTTAATTAATAAGTTCGCAACCAGACGATAAGTCAAGGCCTAAAAACCCAACCCTTGCAGACCCAAGTAAAACAGTCCCAACTATGATGGTTTGGCAATGTCTGCAGAATGGGAGAAGATAGGCTACCACGACAAGCACGGGAAACTAAAAATAAATAAACAACACACAAAGGTATGTAATCAGGCACTCAGTGAGGAATAAAGAAGTAGAAGACTAGACAACAGAAAAACAACAGAAGTGATAGACTTTCAGGGAATCGAACCAAGACCTTCCGAACGGCATCTTTACTATTCTCATTCTGCTATCATTTACTAGAGAGGAAAACATTAGACAATCTCTGAAGGACCGAGAACTAGAATGGAACCAGGCCAGGAGGAAGACAGCCGATAGGATAGTATTGTGCTCTCTCTTCCAAACCTCTACACCTCACGGTAGAAAGATGAACGACTAAGTAAGTAAGATATTAATAAGCTTTAATAACTTTTTTATTTTTATTTCTAGAAACAATATAACATAAAATAAAATATTAAATAGCCAATAACCTGACGTAACAAGAGACAGCAAAAACTGTTGCCAGCTTTGAAATTACGTGTTGAGCAAACTGGATCTCACGCTGACTTGCGATGTTAATGCGGTGTAGCATTTTATACATAATAAATACCCACAGATATATAGACAGAAAGTGTCTGTTGATTCTCTTTATTTTCACGCTTGTTTCAAGTAATTTAGTTGGTCCTTTAGGAATTTTAAAATTGGCAATGACTTTTCATATTTAAAAAAAAAAAATAATAAAATGTCTCGTTTTGGCGAGACACGCCCCGTTCAATCTAGACACGGGTGCCGTCGGTTATATTAGGGCGCATGTCCATATATAGAAGACTATGTGGTCTTGTTAACTATATAATCACTCTGTATATGAGGGGACTGGACAAAAATCTAGCAACCTGGGAGGAGGAAGCTGTCGATCGCAACAAGTGGCGATGCTATCTGCGGCACCACCTCAGATTGGGCTAAAAGAAGCTCTCACAGCAAACAGAAGAGAGGAGAAAACGTCGAAAGGGACCCCAGGAAAATAAGCAGCTGAGGGCTGTCACCTCAGGGGCGCATTCCCATGGTCAGTTATGACTGAAGGAGCTATTATTATTATTATATTAGTATAAGGTTAAAAGCGAGTCAGCTTGCTAGCTCTCCCCTCACCAGGCAAGTGAAGTTACTTAGCGTGTTCGTTATTCTCCGTTAAGTAATACAGCTGATGGCGATGATGATGAGAGGGAAGGGGTTCAAAACTACGTCACGCCAAGCTCTATACTAAAACAGTAAAGCTAGCCCCATAGCAGATACTGCCGTACAGGAGTGAAATGTTACACACTCCACCCATATTACGTCTCAGCTTTATGAGGCACGGCGACTTGTTCCCTTCCTCGCTGCCTTTGCTTTCCCTAACTCAAAAGCAGTGTCACGCACCCATTTTCAGCTGGGGCGTGACGCTTCCTCCTTTCGAACCCGGTAACTTTGGCTCGAGAAGCAAGCGCACTAACTACTCTGCCACCTGACGCTCAAGCTCCAGTTTACCAGCCTGTAAAAACTGATACCTGACTTTGCACTTGAGGAACGTAAGGTAAAAGCAGCGAGGAAGGAAAAAGATCACACCACCTCATCAAGAAGCGGAGACCCAGTTATATGTGAAGTCTCTAACACTACACTCCCCTAAGACAGTATCTGCTAAGGGACTACGTTTACCTATCACGAGCAGATAATACTACTGATGAATTCTGATCGGTGATACTATGGGGAGATAATATTACTGATGAATTCTAATCGGTGATGCTATGGGGAGATAATATTACTGATGAATTCTAATCGGTGATACTATGGGGAAATAATATTACTGATGAATTCTAATCGGTGATACTATGTGGAGATAATATTACTGATGAATTCTAATCGGTGATACTATGGGAAGATAATATTACTGATGAATTCTAATCGGTGATACTATGGGAAGATAATATTACTGCTGAATTCTAATCGGTGATACTATGGGAAGAAAATATTACTGATGAATTCTAATCGGTGATACTATGGGGAAATAATATTACTGATGAATTCTAATCGGTGATACTATGCGGAGATAATATTACTGATGAATTCTAATCGGTGATACTATGGGCAGATAATATTACTGATGAATTGTAATCGGTGATACTATGGGGAAATAATATTACTGATGAATTCTAATCGGTGATACTATGGGGAGATAATATTACTGATGAATTCTAATCGGTGATACTATGGGGAAATAATATTACTGATGAATTCTAATCGGTGATACTATGTGGAGATAATATTACTGATGAATTCTAATCGGTGATACTATGGGAAGATAATATTACTGATGAATTCTAATCGGTGATACTATGGGGAGATAATTCTACTGATGAATTCTAATCGGTGATACTATGGGAAGATAATATTACTGATGAATTCTAATCGGTGATACTATGGGGAAATAATATTACTGATGAATTCTAATCGGTGATACTATGTGGAGATAATATTACTGATGAATTCTAATCGGTGATACTATGGGCAGATAATATTACTGATGAATTCTAATCGGTGATACTATGGGCAGATAATATTACTGATGAATTCTGATCGGTGATACTATGGGGAGATAATACTACTGATGAATTCTGATCGGTGATACTATGGGCAGATAATATTACTGATGAATTCTGATCGGTGATACTATGGGCTGATAATACTACTGATGAATTCTGATCGGTGATACTATGGGGAGATAATACTACTGATGAATTCTGATCGGTGATACTATGGGGAGATAATACTACTGTTGAATTCTGATCGGTGATACTATGGGGAGATAATTCTACTGATGAATTCTGATCGGTGATACTATGGGCAGATAATACTACTGTTGAATTCTGATCGGTGATACTATGGGGAGATAATTCTACTGATGAATTCTGATCGGTGATACTATGGGCAGATAATACTACTGTTGAATTCTGATCGGTGATACTATGGGGAGATAATATTACTGTTGAATTCTGACCGGTGATACTATGGGCAGATAATACTACTGATGAATTCTGATCGGTGATACTATGGGCAGATAATATTACTGATGAATTCTGATCGGTGGTACTATGGGCAGATAATACTACTGATGAATTCTGATCGGTGATACTATGGGCAGATAATTCTACTGATGAATTCTGATCGGTGATACTATGGGCAGATAATATTACTGATGAATTCTGTTCGGTGATACTATGAGCAGATTAAACTATTGATGAATTTTGATCGGTGATACTATGGGCAGATTAAACTACTGATGAATTTTGATCGGTGATACTATGGGCAGATAATATTACTGATGAGTTATGTTCGGTAATATTATGAGGAGATAATATTACTGATGAATTCTGAGCGGTGATACTATGAGGAGATAATATTACTGATGAATTATGATTGGTGATACTATGAGGAGATCATATTACCAACGGTTTGACAAGATCATGGGTAAACATGGACTAGAGACAATGAACGAAAGTGGATAATTTTTCGTCAACGTCTGTGCTCAAAGTCAACTTGTTAAAGGTGGGAACATATCCCCCCATATTACTAACTTATCTACGTGAAAAGTCATGTAACGAGCAATTTAAAAAATCCCGCCACCTTTTCAGGACAATACGGAAACGACGTGCATTGCACCCTGAAAGTCAACACCCTTTAAAAACAAGAGGATTTAGGCCTTTTAAATTCCCCCCCCCCCCCACCCCCCCCCCCGCCCCCCCACCCCCACCCCCCCCCCGCCCCCCTCCCTCCCCCACCCCCCCCCCCCCCGCGTGTCATATTTTGAGGGGTTACTTTCTCGTATCAACAGAAACGATTACATAAAGCAACCTTCATATCACAAGCTTACATAAAAGAAAATCAGACTAACCACATAGGCCAAAGAAGTTAAGATCATAAGGACGTTAAGATCATAAGTACCTGACGTTAAAAATGCAGATGTGGCATCAGATCACCACCTTCTGTTAGCCATAATAGCGCTGAAACTCCAAATTATACAAAGAAACACATATACACAGACAAGAACTTAATGTGGGATATCTCAAATTTCAAGAGACAAGAAAAAAATTTAACAAATTCATTGCTACAATATCTAATTAAGTACCAAGTGCTTGAGAAACCTGAAGCGGAAGCAAAGACAACGGGATGAGGCATGAGAAGTTCTTGGAAACAAAAACAAAACAAACACGCCAGCACAAGGCATGGTTAACAAGACAATCAACACGATAACATTTAAAACATAATAATATTAAGACAGGAGATTTCAACAGAAGCAAAACGAGTACCACGTGATGCGCAGCACTGCAAAAATTAAATTACGGAAACGCTGAAAGTGGATGGACAATTTTCTGTCAGAGAGAAACAAACGGAGATACACAGAGAGAGAGAAAGGCATACGCCAGACAACACGAGCAAACCATCGCCACACAACGATTAAAGATGTCGAGATAGTTGATTACCACTTGTCCTGTGAAGGTAACACAGCGCGCTAGGAAAGCTGTAGTAAAAACACATGAATGTGCAATCACTGGCATGGTTCTCTGCAGGAAATTGGATAAAGCAGTGGTTCACAAATTTTACAGCTCATGTACCCCCTTATACTCACTTAGCTGCTTATTACCCTCTATCCTTTTTAAACATTGCTTTCGCCTGAATGAAGACTTAAAAAAAAAAAAGAAAAAAAAAAAAAGAATTCACTGCGAACACATGAACGATCAATCAATCACTAATCTTCAGCTCTCAGAGGAGCATAGACCAACAGGTCTCCTCAGTGTGTGTCCTATCCATCGCCATCGCCTTCTTCTCATTTCTAGCTCCACCGGCACTTGTCTGGTTCCTGTCATCAGTTCCACGTTGGTTGCCTTGTCATACCATTTCAATCCTTCTAGCCAACGTACCAATTTATGAAAGTCTGTAGCTTGTTGGTTGTTGTTTTTATTGTTCTCCACGTTTCAGAGCCATACAATAGCACTGACTTGACATTTGAGTTGAAGATATTGATTTTTGTGTTGGAGTTGATTTATTTTTCCTTATACGTATTTCCCAATTCAATGAAAGCTCATCTTCCCTTCTATATCCGTATTTTGATATCCCTGTCTATCCCTCTAACTCAGTCTATATTGTTGCCAAGAAATATCCTATACATAAAATCCCAGCTTTTTCTGTCAGTTCATAACGCTAAGGGAAGCAACTTTGGTTGAAAGTTAGACATTAATTGTATTGCTTCCCTTATATGTACGCTCCCGAAAATAGTAACACTTACCAAAGAAGAATGCGCAAATGACGGTGTGCACAAAAACATTTATAGAATGTGTGACCCGTATACATACATTGGGATCCTCGCTGCTGCTAGGTAGTTCGTGTATTGTGGTGATGCACAGTGGTTTTTTAAAAATACTTTTGAATAAGTAAAATTGTCGTTAGGTATTGCTGCTTTTGAATTTAATTCCCGTCTTATGACGGGCTTTTACACTAGTATACAAATATGATTCCACATCTTGTAACGGTGTGTCTTCAAGCGCAAAATTGTTATCGTCACCTGCATTTATTCTCGTTATCTGTGTCATTTCCCTGTGTATACTCAAACCTGCTTGCTGTGACTTCGAATCAACTATTTCTATTTGTTGCTCGCATCTGTTAGGTTTATGGAACAGAAGAGCAAAATCGTCGGCAAAATTTAGATTATCAAGCTGTTTAGTCAAAGCCCACTGAAGTCCATTTCAGTTGGGTCATATCGATAATTTCATAAACTAGTCTACAGCCAATAAGAATATAAATAATGTCTAAAGGCGTCCCTGTCGCACTCCAGTACATGAATATTGCATCTGTTTAAAACTACATAATCATTTTAAACTGTTTATTGTATTAAAAGTGTGCAACGTCAAAGCTCTCTACTAATGTGTGCCGTAAATTTCGTTTACCGAATATGGCCAGCAGGACTTCAACTAAAGCATGTCCCTGATTCACTTGGTCAGTAGCTCGTGCATTTCCATGCAGCGCAGCATCATCAACTCACGGTGAACATTAAATTCGGTTTTAAGGTAGGCACAGATAATTTGAGAATCACAGAGAAGCCTTTATAAAGATATCCATCTACTGAGCAACGGTTCTCAAAATGCAGATGGGAGAGTACTTTATTATTCCAGAAGGGTGGTGAGCTGATCCACCAATGACGCTAGTGCTTTCTCCTTCTTTGTCACACCCTATCTTTTTATTTTAAATATTTTCATACCCCCCCCCCCCCAAACACAGACACACAAACTGAAAGGCTACAATAAATAGGTAATTTAAGTGAACAGCAGTATATTCGGCCCCATCTATAAGATGCTAAATCCCAAAAAAGTATGAGAATCACTGTTATAGCAGTACATGAATTAATCGAAGTGGATGATGATGACACAGATCGACGTGATTAAACATTAACTTAGCGAAGAGAGTACAAGGCTCTCAACAATATTACAGAACAAATGTTCCCAGCACTTTATAAATGGAATAATTTACCACACCTGTGTGATTTTGCGACACGTAAATCTGGTTATTTTTTTCCCAAACGTGTGGGATTTTCGACACAGAAATCGGGTTATTTTTTCCTAAATCTGTGAATTTGTTTTTGATTTTTTTTTTTCATTTACGACACATAAACTGGGTTCCGTTTTTCGAAACCTGTAGAACTGTGTGACACAGAAATCGGGTAATATTTTTCCAAAACTGTGGGATTTCGCGACACATAAATCGGGTTATTTTTCCCCCTAAAATACAGAAATTGGCTCAAATTTGTGTCCAAGCCTTAAGATTTTACACCACAGAAATATCAGTTATCAGACCTGAAGGTTTTTATATTTGGACATGAGCCTTTATATAACCGACTAGGTTGAACGAGACGCGCCTCGCCAAAACGAGGCAACAAAAAGTGAAGAAGACCACATAAATCAGGTTATAAGTTTTTCCAAGCCTGTGATATTTTACAACACGTAAATCGGGTTATATTTTTGTCAAAGGCTGTAAGTTTTTACTCCATTGAAATGGGGTTATATTTTTGTCAAAGCCTGTAAGATTTTACAACATAGAAATCGGGTTATATTTTTGTCAAAGCCTGTAAGATTTTACTCCATTGAAATGGAGTTATATTTTTGTCAAAGCCTGTAAGATTTTACAACACTGAAATGGGGTTATATTTTTGTCAAAGCCTGTAAGATTTTACAACAATGAAATCGGGTTATATTTTTGTCAAAGCCTGTAAGATTTTACAACATAGAAATCGGGTTATTTTTTTGTCAAAGCCTGTAAGTTTTACAACATAGAAATCAGGTTATATTTTTGTCAAAGCCTGTAAGATTTTATAACATAGATATCGGGTTATATTTTTGTCCACGCCTGTAAGATTTTACAACATAGATATAGGGTTATATTTTTCTAAACCCCTGGTATTTTGCGACACAGAAATCATGTTATATTTTTCCAAACCCGTGGGATTTTGCGACACAGAAATCTGCTTATATTACTGGCATAAGACAATGAGAAGTACTGCGGTAAGACAATGATAATCAGGTGGGGTAATTGAAAATAAGTAATGCGTCTTACTAGAACCAGAACAAATAAAACTGCCTATGTTACGGCCACGTTGAAAGTGTTCTACTGCAATTCACGACAGCGACATCAGCTATCTCCACTTACGGGTCGTATTATTTTTATTCTTTTTTCGTTTTTAATGCATTTAACTTGGTTCTCGCTTTCTTTTCTCGTCTGTATTTTGTTTGTTTGTTTGTTTATCCGTGATGAAGTTCTTGTGACCGTAACGCAGGTAATTGTGTGTGTAATTCGTCCTAGTAAGACGCACTGTATATTTTCGTTTACGATACCGTCTACATTACTGGTACTGTATTCTTCCAAAGATATTCTCTACTGACAACTGGCAGATGGTAAAAGAACTTCAGAGCAGAGGCCGAGGCCTTAAAAACTGCAGCAGAATTCCTAATGACAGAAGAAAGCTCAGAGAGACCAGTAGCTATCTTCTCAGAAGCGCTGTCAGTGATTACAACGCTGAAAAGTCAAAGTAATGCTGAACTGGATGACCTAAGAGTAACACTTCACAGACTATGTCAGCAATACAAAAGAGTCGTGATACAGTGGATCCCTTCTCGATGCAACATTCCTGGTAATGAAGAGGCTGACAGATTGGCAAAGGAAGGGGGAAAGCTTCCTCAACTTGACACAAACATAACTTATGAGGAGGCCAAGAGTTTCATCAAGCGCAGGTACAGGCACAAGTGGGAAGCAGAGCATCCAGGCCATCAAAAAAATGATCCATATTACCAGCTCAGCAGAAGTGAACAAGTGGTAATCTTCAGACTTCGCACGGGTCATAACAGATTGAGATACCATCTATTCAACAAATTAAAGATAGGAACTACTGATGAGTGTGGCTGTGGCACCGATAAAATGACTGCAGAACATCTGCTTTTGAAAGTGCCCAACATATGAAGAACAGAGAAAACGCTTATGGCAATCACTAGTACCATTCCTGGAGAAAATCTACGGAGATATCAACAGCCTCAGGCTGACCGCTGCTTTCTTTTAACTTATTCAAGTTGACAAATGAGGGCGAAGAAGAAGAAGAAGAAGAAGAAGAAGAAGAAGAAGAAGAAGAAGAAGAAGAAGAAGAAGAAGAAGAAGAAGAAGAAGAAGAAGAAGAAGAAGAAGAAGAAGAAAAAAGAAGAAGAAGAAGAAGAAGAAGAAGAAAGAAGAAGAAGAAGAAGAAGAAGAAGAAGAAGAAGAAGAAGAAGAAGAAGAAGAAGAAGAAGAAGAAGAAAGAAGAAGAAGAAGAAGAAGAAGAAGAAGAAGAAGAAGAAGAAGAAGAAAGAAAAAGAAGAAGAAGAAGAAGAAGAAGAAGAAGAAGAAAGAAAAAGAAGAAGAAGAAGAAGAAGAAGAAGAAAGAAGAAGAAGAAGAAGAAGAAGAAGAAGAAGAAGAAGAAGAAGAAGAAGAAGAAGAAGAAGAAGAAGAAGAAGAAGAAAAAGAAGAAGAAGAAGAAGAAGAAGAAGAAGAAGAAGAAGAAGAAGAAGAAGAAGAAGAAGAAGAAGAAGAAGAAGAAGAAGAAGAAGAAGAAGAAGAAGAAGAAGAAGAAGAAGAAGAAGAAGAAGAAGAAGAAGAAGAAGAAGAAGAAGAAGAAGAAGAAGAAGAAGAAGAAGAAGAAGAAGAAGAAGAAGAAGAAGAAGAAGAAGAAGAAGAAGAAGAAGAAGAAGAAGAAGAAGAAGAAGAAGAAGAAGAAGAAGGAAGAAGAAGAAGAAGAAGAAGAAGAAGAAGAAGAAGAAGAAGAAGAAGAAGAAGAAGAAGAAGAAGAAGAATAAGAAGAAGAAGAAGAAGAAGAAGAAGAAGAAGAAGAAGAAGAAGAAGAAGAAGAAGAAGAAGAAGAAGAAGAAGAAGAAGAAGAAGAAGAAGAAGATGAAGAAGAAGAAGAAGAAGAAGAAGATGAAGAAGAAGAAGAAGAAGAAGAAGAAGAAGAAGAAGAAGAAGAAGAAGAAGAAGAAGAAGAAGAAGAAGAAGAAGAAGAAGAAGAAGAAGAAGAAGAAGAAGAAGAAGAAGAAGAAGAAGAAGAAGAAGAAGAAGAAAAAGAAGAAGAAGAAGAAGAAGAAGAAGAACTGCCAGGTTATCGCAGCTGAGGTTCAAAGATGTGTGCAAGAGAGACATGAAGGCACTGGACATAAATAAAGCAGCCTGGGAGGGCGAAGCTACCGATCGCACCATGTGGCGATGGTCTCGATGGCGCAACCACAGACTGGGTGCAGAAAAGTTCTTATTACAAGCAGAAGAGTAAAGAATACGCTGGATGGAATACCGGGATGGGGGTGGGGGGAGTAGGTGACAGCCATCACCTCAAGGAACGATCATTCACATAGTCCAGTGGTTCCCAAACGGTGTGGCAGGCGTGGTGGGAATATTCAAAGACAATCAAGGATTTAGAGACATTTTCAAAAAAATTCATATGCCAAAAATAAATATGAAGGTCACTTTCTTTTTATTTTTTACCTATTATATAACATGGTGCGCGCGTGCGTGCGTGCGTGTGTGTGTGTCGTGTAATGGAAAAGAGTCTACAGTAATATAACAGCCTATTGTAACCAAATAGCTACTCTCTGATTTGCTAGCTAAACATGCATTAAAACTGCCTGTCCTGTCTTTCTGCAGCTCACCTTTTTGTCCCCGCCTTCTTTCTTTAAACACTGGCAAACGCGGTGTCTACGGTCTTCTTTGACCTGTCAGTCATAGCAGGAAATAAATCCCGCTATGGTTATACTTCTTTTCACTCACGCGAGCTCAGCTGTCAATCATATAATACTTGACAACTAGACAGCACGTGAGAGAAACGGAACAGAACCTTTGAAGTTCACCCAGGGAAATCTAGAAATCCCCCAGTACCCTTTGATAGCGAACACGGGCATTCCAAAGGGAATGCCCGCTAGAAGAACAAAAGACTTTTGATCTCGGTCAAAGCTCCAGACGAAAAACTCTGAGAGACCGTGACGTAAAGCCTTTCATCTTGGGAACTCTAGCTCCTGAATTTTGTCCCACACAGGAGTGCGAAATAACGCCGTTGGAGATCAAACGAAGTATATGATATATATACTGCTGTTTCTAAAACCCAGTCATCAGTCGTGAGTTAGAATTTGAAGAGTCTAGCGCGTAGTCCTGAAACCTATTTCTGTTATGGAATACTGTGTATAAGTGATTTCGTGGAGATTTCATTCTGGATTCTGGTAAGAGGAAAATAGTTCTAAGTATTAGAAGTACTTCACGGTGACAGCCAGTAAAGTTAAACCCTTATACTTCACTTAGATTTTTCTTGCTAGTAAGGCGAATTAAATAAAATAACTAGACCGGACTTAGAGGCGTTAGACGACTGACAGAGGGAGAAAAGAATACATGTTCATATTTCATTCGTAATTATTGTTATTATAGCATCTATTTTTTTTTTCAAATGCCAATACGACAAAGTAACAGACATCGACGATTTAATAGCAACTATAATGATAGGTGATTTATGTTGTACATGTAGCGTATTGGGAAAAAAGAAAACATTGTGCGAGTGACCCGCTGGCCGCGAAACTGTGAGGGCGAGTCATTATCGACTCGGTCCGAACAAAATCAGCGGCTAGCGAACGTCTGGGAGTGAGTATAGCTGCCGCATGGCAAACAACGCGTATCTTGTCATTTCGTCTATTCGTCAGGATTGACAGAGCGGATAAGAGATTGTCTTGTCCTCGTCCGTATTTATATATATATAGAATGGTAGTATTTTCCACAAATCTGTGCTTGTATTTTTTTCGCAGACCTGATTCACAAGTGGACGACCAGCGGTCTTTTTAATTTATAATGTGTGTACTAGCCTGAGGATATTTTGTGACTAAATTATAACGACTGGACTTATCAAATCCAGGATATTATTTATTAATAGCCCACAGCGGCGTAGATCTGATATCATCATATTTTTCCCCGACACCTGACAGTTGAATTCAAATGGAGTACCTAGTCGATACACTGTTCTGGACTGGCACTGTGGCAAAGAGTCGGCCGTTAAAATCAATCATCATCATCCTTAAAATTAGGCGCAAACAGATTATCAGGATACTGGGAGTATCATCTCAACTAAATGGTCAAAATCATCAACGATTTTTGTCACACTAGTCACCTATTTGTATTGACACCTGTACGCAGATAGGATTCCAGACCGAGCCGGAAACAAGCCTGTTTTTCCCCCGCACGCCCATGCACTGCAAGCGTTGTCGCAACCAGAGTTATCCAGTTGTAGTTCCTGTGTCTAGATTTACCCCCCGACCCTTGTGGACACCCCCCATCGGAGGAAAAGTGGATAGTTTAGAACAGTGACGATAACCTTTAGGATTTATACCTCTACCAGGGTTTATCGTGGATTTTAGCAAATTCGGCGTTCACCTCATTAGTGTATTTTTTGGGGACGAACTGGGGCCAAATTTGTACCTCGACAGCTGGAGTTGGTACATTAATCACAGTCAAAAGGGATTTTCTATGGATATTCTATAAACAAGGGATACCACAGACCCACGGGTAACAGACAATAGTAAGAGAGTGAGAGGTGGCCACTGAGTGAGCGAGTGTGTGATGATTTTTGTTTGCTGGGAAAGATCTATTAATTTGGTTGTTTGATTTTCTTTTACTTGGTCTTATATTGCACCAAGATTGTTTATTTCTGTAACCAAGTGCCAACCCTCAACCTTTGGGTTAATATTTTTTTTGGTTTTCTCCATACTGTGAAGGCGCACCCTTCTTCTTTTTTCCTCTATATGTATGATTCTTGATATCTTTGGGTATTTCGTGTTGTAACAAGTTTAGTGATAATAAACAACAAAGAATTTAACTTTGTGTTGGTCAGACCCATACCCATTTACCCTTAGTGTTTCACGTGTATGTGTCTTGTTGTCACATAGTGTTGTGTGTGTAGAGTAACTTGTCTTATTTTAGATAGGGAGGCAAAGACTGTCTTGGAAGCAAAGCACAGTCGTACGGGTAGACTGGGGGAGAGAAACCTACTCACTCCAGAGACATATCTTTCCCTCAACCTACCACCAGTGAACCTATTTTCTATACATTCTCGTGTATCAGTCAACAGTCACTCTCTACTTAGACGGGCCAAATAAAACAAATTTCCTACCGTACGACAATCAATATAAATATAAATATAAATATAAATATATATATATATATATATATATAAATATATATATATATATATATATATATATATATATATATATATATATATATATATATATATATATATACATATATATATACATATACATATACATATACATGTATATATATATATATATATATATATATATATATATATATATATATATATATATATATATATACACACACACATATATATACACACATATATACACACACATACACACATATACACACACATATATATATATATATATATATATATATATATATATATATATATATATATATATATATGTGTGTATATATATATGTATATATATATATATATATATATATATATTTATATATATATATATATATATATATATATATATATGTCATGGCGCTATTCCGCAGTGCATCGGATGTATTGAAGTCACTCGGAAAGGCCGAGGTTAGCCGAACCGGTGGGTCATGTGACTACCGGAAGGTGGGGGAAAAGGCGCAAAGTGGGAGATTCAGAAACTAGCCTCGTCCAGAGAGGACGCATATTCCCTTTTTGCCAGCACGTTTGCTGTGTAGTTCAGGTTGTGGACTATTACTGAATGCTTGCCATATTTCGGTTCTTGTGGATAATTACGGCGTAATTCTACAGCAATGTAGTGTCTAGTTGGTATTATTTACAGGCCGTTGTTCAATAAGTTGTCTATGATTTGGGTGTATCATTGTCACAGTATTGTCGCTCAGGTTAGCGAGTCATTGCAGTGTTTTTTAGTGTAAGTCGTACTGTCGTGTATGATGCTGATAGATTAAGCTGCTATGGCAAGTTTACAGTGGCACTTCATTATTGTATTTGATGCGTTTATTGGCCTTGTGAGGCTTTGTTGTAGTGTGCATATTATTAAAGGGAAGTTCCTGTTAAAGGTGTTCATTTCTATTGTCAGCCATTGTTGTGTGGTATACTCTTAAAGAACGAGCTCTTATTTATTATTATAAATCCACATTGCAGTGGTGTAACTATTAGAGTGTTCTCCGCGATAACTGGTTCTTGACAATATATATGTGTGTGTGTGTGTGTGTGTGTGTGTGTGTGTGTGTGTGTGTGTGTGTGTGCGTGCGTGCGTGCGTGTGTGCGTGCGTGCGTGCGCGCGCGTGTGTGTGTGTGTGTGTGTGTGTGTGTGTGTGTATACCCACAGGAATGTTTCAGGAATTTATTCAGTAATATAATTTATCTTATATCAAATAGATACAGTTCTCCACGACACATTGTTGTGAACAGGGATTTTCAGCTCTAACAAACAAATATCAACGACTAGGAAAGAGAAAGGCTTCTTTGTATTTGTGAGATGAGAGTTTGTTTGTCTCAAGTAGTACCAAATATACATGAGATTACCAAACAAAAACAAGCTCACGCCTCTCATTAAATGTGTATATTTTGTGAATAAATCATGTTTTTATGTAGCTGCATTGTTTGATACTTTCTGGATGTCTCATGATCATTTTATAAAGTAGTTGTATTCTATGTTATGAATAAAGCACATCGAGGAGTTGATTTTTGTATTTACTTATTTTGAAGGTTTGAGAACCACAGCCATAGTCAGTTATGACTGGTGGAGGCTACATATGTACTGTATTCTGTAAAAAAAAAAATAATAAATAAACGAAGTAGTTGAAATTTCGCGGCATACCTCGTCATTCTGTGACAGGGTTTTTTAACATGTAGTCAACGGACCCCTTGTAAAAAAAATTTCATTATGCTTTTATGTAAAACAAATTTTATTTCAAAGAAAGGGGTGCATATCCTTCATTTGAAAATCAAAGGGGTCCGTAGGAAAAAAAGGTTAAGAACCCCTGCCATATAAAAAACAAACAGACCCCACTGCGTTCAGGCAAGTCGTATAATATTGATAAGTCAAACTATTGATCAGATCTCTAACTGCACATACACATAAATATATATATACATGCGCGCGCACAACACGTGCATATTGTATGTGTCAGACACATGGACTTACACCAGAATCGCTAAAAAATGTTAGCAACAATAGCAAGGTATTAAATGAACCTACAGTTGCTGAGGTGTTAATGACAAACTCTTAAAATCCTATACGTTATTTAAGACCTCGGGGTCATTGTTTTGTTCGATTCACTGGTGCATTTATTCTTCATATATAAAAGAATAGGAGCCGCGGTAGGACAGTGGTTAGTGCACTGGCTCCCTAGCTCGGTGGTCCATGGTTCGATCCCCAGTTGAGGTGGGATTTTTTAGACCGTAAACGGCTCCGGGGTCGACCCAGCCTCATGAATTGGGTACCAGAGTAACTCTAGGAAGGTTAAGGCAGCCGGCGTGATGCTGACCACATCACCCCTAGTGTGCCGATGGTCGAGAAAATATGGGCCTAACACCATATTCCCAATATGCCTCAATGAGCGTTAAAGGGATCCTTTACCTTTACCGACCCTTTTAATAAAAGAATGGGAGGTCTCGATTCTATGGAAAATGGATGGAGGTCATATCACCCCCTCTAGGGTGTCACTGCATCACCCGCCAATTAGTAGGTCTGGTATGTTTTACCCATGTTCAGCCTGCTGAGTTGGGGATGTCCTCTAAGTGCGCAAGAAAGCCCTGGAACTCACCCCAAATACGAAATGATAAAGAGTGAAAACTCAAAATCCTTGGGTATAGAAAGAGGAAAGAAGGAGGGGGAGTAAAAATAAGGAGGAGGAGGAAGAGGAGAATAAAGAGGAGGCGGCAGAAGAAGAAGGAAGGAGGAAGAAGGAAGGAGAAAGAAGGAGGAGGAAGATGAAGGAGGACGAGGAAGAAGACATAAAGAGGAGGATGAAGAAAGAAGGAGGAGGAAGATGAAGGAGGACGAGGAAGAAGACATAAAGAGGAGGATGAAGAAAGAAGGAGGAGGAAGATGAGGAAGAAGACAGGAGCTTACGATATGTTTGAGTGAGTAGTAGTCCTATTCGTTGTCTGCTCACAGACCCCCGAAAACTACACATGTCATCATTAAAGATGGCACTTACGAATATGCACTATCTTTACTGAACATAGCACGTATCAATAATGAACATAGCACGTATCATTAATGAATATAGCACATATCATTAATGAACATGGTACGTATCATTACTGAGCATAGCAATATCATAACTGAACATTGTGCTATCATTAATTAACATAGAACTATCATTACTATGCACATAACTATCATTAATGAACATAGCACTATCATTA
Organism: Oreohelix idahoensis; assembly: GCA_024509875.1. Classification (NCBI taxonomy): domain Eukaryota; kingdom Metazoa; phylum Mollusca; class Gastropoda; order Stylommatophora; family Oreohelicidae; genus Oreohelix; species Oreohelix idahoensis. The sequence continues at coordinate 205,247 of JAMPIV010007976.1, forward strand.
ATGAACATAGCATGTATCATTAATTAACATAGCACTATCATTACTGAACACTGCACTATCATTAATGAACGTACCACGTACCATTACTGAACATGCACGTATAGTTACTGAACACAACACATATCATTACTGAACACTGCACGTATAACTGCTGAACACAGCACTTATCATTACTAAAATCAGCACATACCATAGCTGAACACAGCAAGTATCACTACTAAACACAGCATGTATCCTTATTCAACATAGCACGTATAATTACTGAACACAGCACGTATTAATACTGAAATCAGCACGTATCGTTACTGAAATCAGCACATATCGTCGCTGAACATAGCACGTATCATTTCTGAAATTAGCACATATCATCACTGGAAACGGCACGTATCATTACTGAACACAGCACGTATTAATTATCTTCCCGCCGGTAAACTATACTATCTTCTAGAAACATCTTACAGCAAAACAAGAAATAACTTTACAACACTGCCTAAGTCCCGCGTCCTGAGTTCGTATCAAAGTTGTGTTTTCTATTTACAAATATTCAGTTGTACAGTCGCCAATCATCGGCCGTCACTTCTAGTCCTTTAAAGACGTGAATAGCGACAAACGTTTTTAACAACTACCGCTACCAGAATCCGCATGTAAGTCGGAGAAACAACAATACCAGACGAGAAATAAGGTAAGCTAGAACCCACACCGGAGCCGTGCGCGCGAAAACGCCGTATGCCAGAGAAAAAGATCGATACTCGGAGGTTTACTCACTTTGTGAATACAACTCTGAACTGAAGTTCCAACTTTAAAATTATGGTGGATCGATAAGGTATTCAAGTATTTTACAGCATAACAGAATTGTCAATTGTATTTTCTTTAATTGACGCAAGCGATTTATCAATACAGTTATAAATAATATCTAACAAGTAGCATAGGCACGCTATTACTGCCAGAAATATCACGAGACGCGGTCACATGGGTACTCCGGGTCAGAAATGCAGCAACAGATGGGTCAAGCCAGGTTTAATTAAGATGCACGCTTAACATGAGATGGCGTGAAAAAAAACTGTACTATATTATATATTTTATAACACTGTAAGAATTAATCTAGTAAGATCGTGTCGGCTAAAATTTAAGAAAACTTTAAGTGGGCTCTTCTTAAGTGGAGATGAGTTGGATAAGAACTGAGAAAACATACCTTTAGCATAACATGTTAATCGACTGCATGGAACTAGCATAGACATAGGAAGAAGGAAAGACTAAAAGCTTAAGCATACGTGTCAGTCATATGATTCATCAAGGCCAATGGAAGAAGGAAATCTTTAGCTTAATTTGTCAGTCAGTAACGTGGAACCTGGCAGAACACAGGAAGAAGGAAAGACAAAGACTTCTAGCACAAGCATGTCAGTCAGTCACATGAAGCCAGCAAGGACGTAAGAAGAAAGAAAAACGATGACCTTTAGCATAACTTTTCAGACAGTCACGTGGAACCGGCAGAGACAGTGGAAAAAAAGAAACACTAAGGTCTTTAGAGCAACTTGTCAGCCAGTAACATGGAACCAGCGGGAACAAAGACAGAATTACAAACTAAGACCCATAGCATAACATATCGTTAGCCACATGAAACCAGCAAGGACTGTGGAAGACGGAAACACTAATACCGTTAGCATAACATGTCGTTAGCCAAATGGAACCCGCAGGGACACCAGAAAAAGGAAAGACTAAGACACGCATGGAACAAAGACACTCTGGCAGACATGACAGACGGAAAAAAACCAACATAGACAGCGAAAATGACAGAGAGACGCAATGAATGGATGTGGTGATCTATGTATCACAAAGACCCAACACCTGACAGCCACAGATAAACATTATACCATCACAACTTACACGTTTCACGTAGCACGTGCATCTGACTGGACTTACAGCTGACAACAATCATTATCATGTATAATCATATATCTCAGTACAAAGGCGACCAATACGAGGTTGCGTATGAGCCTGGCAACCTCACCGTGTAAAACCAACTGCTACAGAAACCATCGTGGCAAGAGCAAACAAAAGCAAAGGGCCTACATGCAGTGGTGGCTCCTTGCTCTGTTTGGAGCACACACAAAAAAGGGAAACTATGATTATGATACTTTCAGAAGGTCCCCGTGTAGTTCCAAGAGGTCTCTGAATAGACAAAGAAAGAACAGGACTACTGCACTCTCATGCATGTCATACAAGGCTATTAATATGAGGTTGTGCATGTAGACACGGAAACAATAGCTGCAAGACAATGCGACTGCTTGGTGTTGTCGTCCTGCAAAGGGGCGGGCTGCCCTGGTGGCTCCATGCTATGCATGGAGTGCCAAGCAAAATGCTGACAACTCCCAGAAGAACTACATTTCAGTCGTTGACATCTGTCATCTTCCAAAACGTCGCCAAATATTCCGCAGGGTCGCGTGCAAAGATTGTTTGACAGGACCAATTTATTCCAGATGCCCTTACAGCGGAACATATATGACATTTAACACCGATATTAGAGGGAAAAAAAGCTTGACGCTAAAGGGGAGAAAAAGTGACACGAGATGACAGGCTGTTCAATAATTCCCTGTTACGGTAATACACATGTTTTATTTTCCCACTCAGAATAACAGGGTTTAGAGTACAATATTCTGGGATTTGGCGTGTGTGCACATGTCCGGTATTCACCTACGCGAAACAACTAATATTTTTTTTAAATATGTCTTCAAATCTAATGTCAAGTCAGACTTATTGTATGGCACTGAAACACGAAAAACAGCCAAGAAGTTATAGACTTTCATAATTGGACGCTTGCATAGCACGGATGGATTGAACTTTATGACAAGATCATCTATGTAAAACTGATGACAAGAACCAGACAGGTGCCAGTTGAACAAGAGATGAGATGAAGACGCTGATGGTGGATAGGACACACACACACACACTGATGATGAATAGGACACACGCGCTGATGATGGATAGGACACACACACTGATGATGGATAGGACACACACGCTGATGATGGGTAGGACACACACACTGATGATGGATAGGACACACACACACTGATGATGGATAGGACACACACGCTGATGATGGGTAGGACACACACGCTGATGATGGGTAGGACACACACGCTGATGATGGGTACGACACACACGCAGATGATGGGTAGGACACACACGCTGATGATGGGTACGACACACACGCAGATGATGGGTAGGACACACACGCTGATGATGGGTAGGACACACACACACTGAGAAAATCTGTTGATGACATTAATAGGCAGTTCGTGTTCTGCAGTCCCCAGAGTAAGGGAGATATAAGAAGACTGAAAACACATGGAGAAGAGAATTGGAGGAAGAAATGAAACGGATAACGAAGACATGAAAGAACCTTGAGCTGACCACATAGGACAGGAGGAATTGGCGTAAACTTGCTGACGGCCTGTGGTCCTTAGGGGGTTGAAAGGGTAATAATTGAATGTCTTCGAATGGATCCCAACTGGAAAGAGAACAGTAAGGAGCAAAAAAGATTGGTTTGGTTTTTTAAGGACTATCTTCACTGCACACGGACTACTCCATCAGTGCTCCGATCTCCTCCCTTAGATCACACAAGAAGAATCTCAGCACAGTGCACGAACTCCGTAGCACTGGCGAGAATCCCAATGTGTGTATATAGGAATCACACATTCTATAAATATGTTTGTGGTGGGTAGATTTCTAATTTATAAATTATTGCCAGGACAGCGGCCTGATGGTAGTGATTGGCCTACTCTTTAAGATTTCCAACTGCCGTGGGATTTTTAACGTGCGCAACCTGCACACGGGACCTCCCATATTTTTTTTTCGCCCTTATCCAAAAAGGCTAGACATCAGATCTCACTACCCAGGAGACCGTGGGGGGAAAGGGGAAGGGGGGAGGGATGACATCATTAGGACCACTGGTTCTGAAAAAAAAAATTATTTCCATTAATTATATTCCCACAACTGGGAATCGAACCCGATACCTCTAGAGCTCGAGCCGGACGCCATACCTCTTATCCGAGGAGCAAAGGAAGAAGAAGAATGAGAAGGAGCTAAAAGAAAAACTGGAAAAGATACAAACTTGAAGAGCGGAGTTAATGGGACAACACAAAACAGAAATCGGCGACGGACCACAACTGCAGCCCGACACCAACACGAGTAACAAATGGATGGACGAAGTTGATGACCATGATTAAGCTAATGGTGTATATGTCATAGAGCTATGTCTTGGTAGACAGATTAATTTCATGAAGGCACAGACGAATGTTATCGATGTAGTTGTCGTTAACTTGCTCTGACATTACACAAGCTCCTCGTGCAGAGCAGACAAACCAGTGTGGTGTCTTTAAAAACAGAATAAGGGTGAGGACAAAAGAAAAGAACATGCATGTTATTTTTGTTTTTCCTTTTACCATAAAAAAAAAGTTCGTGGACTGTGCTGAGATCCTCCTGTTGTGATGTAAGGGAGGAGAGATCGGAGCACTGATGGATCTGTCCGTGTGCAATGAAAATGGTCATTAAAACCTAACCATCCTTTTACCATAACTAATAAGGACGCCTTTATCGCTGTAGACGTTTTTGTGGCTGGTAGTTTCAACAAGATGGGCTCGCCCATGTTCAACCCTCCTTGACCGCCTTTTACGACATGCTAAGTAGAAGATAACTGGGAACAGACATAGATGGGATGAGGCAGGCATGGGAAAAACCTTGAGCTGATGGTACAGGAAGGACTTGGCATAAGTTTGTTGAAGGCCTATGCTCCTTGGGGAGCTGAAGTGTGATGATACTGGTGATGGTGATGATTATGATACTGGTGATGATGATACTGGTGATGATGATGATACTGGTGGTGATGATGATGATACTGGTGATGATGATGATGATGATGATGATGATGATGATGATGATACTGGTGATGATGATACTAGTAATGATGATTATACTGGTGGTGGTGATGATGATGATGATACTGGTGATGATACTGGTGATGATGATGATGATGATGATGATGATGATGATACTGGTGATGATGATGATACTGGTGATGATGATGATGATGATGATACTGGTGATGATGATGATGATGATGATGATACTGGTGATGATGATGATGATACTGGTGATGATGATACTGGTGATGATGATGATGACGATACTGGTGATGATGATGATACTGATGATGATGATGATGATACTGGTGATGATGATGATACTGGTGATGATGATGATGATGATGATGATGATGATACTGGTGATGATGATACCAGTGATGATGATACTGGTGATGATGATACTGATGATGATGATGATGATGTTACTGGTGATGATGATGATACTGGTGATGATGATGATCATACTGGTGATGATGATGATGATACTGGTGATGATGATGATGATACTGGTAATGATGATGATGATGATGATGATACTGGTGATGATGATGATGGTGATGATGATGATAATGATACTGGTGATGATGATGATACTGGTGATGATGATGATACTGGTGATAATGATGATGATACTGGTGATGATGATACTGCTGCTGGTGATGATGATGAATAAGGAAAATGAGACTGACCTTATTACTGACAAGTCGCTTTTTATACTACCCACCAAATATGAGAAAGTTAAAGACGAAAAAAAAACAACGATAAATTGTACTGGAGTTCGTTATTACAGACGAACAATAAATTAGAGCAGCATAAAGTTGGCGGGAATCTCTGACGAGACAAAGACCAAACAATAGACCGACTGCCGCCTCAGGCATGTTGTAAGAGCCGACTCATGTGAGGTAACGTGACGGGGCTGGTAACATCGTCATGTAACACATACTGCTACAGAAGCCACCGCTGTACAAGGACATGAATACTTGGTGCAGGATACCTGCAAGGAGACCAGCTGCTGTAGTGGTGGTTCCTTATTCCATATGGGGCCAGAAGAATAAGAAGAAGGAAGAAGAAGGAGGAGAAAGAAGAAGAACAACAGCGAGGAGGAGGAAGAAGGAGGAGGAGGAAGAATAAGGAGGAAGACGGAGGAGGAGGAAGAAGAAGGAGGAGGATGAAAAGGAACAAGAAGGAGGAGGAAGAAGGAGGTGGAAGAACAAGGAAGGAGGAGGAGGGAGGAAGAAAAAGAAGGAGGAGGAAGAGGGAAGCAGATGAAGGAGGAAGAAGAAAGAAGGGAAAAAAAGGAGGAAGAAGATGTAGGAAGAAGAAGAAAGAGGAAGAATGAGGAAGAAGAAGGAGAAAAAAAAAGAAGGAGGATGAGGAGGAGAAAGAAGAAGGAATAAGGAAGAAGAATAAGAAAAAAGAAATAAAAAGAAGAATACGGAGGAAAAAGGAAAAAGAAGGAGGAGGAAGAAGAAGAAGAAGGATGAAAAGGATATAGGAATAAGAAGAATGCACCAGAAACGCGGGACGTTTCGGGATTACCCTTAGCAACAGTCCCAAACAGAAAGACAAGGATGACAAATGTTGAAAGGCTATGAGAAAATAACAAATGAGAAAATAGCAAAGGACACACACGCAGGCACGTGGACCCCAAAAAAATATTATATTAATCGCTCACCAAACCGCACAATGACACAGAATGTGCACACAGAAGGCTACTCGCAGTAAATATCATCAAACAGCAAACACAACAACAACAAACACCCACAACAAGTGGAGTCTCACCTTCTTGTAAGAAACAATGCCAGATTTGTCCACACGTCGATGTCCTATCTTTCTGTCCTTGTCCCGCATGGACTGGCCGAGTGCGCCGTTCTGGGGAAAGCGGACATCAAAATAAACAAATAAAGACGCGTTCAATATAAAAATGCATAGAAGAAAAGTCTGGTTACAGATACATTCAATGACAGAATTTCACTTTTATCTACGCAGTTGATCTTCAAGAAGGCTGGATGGCAAATAAATATATCGATGATACTCACCACAACCTAACATCGGAGGTGACTATATATTGTACATACAGGGTGTTTCATAATTATGTATACACACTTTAAAAATGTACATTTCATAAACAACATACACAATTTTCATTTTCTTTATCATATTTTAAAGCTAAGAGAAGACAATTTTTTTTAATAATAACATAAATTTAGTTTAAATGTTCAGAATGCCCACCATCAGTATGAATACATAAGCGACATCAACCACCAACTGATCGACAATTCTTTTAGAACTGACTATCTTTCTTCAAAACTTAATTGAATATTCTCCGTCATTTTGCATGTCTCTGGAAAATACAACAAAATTACTTCATTGTGATAAAATTGTGTCTATCTCTCAGCCAGAGGCGTCCCTAAACTACTTGGCACCCGGAGCGGATGTTACCTATGACAACCCCTGCTCCAATAAAGAAACACACTAGTAAGTAACATTTTAACAGTTAGTACTATATTAATAGTGTCCGATGGCACCCCCTTCCTGGGTGTCAACCGGGGCGGACCGCCCCCCTCGCACCCCTCTTTGTACGCCACTGCTCTTAGCTTTAAAATGTGATAAATAAATATTACAATTGTATATGTTGTTCATGAAATATAAAGAAGAGTATTTTATGCAACAATTCTTTGTCACTAGAAGTAGGAAAGAGAAGTTCTTCAGTGTTATATAGCATTATTTCTCAAACGGTGTGCCGCGGCACACTGGTGTGTTAAGAGAGAGCCAGGGGGTGTGCCGCCAACTTTGATAGTAAAAAACATTTTTATCCAAGTTGCAGCGCACTTCCATAATAACATTTGAAAACTCTCAATTTTTTTTTTATTATTGTCATGTCTTACTATTAAAATATATATTTTAATAGAATTTGAATACAGTCAATGCAGTGTAAACTGTAAAATATTATACATTTATAAATAACACGAGAGTCCAGCATTAAGAACACAGGTGTGCCGCGACAGAAATTGTCATTGGTAAGTGTGCCACAGTCTGAAAAAGTTTGAGAAACTATGTTATATAGAACCAATCCTAACATATGGGAGCGAGTCATGGACAATTAGTAAACAAGTAGGAAAAACACTAGAGACCACAGAGATGTGGTTTTACAGAAGAATGTTAAAAATACCATGGACAGCCAAAAAGAGTAATGAGGATGTCCTGACAGAGGCCAATGCGCAAAGGAAACTTATTTCACAAGTTAGAAAGAAGCAATCCACTCTTCTTTTATTATTCTTTTTTTTTTCTTTTTCTTTCTTTTGTGGCATGTTGTGAGAAGAGGAAGGTTGCAATAGATCGCAACAACAGGTAAGATTGAAGGAAAGAGAGATAAGCGAAGACAAAGTGAGCACATACTGGACACTTTGACATCGTGGCATGGAAGGTGGTCAACAAAAGAATTGATAAATTGTTCTGGAGACAGGAAGTTGTGGAGACACAAGATCTCCTACGCCACAGGGCATGGTACTTGAAGAAGAAGAAGAAAAGAAGAAGATAATAATAATAAGAAGATAAGAAGAAGATAAGAAGAAGATAAGAAGAAGATAAGAAGAAGATAAGAAGAAGATAAGCAGAAGAAGAAGAAGATGAACCAAAAAAGACTTTCAAGAAAGAAGAAGAAAAGAAGAGAGAACCCATTGAAGCTGGTTCAATATTATAAGAAGAAAGAAGAAGTCGAAATTGTTTAGAAGCTGAAATATTGTTTACAAGCTGACGTGCAAGTCAGAAAAGAAGAGACTGATTAAAAAGAAGAAGATAAGAAAAGTAAATTGAAGAAGAAGTAAGAAGAAAAGATAGAAAAGAAGAAGAAGATAAGAAGAAGAAGATAAGAAGAAGAAGAAAAGAAGAAGATAAGAAGAAGAAGATAAGAAGAAGAAGATAAGAAGAAGAAGAAAAGAAGAAGATAAGAAGAAGAAGAAGATAAGAAGAAGATAAGAAGAAGAAGATAAGAAGAAGAAGATAAGAAGAAGAAGAAGATAAGAAGAAGAAGATAAGAAGAAGAAGAAGATAAGAAGAAGATAAGAAGAAGAAGAAGATAAGAAGAAGACATAATTATGAAACACTCTGTTATATTACCATCATTTAGCTCCTTATGCAACCCAGAAGCCAACACTGCAGGTTGTCCACGTGCAAGAAACGTGCACTACAGCATCCGTGCGCTCGTGCAGTGGTAATCTGTGCAGCAATTTGTCTGACACGATGAGGTGGCTAGCCACCATGTGCAATTTCATATTAGTCGACTCTTACGACATGCTTGGTGAAGCAGTAGTTCTATTCTTTCTTTGTACCCTCAGGGGGCCCCCGGGGGATCTACACAGGGGCGTTGTATATACATGGTGTTTGAAAAGTCGGCCCCCCATTTTCAGATTTAAATTCTTGACTCCTATCAAATTAATGTATATGAAGCAAACGTCAAAATATTCATAAATCTCTCTTCCCCCTCTCTCTGTCTCTAAAAAAAATACGAGTACATACTTTATTTTGATTATGATTGGGTAATGTCATTGTATGCTGTTATACAACCTTTATAATGTTATATGCCTTTAATTTAATGCTTAAAGTAACGTGGGAATGAAAGGGTATAGTGTGCAAGATAAGTGAGAGTGGAAGGGCAAAATGTTAGACGGGTCTGCGCGCCCAATTCTTAACCCTCTGAAAATAAAGTTCGTTCGTTCGTTCTCTCTGCGCTGATAGAAGACAGATATGCATCACAAACATAAATATTTCTTACCTCCGTTTTGCCGTCTTCTGGGGAGAAAGAAAAATAGAACACAAATGTTAGAAATGGGAGACTGGTAGTTCCACCTAATGATTAAACACATCACTACAGAATGATTAAATAGATCAGGGGTTCTCAGTTGAGAACCACTGAAATAGATCACGTGCATTTTGCCTGCACTGCATCAACTTACGCCTTCTTTCTTCACTCGCTTTTACTAGTCGTGTGGTTGCTTTATAATATACACGAAATACTCATGGGTATATTCCTTCGAGAGCGTTCGACTGACAGACTAGTTAGAGCGCCTGGTCGCTCGCAGCAAATGTGCTGGGTTCGATTCACGGTATCGATACGCTTCAGTCTACCACGCTGTAAATGGGTACCTGACTTTGTACTTGAGTTAGGGAAGGAAAAGATGCTGGACCTAGTATAGTGAAGTCTCTAACACTCCACTTCCCCAGTATCTGCCTTTACCTTTTTTTTATATTCCTTCGTATTTCATAAATGGGTGCTTGAGTAGAACAGAAGGACAGCGATGGCAAGATCACCAATGTGGAACTTGATGACAAGACACCAGACAGGAGCCACTGGGACAAGAGATGAGAAGAAGACGTTAGCGATGGAGACGATACACACTAATGAAACTTGTTGATATCACTACAAGGCAGTCCTTGTTCTGTAACCCCCAGGGTGACAGAGACAGGGGGAGACCATACAACGCATGTAGAAGACAACGAACGACCTTACGCTGACGACACGGGACAGGAAGACTTGGGATACGTTTGCTGAAGACCTATGCTCCTTGGGGAGCTAAAGGATGATGATTACGATATTCCTTCTTGCAGGGCCGGATTACGGCCGACTGAAGCCCTAAGCACAGCCCAACAATGGTCCTTCCCCCCCCCCCCCCCTCCCGGACCCTTCCAGTGCTTAACTGACGAGACATTAAGACTCCGTAAGTATTTAACACTAAATAGCAGTAAGCAATATAAGCAAATTATTGACTTATAACTAGGGAAACACGGCCAATACAGACAATTACACACAAAAAATCGACTACAGTCAAGTGTGGCAGTGAAAGAGTTGAGAGTTAGAGGCATAATAGCTAGGGGGAAAACTCTGTGGTGCCCCCTTCCCGTGGTGCCCAAGCACGTGCTTTATTTTTGTTTAAGGGGAGGTTTCACCAATATTTTGGCATTTTGTTTAAAAATTATCATTTTTACAATATTGATGCTACAATTTAGTGTCACCATTTTTCTACCTAACGCTATGTTTTTTATTGCAGTTTTCAGCTTACAAATATTTTAAATTAATTTTTCAAATACGTATGTTCAGCCACAAATCAGCTAATTATATATGCAAAAAAATTATTTTGTTATAACTGTTTTATTTATTAACATATTTTAATAATTTTTTCGGTATTTAGTCCAGCCAGCGCATTAGATTAAAGCTTTTAACAGATATGAACCTTAACATAAAATAACATTTCATTGGCTGAAACTTCTCATGGGGGTCAAAAAATCGCCAGCTTCAACCAATCAGAATCAAGCTTACATTGGGCTTGGATGGCTGATTTGTTTGCTTCGTACACGCTTCCTGTATCATTGCGAAGTCGAATTTGCGATTACTGTGAGATTTATAGTGATTTCTTATTTAATAAAATGGATTGTGTTAATAAATCAACAGCATTAGGTAAAAGAAGGAAGGATAGGCCCATTAAGAGGAAATTTAGAGGTAACAGGTATTCTGGTTCTCTTAAACAACCGAAAGTCACAGCAACGTGTCAGACAAATGAAATAGGCCTAGGCCTATCGTCAAACTGTCATTCTCAACTAGCTCCACGTAGGACAGAAAGGCAGGGAAAAAGAAACCAAAACGCAATTATGGCGACGTAAGTCACTAAGGATCCATATGTTCTGACGTGCGTGATAGGTATCAATACATAAATTAATGACACCCACGCTCTGGGGCTTTATTCAACAGCTTGAGAACCGCTAAAGCTAAATGCCTGCCAAGGGGGGAAAACGCAGTGGTAGAATACATACAGATTACAACAGTTTTACTATGTTAATTTGTGAGGTGATTGTCTACCCTGCTCCGCATTAGTGATCAAACAATGACCTAACTTAAGACTATAATGATGAGGGTATTCACATGTACCAAACAATAAAACACATCAGAAACACTGCTGGTGACAAAAATGAAAGATCTTGAGTGGATAGCACAGGATAGGAAGACCTGGCATAAATTTGCTGAAGGCGTTATGGAGGAGTGAAGGGTGATGATGAATACACAGATACCTGAAATGCGTGTGTTATACTACACTGCAATGTCTGATCTCTAACAGAACTTAAATTACTACGTCAACCCACCTGGACTTTCTTTTTAAATTTTCTCATAGCCTGACATTCAATCATGACACCTGTCACCAACATGTATGACATTATGTCACCTTTAGAACCCCCCCCCCCCCCCCGTATGATATCCATTTATTTTACATTTCAATACCTTCAGAGCCTAACTTGAATAAGTCTGTGACGACTACGCCAAAAAATTATTTACATAAGTAATGTATAACAGAAGCGTACCTAAATTATTTAACTCCCGGGGCGGATCCTCTCTTTGGCAACACTTCCCCTCGTAATGAAACACACATGCAATTATATTTTTTACATTAAGTATTATCGTGATAGTGTACGCACCCACTTAGTTAGCCAATGATGTATATATAGAGATCCGAATAAGACGCTGGCGATTAATAGGACACACATTGAGGAAACATACTAACAGCATTACTTCTTCTTCTTCCTCGTTCGTCCTGAAAAGGACGTTGGCTGCGTTATGTCTGTTTACACCGGAGCTGCGATATCTGCGCCTTTCGGCCGACACATCCGACTTCAGCATGGCATTTTTTGGGACCGGGTTAGAGCATTACTAAGATGTCCTTGTTCAGAAATCTCAAGGGCTAAGAACGTTACAGGGCGACCGATAAAGAAACAGACAGAAATTAAAGCGGTTAAGAAGACACGGAAAGTTCTTGTGCGGATTGTACAGGACAGGGCTACTTGGCGTGAATTTCTGTAAGGCATGTGCTCTTTTTTAAGGACCACTTCAATAATGTACCAAAAGCTGGAAAAAACAAATAGATTTTCATATCTAGGAAGCACAGTAACACCAGACGGCGGAACAATCAAAGACACCAGTAACAGAATGAATAAAGCCAGAACAGTCTTTGCTAATCTAAACAACATTTGAAAATCTTCTCAGTACAGCACAAACACCACATTAAGATTATACGAGAGTTGCGTACTTTCTGTACTTTTGTATGGCGCCGACTGTTGGAGAGTAACAGAAAAGAAAATGTCCAAATTACCCTCTTTCCACACAACCTGCCTAAGGACAATTCTTCGAATTTGTTGGCTGAATACCATCTCCAACCAGGAACTGCTTACACAGTGCCGTCACAAAGGCATGCACACCATCACTGCGGGCAGACGCTGGAACTGGGTTGGCCATGTCCTCAGAAGGGACCCTGACACCATCACCAGAACTTGTATGCTAAGGACCCCAGAAGGACAGCGAAAGAGAGGCAGACCAATGACAGCCTGGCGGAGAACAGTGGATGCTGAGATGAAAAGCGTGAACCAGAGTTGGGGCACGGCACGAAGGATGGCCACCGACCCAGCAAATGGGGACAGTTTGTTGCTGCCCTATAAGACGCCACTAGGCGTGATGGCCACTGACTGCTTTGTCAATCAAGGGCTAAGGATCCAAGAATAAGAACATGTGCTCTTTTTGTGGACTGAATGATAAGGAATCAATAAATGAGGATATATATATTTTCCAAAATATCAATATCTTTAGGAGCTTGCCTTGGTTTAATAATTGGCGTTAAGTCTTTAAAAATACGAATTTAAAGCAATTTATACTATAAATATCTTCGTGGTGTGTAATTTAAAAATTAGACGGTTACATGACGATGTAGGTGCTACAAAAATAAATGAGTGTCCGACTGGCAGGGTGGTTAGAGCGTGGTCTCTCGCGGCAAAGGTGCCGGGTTCGAATCACGGTACCAACACGCTCCAGTCTACCCAGCTGCAAATGGGTACCTGACTCTGCTCTTTGAGTTAGGGAAGGAAAAGGCGGCGTTGAAGGGAACCACCTCTCGATGCTGGACCTAATATGATTAAGTGTCTAACACTTTGCTCCTCTACGGCAGTATCTGCAATGGTACTACCTCCTATTTTATAAAAATAAATAATAAGAAAAGAAAAACCATGTTCTAAAAGAACGACCTAGGCTGATAAAGAGTCCGACTGGTTAAGCGGTTAGAGCGCTTTCCTCCGGGATCGAAACCTAGTAGTTTCACGCACCTGTCCACGCAGGTGTGAATGTGCACCTGGCTCTGCTCTAGAGTTAGTGAAGGCAAAGGCAGCGAGTAAGGAAAATAGTCACGCCATCTCAAATAAAAAAGATGGGCCTACACTTCACTTCACTACGGCAGTATCTTGATATGGAACTACTTTTATCTACTTGTTGTTGTTTTGAAACGGTGATGGGTGGAGAGCGGGCACTTAACAGCTGACCATTATTGCCTCTTCTGGTTCCATCTTGGTCTACCCTGTTCAACCTGAAAATTGGTTATAATTGGGGTATTTTGTGTCATTTTATTTACTAATTTTCTATTAAGTTTAAATGACTATTGTCTTTTGCAGTTGCTGGTTTTAATTTGTATTAGTGTTTTGTTTTGTTTTTTAAATCTCTTTGCCTTTCCTTGTCCTGTGAGTAGTTAATGGGTTTGCTAATTTTCTGGTTTTATTTTTTTTTATGATTTGTTAGTTTTTGTTCCATAATTTCTATTTGGTTGAATGTCTTTTCTGAAGTACTAACCTTATATGTTTTCCTTTGTTTTATGTATATATCTTTTAAGTATTGATTGGGCATCTCCTGGGGCATCTATACTTAAAACCTTATCACCTGTCATGCCTATATTGTGACTTCTATAGTTAAGTTTTTAATTCTAGCCTTTGTTGTTCGTACTTTTTACAATGGATCAGGTAGTGGTCTATGTCATTCTCTTCCTGACATTCTTGGCAGTGAGGTTCCTCTATCATAAAGTATGCTGCACCGATTATGCTTTTATCTAGTACAGTGCTTCTTAACCTTTTAAAGGTCCTGCCCCCCTTTACGGCATCTTAAGAAGCCACATACCCCTTTTACAGTACATTAAGAAGCCTCGCACCCTATTATCTTCTAGTTTGAGAAATATGCAAGAAATAAGAAAAAGGGATAACAGTATGTTTTGAGAAAATGTTATTTATAAAATCTGACAACGGTTCACTATCTAATTCATGTTGCTGCGGTTCAATTTTGTACAAATACACTTAGGTTCTGTGTATTACATAGTGTTTATAAAGATTCACCGTAAAAAAATATCTGGCATATCTCGCTCCCCCAGGAGGTGGGTCTCGCACCCCTAAGGAGTGCATGCACCCCTGGTTACGAAACACTGATCTAGAGTCTAGGCGGATAACTGCGACCGAAGATCACCAGGACAAATTGGTTATGAGCGCATACATCACATCAGGGAATACAGAGACAGCGTCATACTGAGCAAATCGGGGAACTAAACACTCAATGTTTGTTCTCTCTATACTTGAAAATAGACGATGTAATTTGGTTGGCCACATCTTCAGAAAAGACCCTGACTGATAGAGTCCGACTGGCTTAGCGGTTAGAAACCAGATCTGCCAAGCTGTGAACCCCAGGAGGGCAAAAGACAAGCCGACCAAAAGCAACTTGGCAGAGAACAGTGGAAACAGAGATGCAAATTGTGAATCAAAGTTGGGGCGCCACGTGAAGGATGGCCGGCGACCGAGCAATGTAGAGACAGTTTGCTGCGGCCCTACAAGGCGCCACCTGGCGTGATGCTCACTAATTGCTTCGTCAGTCAGTGGCCAAGGATCAAAGAAGAAGGTACTTGAAAATATGAAAGCATAAAGATACAGCACGTGCTTTCCGAGCGCTTACAGTGCACTTGTCCTGGAAATCAATTGTCACGGTGTTTATGATTTGCATCCTCGACTCTCACATCACTTAAATGTTCTTCTTCTTCTTCCTCGTTCGTCCTGAAAAGGACGTAGGTTGTGTTGTGTCGCCGTACAGCGAAGCTGTGATATCTGCGCCTTTCGGCCCGACACATCCGACTTCCAATTGGCATTTTTTGGGACCGGGTTTGCCTTCCCTCTTCGATCCCTACTCTCTCGGCCAGACTGCTGTGATGCAGCCTGTTTCCAGGACCACCGCTTGGAGGTGGAGTAGGGTCTTGGTCAGCTCTGGTTCGCTGACCCTGACGTAAGCAGTCAAGCTATGAGTCGCGGACTGCATTCATCTCTTTTGCTGCGTCTTCGGTCTCACTTAAATGTTGATTACCGGAAACAGAAGTTTTATCTTTGATTAACTGCAGAAATCAAAACAAAATGTCACGCTGACCTTTGTGTTTTTAAAACGGTAGACTTTTTTTTCGGAACTCATATAAAATGAAACCATACAGCAAAAACAAACATCCCACAATTCCTTTCGGCGTTAGTGTCAACATCCGTAAAAGATTCCAAGTTAAACATCATGAGAA
>JAMPIV010007977.1:0-59863 GCA_024509875.1 Oreohelix idahoensis
GAGAATAAGTGTGAGAGGAGACTATACGGTGTGGCATCGTGGTTGATGTTGTGAGAGTTGATGAGAGTGATTGGGGGATAGGTGAGATTTTAGGGGTTGAGAGGGAGAGAGACTGGTGGGGGGTTCTAGTAGGTATATGACACATCGAATGAGAAGCTACTCATGTGAGGAACTAGGTGCTGTGACAGTGACAGGGAATTGAGTGTGTGTACATGAGTATGTTGAGTGAGGGGACATCACAGAGGTGGTTAGAGAATTAGGTGGGAGAGTTGGATTGATTTTTTTTATAGAGGTAGTGTTGTAGGAGGGGATCTGAGAGTATGTTGTGAGGGGATAGGTTCCAGCAGCGGTCGTCTTGTGGGTTCTCGAGATCTGTTTCTGGCGGGATGCTCTGGTATGTAGTGACGCAATTTTGCGCTGTGAGGTATTATGATTTTATCACAATGGACAGTAGCTGATGTCCCATCTCTTGATGGAGATACACTGCCTATATATATGAATATGGGACAGAATCTTTCGGCATCTCTTTGTTGTTATCTTCTCAATTATGCGCAAGTTCTATTTATGCGTGACATAATCTTTCTTGTCCATCTCTTGGTGTTATCTTCTCACTTATAGCGCTGTCTTTCTATGATGGTACACTCTGACATAATCTTTCTTGTCCATCTCTTGATGTTATCTTCTCACTTATAGCGCTGTCTTTCTATGATGGTACACTCTGACATAATCTTTCTTGTCCATCTCTTGATGTTATCTTCTCACTTATAGCGCTGTCTTTCTATGATGGTACACTCTGACAGAATGACCATCGTAATAAGCGAGCATTTTCATGCTTTGCCTGTGATAAGAATACGAGAGGCTGATGATCCGTTTGGACCACAAATGGTCTGCCATAGAGGTAGACTTGGAACTTTCGTATCGCCCAGATTAAAGCTAGACATTCTTTCTCGCTTGTTGAATAGTTTTGCGGCTAGCATACGCGACTGGGTTCAGCTCCCACTCTGGTGACGATGACCTTTGCAACAACGTAGCCCCCAGGCCTACATTGCTTGCGTCACTTCTCACCACAAATTCTTGACTCAAATCAGGTAATTTTAAGATTGGCTTGCTTGTAAGTTTCCTTTTACTCTTGGTATGCTAATTCACACAGGGCTGACCAAACAATTCTATCAGGATTTACTTTGCGAGTTAAATCCGTCAGAGGCGCACAAATAGAGTTAAAATTTTTGATATATTTTTGATAGAATCCGCACAAGGACACACAAGATCTCACATCTTTCTTGGTTTGTGGCCGCGGTGCTTTCTTTAATTTCTCGAGATTCTTGGGGTCAGGGGTCATGTTACCCTGATATACAGTATGTCCCAAGAACTCCAACTCTTTACAACCAACCAATACAACATTTTGTTGATCTAGCCGTCAAATTAGCCTCTCTCAGTCTATCAAACAGCATAGTCAAAGAGTTAATGTGTTCCTCAAATGTTTCCGAGGCAATAAGGATATCATCCATAAAATTTGTGATGCATGGGTTTTTCAGGGGATCCAACAATTTTCGCATCATCCTAGAAAACACACTCGGAGCATTTTTCAATCCAAATGGCAACATGTTGAATTCATAATGTCCTTCCGAAGTGCTAAACGCTAAATACGGTCGGACCTCAGGCTTTACTGGAATCTGATAATAGCCTTTGCTAAGATCCACCTTAGAAAAATATTTTGCCTTGTTCAACCTGGCAAATAGCTGATTTGTGTCCGGTAATGGATCCACCTGATTTTTTGTGACAGCATTCAGTTTTCTGTAATCTATACACAGACGATGTTCCCCAGAGGGTTTTCTCAGCAAAACCACACTGGAACTATATGGAGATTCGCTATGAGAAATAATTCCTTCTTTCAATAAGTACTCAATCTCCTCTTTCAAAGCTTTCTCATTGGCAAACGGGATCGTGTAGGCTCTCATACAGATCGGTGTTGGGTCTACTAGTTTCATATCATATTCCAGCAAATTCGTGTGCCCCGGTTTGTCCGTTAACACGTCCGTATGATCAGTCAGAACCTTTTGAACCTGTTCCCTCTGTTTTTTCGTCAAGTGTTTACTGACTTTTACATGTGCATGGGTCTCACATGTTTTCAGGGGGTACTCATGAGAGGTGAGTGGTTCATTTCTCATCCCCGTTGCTATCGACAAGGACATTAAGTGTGTTCCTTCCTGGATTTCCCTGTCCAGATACTTCTTTAGAAGGTTCACATGATATATTTTCTCTTTTCCCTTCTTGTCGATTTTATAATTTGTTCTAGACACCTTCTCTAGAACAGTATATGGACCTTGCCATCCAATTTGTAATTTGTTATGGCTGCCGGGTAGTAGAAGAAGCACCTTCTCTCCCACAAATAGTTCTCTATCCTTAGCTTTCTTATTAAAATAGGCAGCATGTTTTTTCCTGGCTTGTCTGAGATTATCATTGGCAAGTTTCCAGCCAGTTTTCAGAGGAGTGGTCAACTCGTTCACATATTGATATGATGAGGTAACAGTCTCTTCTGCCTTCTCATCGGTCCATGTCCGCAACAAGGTTACATACGGACCATTAATTTTTCTGACTTATTTTTCCTGACATTGGAAGCCTTATAATGAGGACGTTTTTCCCTTGTATCATCACATAAGAATCTACCACTACCAATTCTTTTCTTGGGGTTTTCTTCCCACTTTCAATTCCTTGTGAGAGATCCTCTCTCTCTTTTATGTTCACCCAGTTCACATAATTCCGACCGAGGGATTGTCGGCTTATTCTTGGGTAAAACCACTTTTTGTACTCGACACAGAGTTGCCATTTTAATACATTCAATTGAAGACTGTGTGTGAAAAGGGGGCTCCAATTCCACGTTGTCTACTTTATTACAATTATTTTTATTTCCAGGCCTACGTTTGCCCCATGGCGTGTCTAGGTCCTGAACAGTTTTCCCACTTGTGGGTGTTCCCTCATGAAATATGCCGCAGGCTTCTACAAAATTCTCAATACATATCTTTACATCTGGCCAATAATATTTTTGAGAAATCTTTTGGCAGATGGTGCCTACTTTCTCATGGTCACCATCTTTTCCAACGTGTAAACTCCTTATTACCTCTGCCCTATACATTTTAGGAAGTACCAGCTGTCCATGACCATTTGTTCCAGTCCCAGTCTTTCTATACAACAATTTGTTCTTCATATAATAGTCCCCTTTGCTTGGAGGTGTGTGGCATTTAGGTAATTTTTTAAAGCAAGGCTTGAGTGTCCTATCCTCCGCCTGTGCCTTCCTCATCTCCTCTGGATGAGTATTTATTGGTTCATCTTCTTCCTTTCTGGATTGTGATCGGGTCTGGACAGCTGCCAAGACCACAGGTCTCTTGGGATTCCCTAGGAAGACATAACGACACCCATATATCAGAGGGTAGATGGGTGCGTCGGTCACTGCTGCTCTGATTACTCCTTCCACATAGCGAGTTTTCACAGTTATCCTGGCAATGGGAAGTGTCATAAGTGGGATGTCCTTGGTCGTCCCTTGTATCTCCACTGTTTCTGTGGTATACTGATCTGGGTTCACCAAGTGCGAACTCACAACAGACTCATAATCTAAACCGGTACCATACAGGCACCTAATGGTGACCCCATTACATACAACATCCTCACACACTGGGGGGTGATAAGGTTCCTGATGTCCAGTAGGTTTTACCTTTACTTCCTTTTCCCCCAACTTCATAGCAGCAAATCCAGCAGGTTTCTTAGTACAAACTTTGGTGTCATGTCCTTCCCTCTTACACCATCTACAATATAATCTACCTTGATGAAAAGGTTTTCTTTCATCATATTTCCTGTCATTAAACTGTGGGTTTTTATTTCTAAAATCATTGCGTGCCCTATCGAAATTTTGCTTACCTTTGTTACCCTGATTTTTGTTGTCAAATCTATTTGAGTTTTGTGGAGCCCTATAATTGTCTACATGTTTCTTTTTGGCGCCAGCTACTTCTGCCTGGGCTGCCTGATACCTCTCTGCGACATTAAGTAACTCACCCAGCCTCTCTGCACCCTGTTCCATGAGAAACTTTCTCAAATCTGGAGCCATGGACTCTCAAAATTGCTCAATAAGGATCATGTCTTTAAGATCTTGGGTTTTCCCCGAAGCAGTCCATTTCTCCAAGTACGTCTCTAAACGTGCAGAGAACTGGTGATAGGTGTCACCCGACAGTAGCTTGGCATTTCTAAACTGTTTTCTGTAAAATTCTCCATTCTTTTCATACCTTAGCAAAAGAGCCTGCTTTAACATGTCATAATTGTCTTGGTCATCTTTGCTCATTTTTGCAAACACTTCATAAGATGTTCCCCTAAGACCCTGAGATAACTTTAAACTCCACCTTTCTTTCTCTAACCCATAGGTGGTAGGATTAACACCTCAAATCAACAAAATGGTCTAAATGGAACACCCATAGCTGAGGTTGATGCTCCCTGACTAGCAGTGGCATCGGAGGTAGAGGGGGCTAGTCAATAAAATAATATTTAGCTCGTGCTCCCTCTGTAATCTCCTATCTTCTGCTTCCCTTTCTGCCTTTCTTTCTTCCAACTGGAGCCGTTTAATTTCAGCCTCCCTATCCGCCTCCAATGCCCTAGCCTCATTGTCAGCCTCAATCTGCAACCTTTTAATTTCTTTCTCAACTTCTAATTTTCTTTCTGCAGCTAACCTATTCTCTTCTCTTGCAATAAATTTATCAACCTCTGATGTTACATATTGAACCAACTCTGGTCCATCCATATTCATCTCTTTTGCAGCCAGCACAGCAGCAGATCTGAACTTGGCAAAATCTGCCATCCTGTTTCAAACACATTCTAACAATGTTCTAAGGCAAATTAAAAACTCTAATTAACAATATCAACTCTAAGTACTTAGTTAATTACTGGCCGTGACAATTCATCAACCTTTTCCTTCCACTTCAAATATTTTTATTTTTATTATTGAATCTCTTAAATTTTGGGACACTATTAATACACTATTGCATTTTATACTGACTTATAACTTTTAAGTTTAAATCCCGGAACAGGAGACCCCAATATATGTGGTGGGTTTTGATGTTATGAAATGTTGTTATTTGTTTCTATTGTACTGACTGAGGTCAGCTGTGAAGGCCCCTGAAGATAACAAGTATTGGTGAGTTTTCAGAGCACCTTTCTGCTACCACCCTACGACCTCAATCAGACCTATTCCTTGCCTAGTATGTCTGATAGCTACCTCTAATGTCTAGGGTAATGCAAGTGTGGTGTGATGGTAATTAATTACACAAACACACACATAAACACCAATATTAATTTATGTGATCAAATCAACCAACACCGGTTGTTAAAAGTTAGTAATATACAATTTTTTTCTATAACTTTATTAGTCCTATACCTAAGATTCTTTTGGTTAGGACTGTCAAATCACATGAGATCAATTTGTATACATACATAAATAATAGGCATACTTAATTAACTAAAAGAGGACAATTTGTCCTTAATCATATATATATTGTAGTTTTATGGTATTATAAAATCTCTAGCTATGTCTAAAGTGTTACGAGCTGGCTGGTTGGGGTGTTAACATCACGCCCAGTCTTTTTCACAATGTTTCTTTTCACTTGATACACTTTACTTCGTGGCAGATAGTCTTTATTTATATTACATTTCAGGTTTAATGAAGTGGAAAAGTTGATAAATTCTCCTCGTGCCAGGGCTTGTTTACTTATCTGGCACTGGAGGATTGAACATAGATGTATGATCTGCCAACAGCCACTGTTTGTCTTGTCCCAAAAGAAATAAGGTAGGCCGCGAGTACCTCTATCTCTGCTGGAGTAAATTTTTCACACAGGAATCTGGCACCTGACTAGTGCCAGACAAAAACCCACAATTCAATGAATACACACAGGAACGTTGAATTAGCACAACCTCAGATGTACTGCTTGCTGGACTATGGCGCCCTTATACTTTTTATTAATTATATCTATATTCAAGGCATGTCACACTTCTCAGTTTCAAGCGTCCTGCTTCTATGAACAGTCTTCGTGAAAATGGCACCGAGCCTTCAACTTTCCCAGTAACATAAAATGTTTCGACCAATGAGATCTAACTACTAAGTTTGTCAATTCAAATTTTTAAAACTAAGGTCCAATTTCGGTCCAATGTTAGTGTACCTCTGTCGGTCTGTCCGTCCGAACTTGGCATTCGTCAAAAATAGACTTGGTTTTGGCTTAACTCTACAAACAAATATTCAGTTTGAGCCATCCCATAATATTTTTTCCCCTTTCAAACTCCCCTCCAAATCGTATTACAGGTACCTCTCAGTCCTAACGTTTCCCTCTTTTGGACTTTGACCTACACTCTCATGCCTCTTTTCAACAACTCTTGCACAATTTCGTTACCGATAGTGAATGTACGAACACTAGTGTGGTAGTCAATGTGTCTGTGACTATCTAGTATTATGACCATATCATGGCTGTTAGTTGGACTATAGGGTAAATGAAAACATATTATTTGTCAGGAGACACTATGGCACCCGAATATATAAGTTTTATGAGCCTATGTATAATGGTTCAAAATTCCATAATTTTTTTCCATGTTAGTCTTCAATAATATTGAAATCTATAAACTACCACCTGTTCCCTTCTTTCTACCGCTATTTTCAAACTAAAAACGACAGTCTCCCGTATTACGTCAGAAATACGTCATTTTTATAAGAGCTAAGGTTGTTTTCGTGACCCAATTGCCGAACATATTTTGAATTTGCGTCGTATTTTCAAACGACTAACGACAATAAAGCGCTTCCGCTAGGTTTTTGGATTCAAACCTCGCGTAGAGACGGCATCATTTTTCTGTCTCTCCCCTCTCACTCCGTCTGGACGAATAGGCTTTTCGTGTCCCAATGTTATAAATAGTTTTTCAGGGACACTAGAAAACGAGGGTACTATCTATTCCACAATACTGTCTGCTAAAATCAACGCGCTTGCGGCGTGGGTGAAGACGAAACTTCATAACTCCACTATTTTCATTTCTACCTTATTTTTATACTTACAATTAATAATTTTACCGGTGCATCAATGTACTTTATCACAATGGTACACTCTGACAGAATCTTTCTTGTCCATCTCTTGATGTTATCTTCTCACTTATAGCGCTGTCTTTCTATGATGGTACACTCTGACAGAATCTTTCTTGTCCATCTCTTGATGTTATCTTCCCACTTATAGAGCTGTCTTTCTATGATGGTGCACTCTGACAGAATCTTTCTTGTCCATCTCTTGATGTTATCTTCCCACTTATAGCACTGTCTTTCTATGATGGTACACTCTGACAGAATCTTTCTTGTCCATCTCTTGATGTTATCTTCCCATTTATAGAGCTGTCTTTCTATGATGGTGCACTCTGACAGAATCTTTCTTGTCCATCTCTTGATGTTATCTTCCCACTTATAGAGCTGTCTTTCTATGATGGTGCACTCTGACAGAATCTTTCTTGTCCATCTCTTGATGTTATCTTCCCACTTATAGAGCTGTCTTTCTATGATGGTACACTCTGACAGAATCTTTCTTGTCCATCTCTTGATGTTATCTTCTCACTTATAGCGCTGTCTTTCTATGATGGTACACTCTGACAGAATCTTTCTTGTCCATCTCTTGATGTTATCTTCCCACTTATAGAGCTGTCTTTCTATGATGGTGCACTCTGACAGAATCTTTCTTGTCCATCTCTTGATGTTATCTTCCCACTTATAGCACTGTCTTTCTATGATGGTACACTCTGACAGAATCTTTCTTGTCCATCTCTTGATGTTATCTTCCCATTTATAGAGCTGTCTTTCTATGATGGTGTACTCTGACAGAATCTTTCTTGTCCATCTCTTGATGTTATCTTCCCACTTATAGAGCTGTCTTTCTATGATGGTACACTCTGACAGAATCTTTCTTGTCCATCTCTTGATGTTATCTTCCCACTTATAGAGCTGTCTTTCTATGATGGTACACTCTGACAGAATCTTTCTTGTCCATCTCTTGATGTTATCTTCTCACTTATAGCGCTGTCTTTCTATGATGGTACACTCTGACAGAATCTTTCTTGTCCATCTCTTGATGTTATCTTCTCACTTATAGCGCTGTCTTTCTATGATGGTACACTCTGACAGAATCTTTCTTGTCCATCTCTTGATGTTATCTTCTCACTTATAGCGCTGTCTTTCTATGATGGTACACTCTGACAGAATCTTTCTTGTCCATCTCTTGATGTTATCTTCCCACTTATAGAGCTGTCTTTCTATGATGGTACACTCTGACAGAATCTTTCTTGTCCATCTCTTGATGTTATCTTCCCACTTATAGAGCTGTCTTTCTATGATGGTACACTCTGACAGAATCTTTCTTGTCCATCTCTTGATGTTATCTTCCCACTTATAGCGCTGTCTTTCTATGATGGTACACTCTGACAGAATCTTTCTTGTCCATCTCTTGATGTTATCTTCCCACTTATAGAGCTGTCTTTCTATGATGGTACACTCTGATAGAATCTTTCTTGTCCATCTCTTGATGTTATCTTCCCACTTATAGCGCTGTCTTTCTATGATGGTACACTCTGACAGAATCTTTCTTGTCCATCTCTTGATGTTATCTTCTCACTTATAGCGCTGTCTTTCTATGATGGTACACTCTGACAGAATCTTTCTTGTCCATCTCTTGATGTTATCTTCCCACTTATAGAGCTGTCTTTCTATGATGGTACACTCTGACAGAATCTTTCTTGTCCATCTCTTGATGTTATCTTCCCACTTATAGAGCTGTCTTTCTATGATGGTACATTCTGACAGAATCTTTCTTGTCCATCTCTTGATGTTATCTTCCCACTTATAGAGCTGTCTTTCTATGATGGTGTTACGGTATATGATATTAACGCCGTCTGCTAAAGGTTATCAGACGTGCAATTGTAAGAGGTTAAGGCATTTAATATATTGCGATAGAGGTTTCAATTTTGAACGCTCCATACACGATCGATTATGACGTGTATAGCGTTTCTTAGTTACCGACTGTGTCCTAAACAACGCTATACACGTCATAATCGATCGTGTATGGAGCGTTCAAAATTGAAACCTCTATCGCAATATATTAAATGCCTTAACCTCTACAATTGCACGTCTGGTAACCTTTAGCAGACGGCGTTAATATCATATACCGTAACAGATGGTACACTCTGACAGAATCTTTCTTGTCCATCTCTTGATGTTATCTTCCCACTTATAGAGCTGTCTTTCTATGATGGTACATTCTGACAGAATCTTTCTTGTCCATCTCTTGATGTTATCTTCCCACTTATAGCGCTGTCTTTCTATGATGGTACACTCTGACAGAATCTTTCTTGTCCATCTCTTGATGTTATCTTCCCCTTTATAGCGCGTCTTTCTGTGATGGTACACTCTGACAGAATCTTTCGTGTCCATCTCTTGATGTTATCTTCCCACTTATAGCGCTGTCTTTCTATGATGGTACACTCTGACAGAATCTTTCTTGTCCATCTCTTGATGTTATCTTCCCACTTATAGAGCTGTCTTTCTATGATGGTACACTCTGACAGAATCTTTCTTGTCCATCTCTTGATGTTATCTTTCCACTTATAGAGCTGTCTTTCTATGATGGTACACTCTGACAGAATCTTTCTTGTCCATCTCTTGATGTTATCTTCCCACTTATAGCGCTGTCTTTCTATGATGGTACACTCTGACAGAATCTTTCTTGTCCATCTCTTGATGTTATCTTCCCACTTATAGCGCTGTCTTTCTATGATGGTACACTCTGACAGAATCTTTCTTGTCCATCTCTTGATGTTATCTTCCCACTTATAGCGCTGTCTTTCTATGATGGTACACTCTGATAGAATCTTTCTTGTCCATCTCTTGATGTTATCTTCCCACTTATAGCGCTGTCTTTCTATGATGGTACACTCTGACAGAATCTTTCTTGTCCATCTCTTGATGTTATCTTCCCACTTATAGCGCTGTCTTTCTATGATGGTACACTCTGATAGAATCTTTCTTGTCCATCTCTTGATGTTATCTTCCCACTTATAGCGTTGTCTTTCTATGATGTACACTCTGACAGAATCTTGCTTGTCCATCTCTTGATGTTATCTTCTCACTTATAGCGCTCTCTTTCTATCATGGTACAGTAGTCCTACTGTTTCTTGGTTTCACAAAAGACCCATGAGAACTTCAGAGGGAGAATCATATTTACATGAAGCTAAAAATAGCTACAGTTACGTTCGTGGTAAACAAAGATTCTGATAGAGACAAGATAGTGTTCCTCACATGCTCTCTTTTAGAGAGATAAGATAGTGTTCTTTACAGTTTCTGTGGTAGAGATAAGATAGTGTTTTTACAGGCTCTCTGTTAGAGACAAGATAGTGTTCTTTACAGACTCTCTGTTAGAGACAAGAAAGTGTTCTTTACAGTCTCTGCGGTAGAGATAAGATAGTGTTCTTTACAGTCTCTGTGGTTAAAAATAAGATAGAGTTCGTTACAGACTCTCTGTTAGAGATAAGATAGTGTTCTTTACAGTCTCTGTGGTAGAGATAAGATAGTGATCTTTACAGTCTCTGTGGTAAAAATAAGATAGTTTTCTTTACAGACTCTCTGTTAGAGATAAGATAGTGCTCTTTAGTCTCTGTGGTAGAGATAAGATAGTGTTCCTCACAGACTCTCTGTTAGAGACAAGATAGTATTCCTCACAGACTCTCTGTTAGAGACAAGATAATATTCCTCACAGACTCTCTGTTAGAGACAAGGTAGTATTCCTCACAGATTCTCTGTAGGAGACAAGATAATATTCCTCACAGACTCTATGTCAGTCATAATTGCACTTAGAAACACAAGAATCGATCAGAACTGCCTGGCTGAAACACTAAAGGTAATTTAGAATAAAATGTAAAACAACTTGTAAAAGTACAATGGATCCCTGTCCACTACAAGATATATCAAAAGCAGAAGGCAGATAGACTTGCCAAAGAAGGAGGGAACACAATCCAAACCCAAGTAAGATCAACACATGAAGTGATAAAATCAATAAGTTTAAGGACAAATGATATAAGAATCCTCAAAGTTTTATACAACAGAACCATACTTCTACTTGCCAAAAAGAGATCGAGTGATAATTTTCACACAGAGAAACGGGCATTACAGATACAAATACCAGCTGTTCAACAAATAGAAAATTTGACAACCAAATATGTGTCCTTGTGTGGAGAACAAATAAACAGTATTACGTGACCTAAATGACAGCAGCAGAGTGGCCGCTCAAGCTTCTCAACCCAGTTGAGGGAGAAACTGTGTGGTGTCGAGAGACGCCTGAGACGAAACTCCAGCTTTATAAGTGAGATAGATGTGATTACTTGAGAATGAACTAAGACGAAGGAGGACACACATACACACGCATATATATATTTACTCATATAATTGCTGCACGCTACTCAGGGGAAGTAATAAATAATGCAGTGGGTAAGAATACACAACATAAATTAAAAATAGTTTTATTCCTTATTTTGTGTGTTTTTATAAATATTTTCAATATCTTTGTAACAATAATGTATACCAAATAATGGTAATTTTTGCTGTAAAGACCAATTTATCACTTATTTAAGTTTTAGTTGCTTTTTAATTATATTTGTATATATTAAATTAAATTACAAACCTGTTTTTCCTTTGGTGCAGTAAGTATTTATATAGTTGTTTTTTCTCTAAATGGACATAGTTGAACGTAACTCTCTATAACCTATTTTTGACCGGCTCAAAGTGCCGCCAGAGTCCATGTGGGTATATGTGTGAATGATTGTACATGCAGGTATATATATGTGTGCATTTTTCATGTTACCAACGGGCTGATCACCCGTTTGCCAGTCACTTCGATTACGGAAACAGCAGCAGATGGATTGATTTGCCGTTGCCCTAAAGACGCCAATAGGCGTGATGGGAAACAATGGCAAAGAAAACCTATCTGCTGTTGCCCTAAGACGCCACTAGGCGTAATGGCCACTGACTGCTTTGACGGTCGGTGGCTAAGGACGGAAGAAGAAGAAGAAGAAGATTTTTCATGTACGTGCATATGTGCATGTACGTGTATGAACAGGTACATACGTTTAAATGCACATACATCTATATTTTTGTTGTTAATAAATACACGCTTTGTGAAATGTAAAAAAAAAAAAATTTAAATTACATTTGGCGACAATAAAAATTAAAAAAAAAATTAGTTAAAAATTGAAGAGTGAAAGGTTTGTGCAATTTAGAAATGTACTTCCCATGTAATTCATTTTGTAAAATGTACATGATTTTATAAATAGAAAAAGAATTGCAAATACAAGTTTGGATATAGAACCAAAAAAAGAATCATCATCGCCATCATAATTTGACTTTGTTCTTCTAGTAAAGCATGCAGCCATCACCTACTGCAGCTAGTCCCGCAGGAAGCTTGCACCAAACATTGACATGCTCTTGCCGTGGTGATGTCTGAGGTAGTTTCTTTTACATGATGAGGTTTGCCAGCCCCGTGTACAACCTCATATTAGTCGACTTGTACGTCATGACTAAGGGGTGCACTAGTTATTTTCTTTCTTTGTCTTTTCAGAATCTCCTGGTAATTGTACGAGGACATTCCTGAATTCTTCTTCGTACACTCTCAGACGTCTGCTTGAATGTTTTCAAAGAAAGTGGTAGTCAGTTTGAGGCTATTGGAATCTCCGTAGAGCTTTTCCACGAATGGTACTGGTGTCGGACATATGCGCTTTCTCTGTTCCGCATATGTTGGGTAACTTTGAAACAGATGTTCAGCAGTCGCTTTATCAGCGCCACAGTTACACTCATCGGTAGTTCCTGTCTTTAGCTTGTTGAATTGATGGTATCTCAATCTGTTGTGGCCCGTGCGAAGTCTGAAGATTACCTACCACTTGTTCTCTTCTGTTGAGCTAGTAGTATTCCTGGATTCAACATGGTGATGGGGGAAATCAAAGTTAAATTGCAAACAAAAAAAACCCTCACTAAATTTTTTCTTAAAACTATCGTAACAACGTTCAGTGTACTTTCCGGGTATTCCCGAAGAAAACGATATAAATAGAGCTTACACATGTATGGCCGGTTATAAATAGAAAAACATTGAGGGAAACTCGAGGCACGTAAACAGCAAATAAAAAAATTTAAGCCAGCAAAAAAAATTAATTAATTAATTTTAAGAAAAAAGTGCCACCAGAATTGATATAGTGGTATACACAAATAAGTCCTATCACGTGTCACGATTCTGACCGTAAATCCCTGCTATTAACTTTCCCCCTTCTACAACTCCTGGCTTTCAATGCAGATTGACAGTTTCGCTGTTGATACACTCACACAGGTTTATACTCACTTTTCCAGCCTTACTCAACTCTGTCACTTTACTACACGAATTGTTCATTATCTTAAGTTACAAGCTTTAATCTGGCAAGTATCTCGCAAATTTGCTTATCCTACACGCTGGCTTTCACCGGGGCCATGATCCTTCTGTAACAGAATGGGGCGACCCCTCTCGATCTCTGTTTCATTCCGGCAGTAATCGGTACAGTTGTGGTACTGATTTTATTGCGACTTTTGAATTGTCGCACTGTTTTTCTCTCTTTCTCGGCTGTGTAGCAGATATTTTGTATTTTCCTTCTCACACCCCTCTCAGGGATATTTCGCCTGTCCGTTTACCTGATACTCCTTGTGCCTGATAATACACCATGTTTGCTAATCGCTTGATAAAATCAGTACACTTGACAGATGACGAGATTATTCGTCTGTGAGATACCTCTTTACAATCAAGTTTGGCATCATCGTTTCCTGTCCGCAGACATTACTTTATGATAAGAGAACTTATTACATTTGAAACACATGTCGTATCCGGTTACAGGTGTGTTTGTGAAAGTGTACAGAGAGGCATCGAATGTCTTATTGCCATATATGGTAATACATGACCTTTTACTTTACGCACCTTATTTCACGTGGAAATTTTTTGAAAGTACCACACCCTAACCCGCCTGTTTGAAAATGATTCTAGGTTTTAGTTAGATTCCATAACAAACAGATGCGTGGGAGACCGGGAATATAACCTGACACATTTCAGTGTTATTTCACAGTGAGAAACGCTTGCCAAAGACACCAGTGTTAGAATTCAGAATTTCCTTTTTATCAGCCCGGACCTTTTTTTTTTTTGAGAATCTTGATAGACGTATAAAACAGCCCAGAATATCAATATTACCAAGCAAACCAGGATTGTGGAAACTGAGAACACGGAGTAAGAGAGTGAATTAAAGTTAAAAATTAACGACACCCCAGACGCGTATAAGAGGCCGATTCAAGTCTTTTTTATTCATCTGAGCAAAACGTCTGTGAGCCAAGATTGGCGTAAGTTATGCATTTTACATTCTTTATTTTCATTTACTAGCATGTGAACTGACATGTATATATTACCTTGTGAATATTTATATGTGAGAATCTCTAGGGATGTCCAAGTCATTTGAGGCTGTCAGCTTTAGCGTATATAATAATGATTTCATGAACCACCACTGCTAGGGCTGGTGACTGTTTTATTGCTAGTTTCTTAAAGAGAACTAAACGCATAAAAAGTTCAAGGTTCCATATGGAGCAGGGATGGAAAGATGAAAGAATTGATGTACATTCTAATTATAATACTTACAGTTTCAAAGCTTTTCAAATTAGTGTACAAGTAAGCGAAAAAACATATTCACTTTAATGTAATTAATAAAAGTTTCAAACTTTTAAATCAGTGTAAATATAAATGAAACATATTCAATTTATACTGTGAACACCTTTCAAACAGTGGAGATGTAAATTAAACATTTTATATCTGTGCGTTTAACCTTTTCATTTAAATGTATAAATAACTAAAAAGATTTCAATTTAAATGTAAAGAAAGTTTTCTCTCTGAAGATTAAAGTTAACTCTTATCGAGGGTAAATTCTGAGTTAAATTGGATGGTGGAATAGGAAAGGGGACCCATACCTATGGATTGGAAAACGTCATACTCAGGAAAGCGTTTTGTTTCTATTACCACAGTTATTGGTGGTGGTACCAGTTGATGGGTACTATCTCTGGAACAAGAAAGGAACAGTGGCCTGCGCTTTAAGGCAAAGGACTTGCTTTGCCGTTACTCCTTGACGTTCTGGGAACGTGCGGCGCCTTAACCTTGACCAGCGACGAGCGTGATCAGTGTAACCAAGAACCAACCCAGCGGGAGAAGACACTACCATTGGCAGCAAAGTGCATAAGATAAGCTGCCAAAAGTGACCTTCATTACTCAGTAAAATCCCATCACAATAGTGATGAAAACACTTTTCCTAAAGTGTCATTCAATTTTTTTAAACTGTTAGAACTAAAGTGATTATTAAATTTTGTTATTTGTAATTATACAAATTTAACTTCTATTTAATCATTTTTTAAATGTACTGTATGTTTGTCTCAGTCACTTTACTAAACACACTCTAAACTGAGCTATACCAGAATAATAAAAATTCCACTGAGAAACTCAGTGGTGGGGGCTTAACGAGCTGATATTAACTATTGCATAAATACTTCACAAAAGCGTCGGCAGATTCTAGAATTAACGCGCTCAGCCAATGCAACATTGTTTACGCTTATCTGAATATCTTGCGAACACTCCCATAGGATAGAAGCGTAATTATCCTACTATCTACATTTCTGCCAAGAGTAATCTTGTGCGAAGGTAGACACCTTTGAAGCCCATATTAGATACTCTTGAGATTTGGCCACTGTTGGACCACTACTGCAAAGCAGAAGAGGCAATACCGTGACACCTTGATTTCTTTAGATGCCCATGTGATATGAAATACTGCTCTGTAAACCATATAATATTAACTTCTATTGGTCCTATACTTCTACCCATTTTTTAATCATGATTTGCTTCCACATACCACATGCAGTGTGAAGAACAAAAAAAATACCCAAGTAAAACCCGCTGTTCTGGCAGCCATATTCCCCACGTAAATTAAAGCAGTGTACGTCAAGAGAAAATGTCACATTTTAGAACACGAGACAATAGAGCTGTCCTATTGAAAATAAATGTTTTCCTGTACTCTGCCATGTTTACATACTCTAGAACCAGAACAGTGTCATTCTAGATTTAACTACACATCCGGAAGTAAGAGAAGTTTACATACTCTAAAACCAGAACACAGTGTTGCGAGTCGCACTAGTAACACGTCATCAAAGCATCATTTTTTGGTGATGCCTAGATGGCAGGGATGATGTGTGATTCGCTTGCATAGCTAGGCGGGGGTGTCGCACGGAAGGTCCTGGGGTCGCGTCCTGGGTAAGCCACTCACGTCTGTTGTTTTTCTGTTGTCTAGTTTTCTACTTGTTTATTTCTAACGAGTGCCTGAAAACATACCATACCTTTATGTTTGTCTAATATTTATTTAGATTAAACTACACATTCCGAAGTAAATATATATTAACAAATAAAACGGTATTGAATCAGTTTTACAAATTAACGGTACACAGAAAACACGGGACGTTTCGGGTTTCACCCTTTGTCAGCCACATTTCAAATAGGCAACAAGGACATGAAATATAGACAGGTTAAAGAAATATACTATAGAACACTACAAACGCGTAATGTATATATGTAATAAAATGTAACAGGGCAGGCAATAATAAAGCAAGGTAAATACAAAAACAGAAAAATACAAAGACAAGAATCATATTTATAAGGAGCTAAAAATAGCTACAGTTACGATCGTGGTAAACAAAGATTCTGTTATAGACAAAATAGTGTTCTTCATAGTCTCTATGTTAGAGACAAGATAATGTTCCTCACAGACTCTCTGTTAGAGACTAGATCGTGTTCCTCACAGACTCTCTGTTAGAGACTAGATAGTGTTCCTCACAGACTCTCTGTAAGAGACAAGATAATATTCCTCACAGACTCTATGTGTGTCAGTCATAATTGCACTTAGAAACACAAGAAACAATCAGAACTGCTTGGCTGAAGCACTAAAGGTAATTTAGAATAAAATTTAAAACAACTTGTAAAAGTACAATGGATCCCTGCCCACTACAAGATATATCAAAATGAGAAGGCGGATAGACTTGCCAAAGAAGGATGGAACACAATCCAAACCCAAGACAGATCAACACATGAAGTGATAAAATCAATAAGTTTAAGGACAAATGATATAAGAATCCTCAAAGTCTGATACAACAGAACCATACTTCTACTTGCCAAAAAGAGATCGAGTGATAATTTTCACACAGAGAAACGGGCATTATAGATACAAATACCAACTGTTCAACAAATAGAAAATTTGACAACCAAATATGTGTCCTTGTGTGGAGGACAAATAAACAGTATTACGTTACCTAAATGACAGCAGCTGAGTGGCCGCTCAAGCTTCTCAACCCAGTTGAGGGAGAAACTGTGTGGTGACGAGAGACGCCTGAGACGAAACTCCAGCTTTATAAGTGAGATAGATATGATTACTTGAGAATGAACTAAGACGAAGGAAGACACACATACACACGCATATATATATTTACTCATATAATTGGAAAAGGCTATTTCAGAATAGAAGAACCTTACTGTGCAGGATGTCTTCAAGACAATATTATAGAACATTTCTTGTTAAAATGTAAGAGGTATGAACAAATGAGAATACCAATATTAGATTATTTGCAAGCATCCAACTTACCTATAAATATAGAAGAGGTGTTGAGAATAGACAGACCTAGGGAACTGCATAATATAGTCAAACAATATTTAACACGAACAAATGTTAATATATAGTGGCTGGGAATGTGAAGGTCTGATGCTGTTCTTACAATGCATATGACTTTTAACAGATGAAAGGCAATTAAATATCTGTTAAAGTCCGTTATATAACTAGAACCACCAGGCCTTTACACCCCTCCACTTTAATATTATTCTTGTTCAGAGTTTATTTTTTTAATTTTTTTTTTTTTTAACTTATAAGCACAATTGTGATTATCCTTATTTATATTTATTTGACAAATGTGATGTCACTTTCTCATATCGGCGGTTGTTCATATTATTTGGAATTGAAAACAATATATATTCTAATTATAACCCATCAGAGGTTGAACGGGATATGTTGTTTTTTTTTTCTTCATTAATTTAAAAAAAAAAAAATGGTTCTCGTTACTCAGGGGAAGTAATAAATAATACAGTGGGCAATAATATACAACATTAATTAAAAATAGATTTTATGCCTTATATTGTGTTTTTACAAATGTCTTCAAAATATTTGAAACAGTAATGTAAGGCACATTTTCTTATTGTTAGAATAATACAAGATTTTATCATTAATTTGAGTTTTAGTTCTTTTTTAGTTATGTTTGTATATATTAAATTAAATTACAAACGCATTCTTTATTCGGTGCAGTAAATATTTATATATTTGTTTTTTATCTTAATGGACAGGCAACTGTATAATGAAATCATCTATTTTTGACCGGCATAAAGTGCCGCCAGAATTGATATAGTGGTACACACACAAAAGCCCTATCGTGTTTCATGATCCTGACGTAAATCCCTGCTAATAACGTCCCCCCTCTACAACTCCTGGCTTTCAATGCAGATTGACAGTTTCGTTGTTAATACTAACACAGGTTTATAATCACATTTCAATTCTTACTCCCCTCTGTCACTTTACTACTCTAATTGTTCATTATCTTAAATTACAAGCTTTAATGTGGCTGTGACCGCTTTGCCTTTCACGCTGGCTTTGTCCCTCCTACTTCCACGCTAAGCATTTATATGTGCTAGAAGATGCTACATGTAAGAATGACAGACCTTAAAAGCAGATAAGACGTTTTTACACAAAAGGCAGTATTCATTCAAAGTTCAGTCGGCAGTTCCTGCTCTGACTTGGCAAACGTAGGTCAGTCCCAGATAATAATGAATGGGTTTTATAAGCGCGAAAGTGGGAAATGAATGTTTGTGTGATCTGGTTTTTTTTTAATCCTATTGTTAAGTTGGAAAAGATCACACATGTGAAAAAAAAGTAGAAATAACAGAATGTCGTGTGCAAAAAGGTCGAAAAGCTGAGGAGGGGAGTGCAAATGTTAATTATTGTGCCGTGTGGAAAGAAGGACGGGTCGTGTGAAAAAGGCGGGAAAAAAAGAAGAAATAGTATAAATGGAAGAGTTGTGGGCGATAGGCAGAGATTTTAGGATTTATGATTCCAAGGATACCATGATTTTAGACTAGAGGATTTTTTCAAATAGCGTAAGGAGAACTTCGTCTTTGAGGATACCAAGACAAGTTTTTTTGAGTAGACAAGTCAGTGTATTATTCTATTTGGATACCGTATACGTATATTATTCAGTTGGATTACATATTTTTTTACCTTGGATAACCAATCATCATTGTGAAATTTACAGTGTTTGTCTAATGACATCAATAAACTCTAATAGAATTTTTCTACATTGCTGTTTGTGGAACTTTACAATACTTTCTTGTGGATATACGTTGTTGTGCTGAAACTGTTTTGCTTATCACCAAACTCAAAGGGAAGAACATTTCTGGGTTGAAAAACTGAGAAAAGGTCAAGTATTACCACCTCTGGCGGAAGGCCAGTTAGCACTTGAACCACAACGACATATGAAGGATTAACTCTGACTAAATAAAATCAATATAACTACTAGTGCCGTATAAACATACACGGCCACATATTACACAAATTGGCGCCGTGACCTGCCCTTTTTTCTTGGTGAAAGCAGACAAGCATAATCACTATAATGGATCCAGGTCTAGAACAACAGCAGCAACAACAACAAGCGTTGTATACGCTACAGCAACAAAAAAAAACAACAGGCGTTATATGCACAGCAGCTACAACAGCAACAGGAAATGCAACAGGCAAACGTTCATCCTGCTAACATACCCTTACCTGTAGAGGCCGAACCCACAATGACCGCGTTGCAACGGATAACAGACACGCTATCCAATGTAGATCACTGTAATAAATATAACCAAATTCGCTCGGTTATAACCCCCTTCACGGTCGATTCTAACACATTTTGGAGATGGCTAATGAAGAGACACAGATATGAGAGCAACAATACATATTGCTGGAGAGAATCAGAGAGCACACCACATAACTACAATAGAAGATCCCAGATCAAGTATCGAGACAACAGCAACAACACGGGTCGCATAGCCACTGTCGACAGCCACTGGAACAGTCTCAATAAAAGAGATTGTCGCATTGCAGTCAGAAATTTTATCAATGGAATAAAACAACGAAAGATATGGGAAGTAAATAATGTTACAACCATTGACCAACAAACTTGCTTAATAACGACAGAAGATGGAATGAGGGTACATATCAGACCAATACAGCAATGGAGAACACCACCTAACATACATCACCAGGTCGGTTTTGTAACATCAAATGACACGCGATGGGCCCCCATGATTAATAGTCAACCAAGGCACGAACTACAAGTGAAGAAAACAATGATGAGCTGTGTTGGAACGCAAACAGACGTCGACTTTAACACCACCACAACAGATACTGGTACACCAGAAACACCACACTTCAACACATCTGACGTACACACTCGAACAGCATTAAAACAGTTGGCCAGGCAGACAAATTCGCAAGAATTTCCAGTTACTGAACCAACCGTACAAGAGTTGAAGAAAGAGATAAAAGCAATCCTGAAAGAAGGTGACCTCAACACACTCACAACACGAAAGGTGCAGAAATTACTGGAGGACAGGTTTACTGTTTGTTTGTCTGCAAGACGAAAAGAAATTCTCAAGTTGGTGATAAATACGTTTGAACAAGATGACGAGAAAAACATAGTCACCAAAGCTCATGCAGCACAAATGAAGAAAGCTACTCATCGCCCGATAGCACCACCAGTTTTATCTAATGGCAGACCCATACATAAAGCCACATTGAACCACTATCATTCCACAGATACGTCAAAAACCTCACACAGAGAATCTGAGAACATAAATACGAGGGGCGTTCAGAAAGTAATGCACCACATCGTTTTTCTCAGGAGCTGTTTATTCAAAAAGCATGAAATTTATACACAATATATATGGATATGTCATGTAAACATCGGTATTATTCAACATAATCCCCATCAATTTGTACGGCTTTATGCCAGCGCGAAACAAGTGCATGTATTCCTAGCCCGTACCAGATTTTGTCTTGATCATGTAGCCATTTCTTCGCTGCATGAATCACTCCTTCATCATCTTCAAACCTTGTCCCACGGAGTGCATCTTTAAGTGGACCAAATAGATGAAAATCAGAGGGTGCCAAATCGGGACTATAGGGTGGATGGGGTAATGCAGTCCAACCCAATTTGGTGATTGCTTCACGTGTTGCCAGACTTGTGTGAGGGCGCGCATTGTCGTGAAAGAGAAGCAGGTCTGTTGGATTCTTGTGCGGCCGAACTCTGCGAAAACGTTGATTGAGCTTTTGAATGTCTTAATGTAAGCTTGCGAATTGATTGTCTCTCCTCTTGGCATAACGTCCACAAGAATCACACCTTCATTGTCCCAAAAGACAGTGATCATGACCTTTCCAGCTGAAAGAATTTTCTTGAATTTCTTTCTTCGTGGTGATTGCGGATAATGCCACTCCATTGACTGTCTTTTTGTCTCAGGTTCAAAATCATGTGCCCAGGTTTCGTCACCTGTAACGATCTTAGACAAAAAGTTCTCTCCATCAGCATTAAAACGCTCCAACAATTCAGAAGAAATTGCTTTCCATTGCAATCGGTGGTCATTTGTGAGACTTCGAGGAACCCATCTTGCGCAAACCTTAGAAAATCCGAGAGTTTTTATAACTGCATTTGCACTACCAATGCTGACTGACAGCTGTAAGGCCAATTGTTGAGTAGTGATTCGCCTATCAGTAAGAATAATGCCCTCAGCGCATTTCAACATTTCTGCTGTGGTGGCTGTGGCAGGACGTCCACAGCGCAGCCGATCAAGCAGCTCCGTATCTCCACTTCCTGATTCTTTGATTCTCTGATCCCAGCGACTGACTGTACTTCTGTCAACTGCAAAACTTCCATACACATCACATGGACGCTTGTGAATGTTCATAACAGTTTCCTTCTCTGCAACGAGAAATTCTATCACAATTCGCGGCTTATAACGCAAGTTGCTAACACGCTCCATTTCAACGGTTTAGGGCAGCCGTATTATTTGGCCGGTTGCAGTGCAATTTGGTGCACACAATTGGCACATGCCATATTTGAAGTGTGCAAAATGTCATGCTTCTATCTTCATTATTAGCTGAGAAAAACGATGTGGTGCATTACTTTCTGAACGCCCCTCGTACATATTGCCGCAGAGAATCAGAGAGCAACAATAGAAATTGCGACGAACACACAGACAACGCTGTTTCACAAGCAGAATGGCACACATCTGAACAAGATAATGATACTCGACACACAGCACCGCCTAATGATGAAAACGCAGACAGAGCTACATGCACACTTGCGGAAGATATTATTCTTCCATCACCTCCATTCCGACACGAATCTGACCTAGATACAGCAGATCCTGAGAGTGACCACGAAAGTGTGATCAGTCCAGACAACACTGAATTTCACACGGCAACGGGGCGCCCACATTCTGGTGCAGAAGATGACTCCCCATCGTTAACGGGATTTGTCCGGTTGCCTCAGGAGCACATACGCATGAGATTGCGAGGAAAACGCAGACAGCCCCACAAAGCGCAGCATGAGGTGCACCATTTCTGCACTGCTTCTTCCTTACCCTCGACAACCGAAGCCACCACCCACTCGACAGTGCAAAATACGCCATCCTCTCGTGATCAACGATGGAGAAAAGCTACCTTGAGGGAGATCGCCAAGTTCCTCATGTCAACATTCGTAAACATCCAGTTCAACGATTATTAGTTTATTGGAGAATCAGTCTTCTCTAATAACAAAAGGTACTCACCCAGCTATAGTACTCAACGAGTACTCTCTCTCTACAAATAGTACTCTCCCTCGTTCCCCATCATCTAAAGTCACTAGTATCCATTTTTTTGGTAGGAATTTTTTTTTTCAGAAAGATGTCAGCCTCAGTCAAGATCCTGCTGATGATAGTGACAGTTACGACGTCTATAACACCCAGATATACTTACAAATTAATTATGGCGTAACGCCACTGTGTTTGAGTTTTATACAATTATTTCAGATTCTTCGTCAACATGAACTGTCATGATGATTACATATTTGCACCGCTACGTCAAGAAATTGAAGAACTTTCGCAAACATTCGCATATGTTATCCAGGTTAAACAGAACTTTAAATTATCTCATTTGTACAAATTACACCACTTTTGCCTTTGAAAATCTTTATAATAGGACTTATGCTTTACAACAGTTTTTATTTTTTTTCCCCTTCTTGATGAATTTAGTGACAAAAGCAAACATACTATACGCACACACATATTTTTCCTTTGTGACATATGAGAGTTTCTTTTTTTGAATGTGTTAACTCACCGCTTTCCTTTTGTGTTATGGAAAGACCGTTTTATAATGTTCAATCGCATCGAGAATGTATTTTGGCGATTTTTCTTAATGATGCTATTACGACAAAAAACCATTTGTACTAGAACCACGACCCTTTCTCACAGATATATGACGAATCAGACGTCAAATTTATTCTTCCTTACACATCTAAACGCCTGTCCATCTCCTGTCACCTTCTCCATCACAGACGGAGCGTTTCTAAATTGACGCCCCGTTCCGAGCATTCCCCACTATTCAACAGGAATTTACCTATGTTAACGTGTCTAACAAATTCTATAAATACTTCTTCGCATTCCTGAGTCCAGTGAGACACACCAGAGGTCATGACCCGACACACTAGAGTGTCACTGTCAGGACTATTGATTTTGCCTAGCAAAATTGGTGTTATGAATTTTAAGCGGTTTAGTGTATAAATACCATGTGTACAAGAAGATGAAATGTCCACAGCGGACATCGGTAAAAGATAATGAGGACATTGTTACCCCCACTGACACAGCTAACGCTCCTAAGACCCCCGAGTTCATTCCCATGACTGACATTCGTTCCCCTCCCACGGTGATAAACCCTACTCCGTCATTTATCCCAATATACACCCCACTCCACTAAATAACTGAGACATATATATTTTCACCTACAATTTGACTTGGTGATATACAAGTATTTTGCAAGTTGGGTAAAACTTATATGCTAATCAACACAGTTCGCGGATTGGCGATATACTACATTGTTACATGCACACCATGACGATTCCATGCAAAATCGCTAACATGGTAACGGATATGTTCACATGTTGATAAACCTTGTATTGAGAAATAAACATCACATATTGATGTACCTGTATTTTTCTGACCATTTTGGCACGTTGTAAGCGGAACGCTACAGTATATTTTCTTAACAAATTGTTGTCCATTATACCTTGTATTGAGAAATAAACATCACATATTGATGTACCTGTATTTTTCTGACTATTTGTCACGTTGTTAGCGGAACGCTACAGTATATTTTCTTGACAAATTGTTGTCTATTATACCTTGTATTGAGAAATAAACATCACATATTGATGTACCTGTATTTTCCTGACCATTTGTCACGTTGTAAGCGGAACGCTACAGTATATTTTCTTGACAAATTGTTGTCCATTATTATGAACTTGCATTTGTATGCAGATTTTATATTTGATGACGAACCTATAAACAGTTTGGTACTTGGTTCAGGGTAACTGAGATAGTTCATACTCCAACACCCGATAGTTATTTGTATCGGTATAGTTGTCGTCCCTCATAGTAACGACCATTACATAAGTTTGAGATTAGAGACACTTTTTAATAAATACTTTGTAACTCCATGTAACCAGATTAATAATGCTATATTTATATTTTACGACAAACACATAGACAGTTCGCCACAACTTGTCCAGATTTTTGGAGTTTAAGACCCATATACATCCTGGTAAATCACTGACCGCAGTGGCAGGATTGGGGTCGCCTGTATCATATGATTGTATTATATTTACCACGTTCTATATTGACAGTTACGAGAGCGTAAAGCTCCAGTTGATATTATTTAAAATAAATTTATAGATTAACATTGCCATGTATGTTTATTCCCATGTCATTAAAATATATATATAGATATATATATATATATATATATATATATATATATATATATATATATATATATATATATATACATATATATACGAGCTCGTATATTACTTTTTTTGCGTCCCACAGTCTGATGTTTAACCATTAGTTCTATGCTGTTAGGCTGATGTTCGTTGCAGCTACTACATTTTAAGATTGTTAAATACTTAATGAATATTAGTCAATTCTGTTAAATATTGCGAAAGTATATTTTTTGTTTTGTTTTTATTTGTGTTGTTTGCACAACCCATGAAAATCGTATGCGATTATTTTTTTAAATGTTATCATTAAGTATGTTATCATTATGGTGATGACTAACGCACAGCGTTGTTCATATTGATATTGTTAAGAAGTAGTGTACATCAATACTGTTCAATGGCGAAGCGTATTAACAAATTTTATGTATCCCCCGTTTTACGCATTATAAATATACTGGGATCCCTCGTTTTGCGAACAAAACATTTTTAAATTTTTTCTCTCTGAGAGACTCTACCAATAGGTTAGACCTAGTCGTTTGTAACAGTCACTAGCATGAGGTACTTAGTTGATAGTACGCAAATGTCTCCCTCTGGGATACATTTGTGTGGCCAGGGTCGTATGTGACCGCTTGGCCTTTCAAGCTGGCTTTGTCCCTCCTACTTCCACGCTAAGCATTTATATGTGCTAGAAGATGCTACATGTAAGAATGACAGACCTTAAAAACAAATAAGACGTTTTTACACAAAAGGCAGTATTCATTCAAAGTTCAGTCGGCAGTTCCTGCTCTGACAGGGCAAACGTAGGTCAGTCCCAGATAATAATGAATGGGTTTTATAAGCGCGAAAGTGGGAAATGAATGTTTGTGTGATCTGGTTTTTTTAAATCCTATTGTTAAGTTGGAAAAGATCACACATGTGAAAAAAAAGTCGAAATAACAGAATGTCGTGTGCAAAAAGGTCGAAAAGCTGAGGAGAGGAGTGCAAATGTTAATTATTGTGCCGTGTGGAAAAAAGGACGGGTCGTGTGAAAAAGGCGGGAAAAAAGAAGAAATAGTATAAATAGAAGAGTTGTGGGCGATAGGGAGAAATTTTAGGATTTATGATTCCAAGGATACCATGATTTTAGACTAGAGGATTTTTTCAAATAGCGTTAGGAGAACTTCGTCTTTGAGGATACCAAGACAAGTTTTTTTTGAGTAGACAAATCAGTGTATTATTCTATTTGGATACCGTATATGTATATTATTCAGTTGGATTACATATTTTTT
Source organism: Oreohelix idahoensis (assembly GCA_024509875.1). Lineage (NCBI taxonomy): Eukaryota > Metazoa > Mollusca > Gastropoda > Stylommatophora > Oreohelicidae > Oreohelix > Oreohelix idahoensis. Next base: position 26,503 of record JAMPIV010007977.1, read on the forward strand.
TACCTTGGATAACCAATCGTCATTGTGAAATTTACAGTGTTTGTCTAATGACATAATAAACTGTAATTGAATTTTTCTACATTGCTGTTTGTGGAACTTTACAATAATTTCTTGTGGATATACCTTGTAGTGCTGAAACTGTTTTGCTTATCACCAAACTCAAAGGGAAGAACATTCCTGGGTTGAAAAACTGCGAAAAAGTCCAGTATTACCACCTCTGGCGGAAGGCCAGTTAGCACTTGAACCACAACGACATATGAAGGATTAACTCTGACTAAATAAAATCAATATAACTACTAGTGCCGTATAAACATACACGGCCACATGGCAAGTATCTCGCAAATTTGCTTATTCTACACGCTGGCTTCCACCGGGGCCATGATCCTTCTGTAACAGAATGGGGCGACGCCTCTCTATCTCTGTTTCACTCCGGCAGTAAATGGTACATTTGTGGTACTGATTTTATTTGCGACTTTTCAATAGTCGCACTGACTTTCTTTCCTCCTCTGCTGTGTAGCAGATATTTTGTATTTTCCTTCTCACACCCCTCTCAGGGATATTTCGCCTGTCCATTTACCTGACACTCGTTGTGGCTGATAATACACCATGTTTGCTATTCGCCTGATAAAATCAGGGTGCGTAACAGATGACGAGATTACTCGTCTGTGAGGCACCTCTTTACAGACAAGTTTAGCTTCATCGTTTCCTGTCCGCAGACATTACTTTATGATAAGAGAACTTGTTACATTTGAAACACGTGTCGTATACGGTTACAGGTGTGTTTGTGAAAGTGTACAGAGAGGCATCGAATGTCTTAATGCCATATATGGTAATACGTGACCTTTTGCTGTAAGCAACTTATTTCACGTGTAAATTTTTTGAAAGTACCACACACTAACCCGCCTGTTTGAAAATGATTGGAGTATTTGGTTAGGCACCATAACAAACATATGCGTGGGAGACCGGCAATATAACCTGATACTTTTCAGTGTTATTTCACTGTGAGAAATGCTTGCCAAAGACACCAGACATTGCCAGTGTTAGAATTCAGAATTTCCTTTTTATCAGCCCGGACCTTTTATTTGAGAATCTTAATGGATTTACAAAACAGTCCAGGAAATCTCTATCAATATTAACTAGGAAACCAGGACTGTGGAAACTGAGAACACGGAGTCAGAGAGGAAATTAAAGTTAAAAATTAACGACACCCCAGACACGTGTAAGAGGTCGATTCGAGTCTCTTTTATTCATCTGAGCAAAACGTTTGTGAGCCAAGATTGGCGTAAGTTGTGCATTTTACATTCTTTATTTTCATTTACTAAAATGTGAACTAATATGTATATATTACAATGTGAATATTTATATGTGAGAATCTCTAGGGATGTCCAAGTCATTTGAGGCTGGCAGCTTTAGCGTATATAATGATGATTTCATGAACCACCACTGCTAGGGATGGTGACTGCTTTATTGCTAGTTTCTTAAAAAGAACTAAACGCGTATAAAGAGTTCCAGGTTCCAAACGGAGCAGGGAGGGAAAGATGAAAGACATTATGTACATTTTAATTATAATACTTACAGTTTCAAAGCTTTTCAAATTGGTGTACATGTAAACAAAAGAACATATTCACTTTAAAATTAATGAAAGTTTCAAACTTTTCAATCAGTGTAAATATAAATGAAACATATTTAATTTATATGGTGAACAATTTTCAAACAGTGGAGATGTAAATGTAAATATTTTTTATCTTTACGTTTGACCTTTTCATTTAAATGTATAAATAACTGTTCAATTTAAATGTAAAGAAAGTTTTCTCTCGAGAGATTAAAGTTGACTCTTATCGAGGGTAAATTCTGAGTTAAATGGGATGGTGGAATAGGAAAGGGGACCCATACCTATGGGTTGGAAATTGCCATGTTCAGGAGAGCGTTTTGTTTCTATTACTACAGTTATTGGTGGTGGTAACAGTTGACGGTTACTATCTCTGGAACCAGAAGCAAACAGTGGCCTGCGCTTTAAGTGATTTTTTACTTGTTTTAATAGTGTTTTTCATTTCTGTCTTCGTTTCGATGAATATTTACTTTGTTGTTTCGACATGTCTTTCTGGTTTTACGATTTTCTTGCATTATCACTGTTATCGTTTCACTCATCACCGTTCTTTCATCTGCTTGTATCGCTCATTTGGTGTCTTCCTCATCATCATAGATTTTTGTAGTGCCTAAATGTAGTTCTTGTCCTTGTCACCTGTTCGTAACTGTGGCTGACGAAGGGTAAAACCCGAAACGTCCCTTGTTTCATGTATACCGACAACTTGTAAAACTGATTTCATACCATATTATTTTTTAATTTATATATTCGCTTGCAAAGCTTGGCGGGGTTGTCGCACGGAAGGTCCTGGGTTCGAGTCCTGGGTAAGCCACTCACGTCTGATGTTTTTCTGTTGTCTAGTTTTCTACTTGTTTATTTCTTACGAGTGCCTGAAAACATACCTTTATGTTTGTCAAATATTTATTTAGATTAAACTACACATTCCGAAGTAAATATATATTAACAAATAAAACGGTATTGAATCAGTTTTACAAATTAACGGTACACAGGAAACACGGGACGTTTCGGGTTTCACCCTTCGTCAGCCACAGTTACAAACAGGCAACAAGGACAAGAAATATAGACAGGTTAAAGAAATATACTATAGAACACTACAAACGCGTAATGTATATATGTAATAAAATGTAACAGCGCAGGCAATAATAAAGCAAGGAAAATACAAAAACCGAAAAATTCAAACACAAGAATCATATTTATAAAAAGAGCTAAAATTAGCTACAGTTACGATGGTGGTAAACAAAGATTCTCTTAGAGACAAAATAGTGTTCTTCATAGTCTCTCTGTTAAAGACAAGATAATGTTCCTCACAGACTCTCTGTTAGAGACTAGATTGTGCTCCTCACAGTCTCTCTGTTAGAGACTAGATAGTGTTCCTCACAGACTCTCTGCTAAAGACTAGATATTGTTCCTCATAGACTCTCTGTTAGAGACTAGATATTGTTCCTCATAGACTCTCTGTTAGAGACTAGATAGTGTTCCTCACAGACTGTCTCTGTAAGAGACAAGATAATGTTCCTCACAGACTCTATGTGTGTCAGTCATAATTGCACTTAGAAACACAAGAAACGATCAGAACTGCCTGGCTGAAGCACTAAAGGTAATTTAGAATAAAATTTAAAACAACTTGTAAAAGTACAATGGATCCCTGCCCACTACAAGATATATCAAAAGGAGAAGGCAGATAGACTTGCCAAAGAAAGATGGAACACAATCCAAACCCAAGACAGAGCAACACATGAAGTGATAAAATCAATAAGTTTAAGGACAAATGAAATAAGAATCCTCAAAGTCTGATACAACAGAACCATACTTCTACTTGCCAAGAAGAGATCGATTAATAATTTTCACACAGAGAAACAGCCATTACAGATACAAAAATCAACTGTTCATCACATAGAAAATTTGACAACCAAATATGTGTCCTTGTGTGGAGGACAAATAAACAGTATTACGTGACCTAAATGACAGCAGCAGAGTGGCCGCTCAAGCTTCTCAACCCAGTTGAAGGAGAAACTGTGTGGTGACGAGAGACGCCTGAGACGAAAATCCAGCTTTATAAGTGAGATAGATGTGATTACTTGAGAATGAACTAAGACGAAGGAGGACACACATACACACGCATATATATATATATATATATATATATATATATATATATATATATATATATATATATATATATATATATATATATATATATATATATATATATATATACTCATATAATTGCTGCACGCTGCTCAGGGGAAGTAATAAATAATACAGTAGGCAAGAATAGCTAACATAAATTAAAAATAGTTTTTATGCCTTATCCTGTGTGCTTTTACAAATATCTTCAACATTCTTGTAACAATAATGTAAAGGACTTTTTTTTTTTTTTTTGTTATTAGAGGAATTTATCATTGATTTGAGTTTTAGTTCTTCTTTAGTTATATTTGTATATATTGAATAAAATTACAAACTCGTTCTTTGTTTGGTGCAGTAAGTATTTATATATTTGTTTTTTCTCTTAATGTACACCGCTCGATTATAATTTATCCTCTATTTTTGACCGGCACAAAGTGCCGCCAGAATTGATATAGTGGTACGCACACATAAGTCTTATCGTGTGTCACGATCCTCACCGTAAATCTCTGCTAATAACGTCCCCCCTCTACAACTCCTGGCTTTCAATGCAGATTGACAGTTTCGTTGTTAATACACTCACACAGGTTTATAATCACTTTTCAATCCTTACTCCCCTCTGTCACTTTACTACTCTAATTGTTCATTATCTTAAATTACAAGCTTTAATGTGGCAAATATCTCGCAAATTTGCTTATCCTACACGCTGGCTTCCACCGGGGCCATGATCCTTCTGTAACAGAATGGGGCGACGCCTCTCTATCTCTGTTTCACTCCGGCAGTAATCGGTACATTTGTGGTACTGATTTTATTGTGACTTTTCAATTGTCGCTCTGTCTTTCTCTCCTTCTCTGCTGTGTAGCAGATATTTTGTATTTTCCTTCTCACATCCTTCTCAGGGATATTTCGCCTGTCCGTTTACCTGACACTCGTTGTGGCTGATAATACACCATGTTCGCTAATCGCCTGATAAAATCAGGGTGCGTAACAGATGACGAGATTACTCGTCTGTGAGGCACCTCTTTACAGACATGTTTGGCTTCGTCGTTTCCTTCCGCAGACATTACTTTATGGTAAGAGAACTTGTTACATTTGAAACACGTGTCGTATACGGTTACAGGTGTGTTTGTGAAAGTGTACAGAGAGGCATCGAATGTCTTATTGCCATATAATACGTGACATTTTGCGTTACGCACCTCATTTCACGTGGAAATTTTTTGAACGTACCAATCCCTAACCCACTTGTTTGAAAATGATTGGAGCTTTTGGTTAGACTCCATAACAAATAGATGCGTTTGAGACCGGGAATATAACCTGACACTTTTCAGTGTTATTTCACTGTGAGAAACGCTTGCCAAAGATACCAGAAATAGCCAGTGTTAGAATTCAGAATTTCCTTTTTATCAGCCCGGACATTTTATTTGAGAATCTTGATGGATTTACAAAACAGTCCAGGAAATATCTATCAATGTTAACAAGGAAACCAAATGTGTCGAAACTGAGAACACGGAGTTAGAGAGGGAATTAAAGATAGAAATCAACGACACCCCAGACGCGCGTAAGAAGTCGATTCAAGTCTCTTTTATTCGTCTGAGCAAAACGCCTGTGAGCCAAGATTGGCGTAAGTTGTGCATTTTACATTCTTTATTTTCATTTACTAAAATGTGAACTAATATGTATATATTACAATGTGAATATTTATATTTGAAAATCTCTAGGGATGTCCAAGTCATTTGAGGCTGGCAGCTTCAGCGTATATAATGATGAATTCATGAACCACCACTGCTAGGCTGGTGACTGCTTTATTGCTAGTTTCTTTAAAAAAAACTAAACGCATATAAAGAGTCCCAGGTTCCATATGGAGCAAGGAGGGAAAGATGAAAGAAATGACGTATATTTTAATTATAATACTTACAGTTTTAAAGCTTTTCACATCAGTGTACATGTAAACAAAAGAACATATTCACTTTAAAATTAATGAAAGTTTCAAACTTTTCAATCAGTGTAAATATAAATGAAACATATTCAATTTATATTGTGAACAACTTTCAAACAGTGGAGATGTAAATGTAAACATTTTTTTAACTTTACGATTAACCTTTTCATTTAAATGTATAAATAACTGTTCAATTTAAATGTAAAGAATGTTTTCTCTCGAGAGATTAAAGTTGACTCTTATCGAGGGTAAATTCTGAGTTAAATGTGATGATGGAATAGGAAAGGGGACCCATACCTATGAGTTGGAAAACGCCATGTTCAGGAGAGCGTTTTGTTTCTATTACTACAGTTATTGGTGGTGGTAACAGTTGACGGGTACTATCTCTGGAACCAGAAGAGAACAGTGGGCTGCGCTTTAAGTCAAAGGACCAGCTTTGCCGTTACTCCTTGACGTTCTGGGAACGTGCGGTGCCTTTAACCTTGACCAGCGACGAGCGTGATCAGTGTAACCAAGAACCAACCCAGCGGGAGAAGAAACTACTTTTGGCAGCAAAGTGCATAAGATAAGCTGCCGAAAGTGACCTTCTTTACTCAGTTAAATCCCATCACAACAGTGATGAAAAAACTTTTCCTAAAGTATTATTCAATTTTTTAAACTGTTAGAACTAAAGTGATTATTAAATTTTGTTATTTTTAATTATACAAATTTAACTTTGATTTAATCATTTTTAAATGTACTGCATGTTTCTCTCAGTCACTTTACTAAACACACTCTAAACTGAGCTATACCAGAATAACAAGAATTCCACTGAGAAACTCAGAGGTGGGGGCTTAACGAGCTGACATTAACTATTGCATAAATCCTTCACAAAAGTGTCGGAAAATTCTAGAATTAACGCGCTCAGCCAATGCAGCACTGTTTTCGCTTATCTGAATATCTTGTGAACACTCCCGTGGGATAGAAGCGTAATTATCATTCTATCTACATCTCTGCCAAGAGTAATCTTGTGCGAAGGTAGACACCTTTGAAAGCCCATATTAGATACTCCTGAGTTTTGGCCACTGTTGGACCACTAGTGCAAAGCAGGGGAGGAAATACAGTGACACCTTAATTTCTTTAGCTGTCTATGTGATATGAAATACTGCTCTGTAAACCATATAATATTAACTTCTATTGATGCTATACTTTTACCCATGTTTTAATCATGATTTGCTTCCACATACCACAAGCAGTGTGAAGAACAAAAAAAATACTCAAGTTAAACCCGCTATTCTGACAGCCATATTCCCCACATAAATTAAAGCAGTGAACGTCAAGAGAAAATGTCACATTTTTGTCATCTCTAGAACACAAGACTAATTGAGCTGTCCTATTGAAATAAAATGTTTTCCTGTACTCTGCCATGTTTGCATACTCTAGAACCAGAACAGTGACATTCTAGATTTAACTACACATCCTGAAGTAAGACATGTTTACATACTCTAGAACCAGAACAGTGACATTCTAGATTTAACTACACATCCTGAAGTAAGACATGTTTACATACTCTAGAACCAGAACAGTGACATTCTAGATTTAACTACACATCCTGAAGTAAGTCATGTTTATATACTCTAGAACCAGAACATGACATTCTAGATTTAACTACACATCCTGAAGTAAGACATGTTTACATACCCTAGAACCAGAACAGTGACATTCTAGATTTAACTACACATCCTGAAGAAAGACATGTTTACATACTCTAGAACCAGAACAGTGATATTCTTAGATTTAACTACACATTCCGAAGTAAATATATATTAGCAAATAAAACGGTATTGAATCAGTTTAACAAATTAACGGTACAAAAACCGAAAAATACAAAGACAATTAATTCAACAATGAACGAAAATCAAAAGCAGAAAATGGACTATCAAAACAAGGTCCTGCTATGACAGTCTCGGCAAAAGATACGGTGAAGAGGTGAACCCAATGACGTCAGGAATCACACATGATTTACTCATTTGCTGCCTGTTAGGACATGCTTGTGGACAAAGTAATCTTGTCTGTCTATCCTCATAGACGTGGTGTTCTACAAAGTCTAGAATAAAATACATATCACTCACAAATGAGCGTTTAGATAATGTATTAAGGATAGCCCAATGTATTTCAAGCTAAACAAACATTATACATACCGATACTAAAGATTATAAAGCAAAATTAAACCTTCTCCACACAATTCATATTATATAAATGCAATGCCCAAGACTCTCCGAGTACAGAAATATTGTAGCCAATACTCTCCACATTACGACCAATATTACATGAAAAAACAGGAACTGAATACATACATCTTCTTCCTGTTCTTGTACAAGTGACATGACTGGTGGCGTATGCGATTATGTCTCTCCACAACTTTCTGTCTCCAGTGTTATTTAGAAATTCTGTTGTTGACTTTCTTGCCATGACATGACGTCAAACCGTCTAGTACTTTCTCTCTTTATCGTATGCGATCTCTTTTTCCTTCAATCTTAACAATGGTAATTGTCTTGGTAGGACGTTAAGTAGCGTTTGCAACAGATGAAACAACATGACGTCTTTTAGGAAAGATGAGGAAACGACAACGTACATTCAGTGAAAGTTATTTTGGTGCATTCAGTGAAAGTGATTTTGGTGCATTCAGTGAAAGTGATTTTGGTGCATTCAGTGAAAGTGATTTTGGTGCATTCAGTGAAAGTTATTTTAGTGCATTCAGTGAAAGTTATTTTGGTGCATTCAGCGAAAGTGATTTTGGTGCATTCAGTGAAAGTTATTTTGGTGCATTCAGTGAAAATCATTTTGGTGCATTCAGTGAAAGTTATTTTGGTGCATTCAGTGAAAATTATTTTGGTGCATTCAGTGAAAGTTATTTTGGTGCATTCAGCGAAAGTGATTTTGGTGCATTCAGTGAAAGTGATTTTGGTGCATTCAGTGAAAATTATTTTAGTGCATTCAGTGAAAATCATTTTGGTGCATTCAGTGAAAGTTATTTTGGTGCATTCAGTGAAAATTATTTTGGTGCATTCAGTGAAAATTATTTTAGGCACTAATTAGAATCATCCAAGTAGTGACCAACACTCTTAGTGTCATTCATTCATAACCCTCCACTCCCAAAGGAGCAGAGGCTTTCAACAAACACATGCCAAGTCTTCCTGTCACATGCCATCATCTCAAGTTCTTTCCACGTTCTCCTCATCATTTTCACCTCTCCAACTCTCTTCTCCATGTGCTTTATGGTCTACCTCTGCCTCTCTTGCCCGGAGGGTTCCAGAACAAGGACTGCCTTGTAATGCTGTCAACAGGTTTCCTCAGTGTGTGTCTTATCCATCGCCATCGTCTTCTTCTCATCTCTTGTTCCACTGACACTTGTCTAGTTCTTGTCCTCAGTTCCACGTTGGTAACCTTGTCACACCATTTTAATCCCTCTATTCTACACAAGCACCCATTTATGAAAGTCTGTAGCTTTTTGGTTGTTGTCTTTGTTGTTCTCCATGTCTCCGAGCCATACAATAGGACTGACTTCACATTTTAGTTGAAGATTCTTATTTTCGTGTTGGATCCAATTTCTCTTGATCTCCATATGTTTCCCAATGTAATGAAAGCTTCTCTTGCTTTTTGTATTCTTATTTTGATATCACTGTCTGTCTCTCCAACTTTGTCTATATTGCTGCCAAGATATGTGTATGATTCTACATCTTGTATTGGTGTTTCTTCAAGTTCAACCCTGTTATCATTACCTGCATTTATTCTCATTATCTTAGTGTCATTTGAATTTCACAGATCTCTGCGCCGAACATATCAAGAAATTGCCGAAAACTTTAATTTTTTTGAAAAAATAATATAAGAGCTACATAAAAAATTTTCTTTTTTTTTTAAATTCTAACGTTGTGTTAAAACTAAAGACAGGATAAACATTAAAATAGAATAAAAATCTATTGTGTGTGAGTAAATTACCACCTCTGCATCACCCGAAGTAGTATTGCGTCTACCTGTCTAGGTGAATTAAGTATCTTGGAAAGTCTACACATGATCAATGACAGAAGTGTCTATTGCGACAGGAACTGAAGGTGTTAAGTACACGGTATTTAAAGAAGCAAATTCCAGAATTCAACAAATGGTCGAAATGATGAAAAAGACAATGACCAATTATTAAAACTCTGATGTCTATGATGGTCTTCAGTAAGGTTTTATGTATTTTTGTGTGACCAGAATATTTTAGCTGTCTGATTTTGATCACTTTCTTTAATTATTTTTTCATTCCTTGATTTTCTAAGACTTCTGTATTTGTTTTCTTCACTTTCCGTGAGGCGTGCCCCTATCTTCCATATACTCACGTCTCGGGTCTCAATTCTTTCTTCTAACTGCTTGTTCATTGTCCATGTTTATACACTGCAATCGATGAATCATCACGGCTAAGACTGCTGGAGTTTGGCATCAAACGTAAGACCAGCAGGGATGGACGTAGGAGAGGACGCATCCGCCGTGTGTACAACCAGTGCGCAACAGGAACAATTAGCATTCATACCCTTCGACATTTGCTGTGGGAGACTGATCACCTATGGGTTTGTCCTGAGTGCAGTGACGTCGATTCTGATTACCTATAACAATAACACCATACAATAAGTGTATTACGTTTTTGTAAAATGCGACAGTGAGCGGTTACTTGCGGATAATTACATTGTGATCAACTCAATAGCATTAAAGGGAGTCTTATAAGATTGCTTACAGAAATGCACGATGAGGAGGGGGCGCCCGTCATAATAAGACATCACACTACCTTAAAATTCTATCGGGCCGCCTCAGGGTGGAAGAGAAAACCCGTGAAAATAGAGGAAATATTTTGTTTGAACGGTTTCGATTTTAAAATGAGTTTTTAGAGTTGGGCGAGAACCGTCATTTGGTACCTCACAGTGTCTACGCACGGTAGAGAGGTGAGGGTTAAGTGTCAGATTGGGGTGGGGGATAGTGTAGTAGCAGGGGCGTGTTACATAAATGGTTGAGTAGTAACTGCGCAGTATTACTTGAAGGATTGAGTAGTAAAATAGACGCATTACATTGCCCCGTCTACTTCCACGGAAGACTATGTGAAGACGGAGAGAGGAAAGAACTTTCTGATACGTCAGAAGAGGTGAGTAATATGCGGTTGTATGTGTGAGACAGGCAACCCCTTCTTCTTCTTCTTCTTCTACCTTCTTTTTCTTCCTCCTATTTCTCCTCTACCTACTACTGCTTCTTCTTCTTCCTTCTTCTTCTTCTTCCTTTTTCTTACTATTTCTCTTCTTCCTTCTTCTTCTTTCTGTTTCTTTTCTACCTTCTTCCTATTTTTCCTCTACCTTCTTCTTTCTGTTTCTTTTCTACCTTCTTCCTATTTTTCCTCTACCTTCTTTTTTTTTCTTCTTCCTCTTCTTCTTCTTCCTATGTCTCCTCTACTTTCTTCTTCTACATATTTCTCTTCTACCTTTTTCTTCTTCCTATTTCTCTTCTACCTTCATCTTTTTCTTCTTCTTCTTCTTCCTCTTCTTCTTTTCCTCTTCTTCTTCTTCCTATTCCTCCTCTACCTATTCTTCTTCCTATTTATCCTCTACCTCCTTCTTCTTCTTATTCTTTCTATTTCTCCTCTACCTTCTACTTCTTCTTCCTCCTGGATCCTTGGCCGGTGACTGACAAAGCAATTAACGACCATCACGCCTGGTGGCGTCTTGTAGGGCAGCAACAAATTTTCTCCACTTTGCTCGGTCAGTGGTCATCCCTCATACTGTGCCTCAACTCTTGTATCACGCATTTCAAAACAAAAGCATCTTCATCGTGTCATACAAATTGTTTCAAAAACTAGCGCTTAAAGTCATCGTTTTCTTTTGCGCTCCTTGCGGATTACGGAGCTACCGCTGTCGCTGGTGTCCGTGCGGGAAGTGTCTACCAAGAAGTCACCTGTTCTTGTAGTGGTGGTCTCTGTAACAATTTGTCTTACACGATGAGGCTGCCAGTGCATGCACAAACTCATGGTAGTCACCTTGCATCACTTCTTCAGCTTGTATCACTTCTTCGTTCACCCTCAGACGTCAACTTGAATATGTTCAAAGAAAGCAGTTGTCAGCCTGATAGTGTTGGTATCTTCAGGAATGGTACTGGTGAAGGCCAGATGCGTTTTCTCTGTTCCTCATATGTTGGACACTTTTGAAGTAGATGCTCAGCTGTGATTTTATCGGCGCCACAGTCACACTCATTAGTAGTTCCTATCTTTAACTTCTTAAACTGTTGTGGCGTGTGCGGAATCTGAAGATTACCAGTTGTTCACTTCTGCTGGTAATATGCATACATTTTTTGTGTAGCCTTGCATGATATGCCTAAGGGCGCAGTAGTCCTGCTATTTATATCTCTTCAGAGACCACCAGGGCAAACCAAAATATCATCATCATGTTCCTTTCCGCTCCCTGTAGAGCACGGAACTACCACTACAGCTTGTCCACTTGCCGGAAGCCTACGTCAAGAACTCAAAATGTTCTTGCATTCGTGTTTTTTGTGACAATTTATTTTACATTATAAGGTTGCCAGTGTCATGCACAACCTCACATTAGTAGCCTTGTACGACATGCCTGAGGGAACAGTAGTTCTTTTATATTTTTCATCAGAGACCCCTGGGGACTACACGGGCTAACCCAAAACATGGCTAATTTGCCACTTGGGGCGGTTGGTTACAGGTTGACTACCCTAACTGTATTCATTGTAAACCCCTCTAGGATAGATACCCCTCGAACTCGTGGTATTACACTATTCTACCATTTAGCTGGCACGGTATGTTAAACCAATGTTGAACCTACTGAGTTGGTGTGGTCCTCTGGGTCAGCTAAAAAAACCTGGACCACCACCGCAAATGAAGAAGTGGAAAAAAGAGTGAAAACTCGATTCCTTGGGGATCGAAACAAACAAACAAACAATTAAACAGGCAAACATAATCATTGTTTTTATTTACATGTGACATTTTGTTTCTGGAACGATACCGTCCGACTGCGGACTGTAAAAACTACAGGGTGTTCCACGAAAAAGCGTCTCGTGACGTCATGGAATGCTGACGTATTGTGTCGGAAGTAGTGTGAATGGCCAAGTAGTCCTAGCGATCCCGTACGGATATGTCTCAACAATAGCTATCCTTTCTTGCAGTGAAAACGGCATTGTGATAGACAGTTTATTTAAATACACACGAAGGTTTTCAAATCCTCACGGTCCAATCACGGAAAATAATTCAGGTCAATCTAGTACTACTTAGAACCTTTTATAACCGACATATTTGTAAACATTGAAAAATGCTGAAAAATCTGGCTACTTTCACTTTTTGAATGTGGCCGCTTTTTCGTGGAACACCCTGTAGTACTTGAATACAAGACGATGTCCCATGCTTCGATATTACAGTCGAGAATATTCTATGAACATTCATTCACTTGCAAGAACATTGTTACAGCATCAGGCAACTCTTACAAGGCGAATAATTTAAAGTTATGCATAGGGCTGCCAACCTCATCATGCACAACTAATCCCTACATAAACTGCCGGTGTAAGAGCATGCGACGAAGACTTCCTCAAGGTGGTCATCTTCAGGAGCATCTGAATGCTTGGTGCCGGGTTCGTGAACCAGATACAGTGATTGCTACAGGCTCCTTAAGTAGTGCCAAAAATATAGTTATGTTTCGTTGACTTACTTGTGCTTGGAAAACTTAACGCAGACACTCTTTGTAATCTGGGGGGAAAGGTGAAAGGGCGGGTCTAGAATATTTTATGTGATAAAGATGAAAGCAGTGATATAAATCAGCGGGAAAAGATTTCAGATAAAGTCATTGGCGTTGGATAGGACACACATTGCGGAAGCCAGCTGATAACATGACAAGGCATTCCTTGTTCTGGGATCTCCAGGTAAGAGCCAAGGAATAAGGCTTTAAAAAGCACTGGGACGTGGGAAAAGGAAATATATTAGTAAAGAGATAAATAAGACATGGACAAATCAGGAAGGCTTGGCGTGAACCTGACGAAGACTTGTGATTCACGTAGCAGAACGGCAGTGATGATGACTACATATGTATATGTTCAACGGTTTTTAGTCCCCCAATGAGCAAAGGTCTTCAGTAAACTAATGCCAAGTCTTCCTGTCCCGGGCCATCAGCGTCAGGTATTTCCGTGTCCTTTTTTATCACATTTATGTCTGTCTCCACTTCTCTTCTCCACGTATTCTTTGGTCTTTCTCTGCTTGTCTTATCATGGGGGTTCCAGAACAAGGATTACCTTGTAATGCTATCAGCAGGTTTCCTCAGTGTGTGTCCTATCCATCTCCAGTATCTTCTTCTCAACTCTTGTCATCAGTTCCAACCAAGGACCACATGGAGAAGAGACCTGGAGACAGTCATGAAGGTGATGAACATTACATCGGAATTCTTTGAGCTGGTGTCACATGACACGAAATCGTGGAATAAGTTAGTTAGGTGACAAGAGAAGTTAGACGATATCTTGATGACAAATTCAGTGGATGACGGATTGGACGTGAATTTGATTTAGTGTGACTTTCTTGAAGTCCAGACTTAACAACATGTGACAGTTCGTTTTCGAGCACTGTGATATAGAAAATTTCTAAACTCCGTTTATAGTTGTCTATTCGTTGCCGAATGTCAGCCGCCTAGCAGTTCGTCGCATCCATCCTATACTGTATAATAGGGGAACAACAGAAGTGATTGCGTCATTAATAAGCTGGACTGCCCATGGTAAACTTCCGGTGTTATGTGTTGCGGGTCGCACTAGTGACCCGTCATCGAAGCATCATTTTTGGTGATGCCTAGATGGCATGGAGGATAGTGCGATTCGCTTGCAAAGCTAGGCGGGGTTGTCGCACGGAAGGTCCTGGGTTCGAGTCCTGGGTAAGCCACTCACATTTGTTATTTTTCTGTTGTCTAGTGTTCTACTTCTTTATTTCTTACGAGTGCCTGAAAACATACCTTTATGTTTGTCAAATATTTATTTAGATTAAACTACACATTCCGAATTAATATATATTAACAAATAAAACGGTATTGAATCAGTTTTACAAATTAACGGTACACAGGAAACACAGGACGTTTCGGGTTTCACCCTTCGTCAGCCACAGTTACAAATAGGCAACAAGGACAAGAAATATAGACAGGTTAAAGAAATATACTATAGAACACTACAAACGCGTAATGTAAATATGTAATAAAATGTAACAGCGCAGGCAAGAATAAAGCAAGGAAAATACAAAAACCGAAAAAAACAAAGACAAGAATCATATTTATAAGGAGCTAAAAATAGCTACAGTTACGATCGTGGTAAACAAAGATTCTGTTAGAGACAAAATAGTGTTCTTCATAGTCTCTCTGTTAAAGACAAGATAATGTTCCTCACAGACTCTCTGTTGGAGACTAGATATTGTTCCTCACAGACTCTCTTTTGGAGACTAGATAGTGTTCCTCACAGACTCTCTGTAAGAGACAAGATAATATTCCTCACAGACTCTATGTGTGTCAGTCATAATTGCACTTAGAAAAACAAGAAACGATCAGAACTGCCTGGCTGAAGCACTATAGGTAATTTAGAATAAAATTTAAAACAACTTGTAAAAGTACTAAGGATCCCTGCCCACTACAAGATATATCAAAAGGAGAAGGCAGATAGACTTGCCAAAGAAGGAAGGAACACAAACCAAACCCAAGACAGATCAACACATGAAGTAATAAAATCAATAAGTTTAAGGACAAATGATATAAGAATCCTCAAAGTCTGATACAACAGAACCATACTTCTCCTTGCCAAGAAGAGATCGAGTGATAATTTTCTAACAGAGAAACGGCCATTACAGATACAAATACTAAATATTGAACACAATAGAAAATTTGACAACCAATTATGTGTCCTTGTGGGGAGGACAAATAAACAGTATTACGTGACCTAAATGACAGCATCAGAGTGGCCGCTCAAGCTTCTCAATCCAGTTGAGGGAGAAACTGTGTGGTGACGAGAGACGCCTGAGACGAAACCCCAGTTTTATAAGTGAGATAGATGTGATTACTTGAGAATGAACTAAGACGAAGGAGGACACACACACGCATATATATATATATATATATATATATATATATATATATATATATATATATATATATATATATATATATATATATATATATATATATATATATATATATATATACTCATTTAATTGCTGCACGCTACTCAGGGGAAGTAATAAATAATACAGTGGGCAAGAATACAGAACGTGAATTAAAAATAGTTTTATGCCTTATGTTTCTGCTTTTTTAAAAATATTTTCAATATTTTATTAACAGTAATGTAAAGCACATATTGTTTTTTTTTCTTCAATATAGAGCACTTATCATTCATTTAAGTTTTAGTTCTTTTTTAGTTTTATTTGTAAATATTAAATTAAATTACAAACTCCTTCTTTGTTCGGTGAAATAAGGATTTATATATTTGTTTTTCTTCCTAATGGACACATGGCAAATATAGGAAAAATAGTAATCTATTTTTGACCGGCACTAAGTGCCGCCAGAATTGACATAGTGGTATACACAAATAACTTCTATCGCGTGTCACGATCCTGACCTTAAATCCCTGCTATTAACGTCCCCCTCTACAACTCCTGGCTTTCAACGCACATTGACAGTTTCGTTGTTAATACACTCACACAGGTTTATAATCACTTTTCAATCCTTACTCCCCTCGATCACTTTACTACTCAAATTGTTCATTATCTAAAATTACAAGCTTTAATCTGCCAAGTATCTCGCAAATTTGCTTTTCCTACACGCAGGCTTCCACCGGGGCCATGATCCTTCTGTAACAGAATGGGGCAACCCCTCTCGATCTCTGTTTCACTCCAGCAGTAACCGGTACATTTGTGGTACTGATTTTATTGTGACTTTTCAATTGCCACACTGTCTTTCTCTCCTTCTCTGCTGTGTAGCAGATATTTTATATTTTCCTTCTCACACCCCTCTCAGGGATATTTCACCAGTCCATTTACCCGACACTCGTTGTGGCTGATAATACACCATGTTTGCTAATCGCCTGATAAAATCAGGGTGCGTAAAAGATGACGAAATTACTCGTCTGTGAGGCACCTCTTTACAGACAAGTTTGGCATCATCGTTTCCTGTCCGCAGACATTACTTTATGATAAGAGAACTTGTTACATTTGAAACACGTGTCGTATACGGTTTCAGGTGTGTGTCACGTAGGGTTTATATTCATTTAATTTCCTACATCTTCTTCCTATTCTTTCACCCGAATTCTCTCTTTTATTATCTCTGTATTTCCTTTTTCCTGTACATTTTTAATCCATTCGTTTTGCGAATATTATTTTCATATAATTCGCAAACTTTACCTGTTTTCCTTTCTCTAAAACTGAGAATCGCACCTGGGTGGTATTGCGTACATGTCAGTCGCGCTGGTCGGACGATAGGCGTGAATTTACAGCATTCGCTAGACATTCGTCTGAGGGTCTCTGGCCTGGGGCGTGAAAATTCACCCGAGGGACATGGAAAGTAGACAGAGAGTCTGCATTTCAGTAAACGCATGAGGTTTTTCCTGACGAAAAACCCGGCTTAGCGTGAAAATCCACTCCGCACTGCAGACGGTGGTCTGAGATTTGCAACTCATGCAAGCCCTCGGCCACTGATGGCTGTTACGTCACGCGATAAGCGGACGAAGGTGTTATACGGACAGGGGAGACTATTTTGCTTGGCGAAATAAGATTAGGATCCTGTGTCCGATTTTAAAGATATTGGCCAAGTTTGAAACTTTAATTTCATTCTCGCTCATAGACTCACAGTAGATAGGTTGCTCGTAAACAGAATAGCTGTTAGCGAAGATCTCAGTTTGTTTCGGCAATTTGTCGAACTTCTAGACTTCCAGAAATATTTTCAGCATTTTTATTCTTAAGTTGTGCGACTACCTGTAATTCTGTGGTTGAGGTAATTAATATGATAGATATATAGATTTTGTGAGTGTTAAAGTGTTAAATCGCTTAATTCATTTTAATCTATTTCTTTAGCGCAGAAGAGAAATAAAGTGGTAGGCTATTATATTTTCTAGGGAAGCATTCAGTGGAAAGCAGAATAAAATTAAAATTTCTAGCTTATAACGGAAATTGTAGCTATTTATGAATTTAATTTAACTGCTAATACTCAGTCGAGTGTATTTTTCTAAACTAACGTATATAAACTCTAGAATCGAGCCTCATGAATGGTGACGGAATACGCACGTGTTCCTAATTCATGAGGATTGCTGATTTTTAAATATAACTTACGTCACGGGAAGTTTAAATGATAAGCAAAGCTCTCTGCTTGCAAGTTTAAATGTAAGTTATAACCAGTACATATTCTGTTTATTATATTATATGTGTTATTTTTCCTCCACACAGTGAAAGTTTTGGGGTGACCCTAACTTTACCAGCACCTAGTAGTAGTTTCCATACTTGTGAAGAAATAGACAGTCCTTATTTTGAACCACGTGGGTTTCTTAAGTACCACTGGACTAACAGTGCATATGCAACCCGAGTTAGCCAGAAATACTATATCCCAATAACGGGTTTTCAAAGACTGTAATGATAAATACTGGACCTTGGAGCCAGATCTTAATTTCTTCTAGAAAAACTCTACGTAATCTTTCTGCCTGGTGGCGCGAAATACTTCTAGTATTAACTAACATTTCCCGACTATATATATATATTTTTTGTGGACAAATCTGTGGTGTGACTAAAGTGAATCCTATACTGAGGGAAGGCACCGACCTGACATTCATCATTTCTAGAAACCTACGCTATTGACACTGTGCTCTGCTAACTCCCGCGCCTGGAATAATTTTAGGTGACTTAATCAGACATTTGAACAAATTTGCACACCCAAGTAGT
The DNA here is from genome assembly GCA_024509875.1 of Oreohelix idahoensis. Taxonomy (NCBI): domain Eukaryota; kingdom Metazoa; phylum Mollusca; class Gastropoda; order Stylommatophora; family Oreohelicidae; genus Oreohelix; species Oreohelix idahoensis. Next base: position 45,118 of record JAMPIV010007977.1, read on the forward strand.
CGTTCCCGGAGACTCCAAGTTAAATACGTCTTTTGGAACTGGGGACTTCTTGGCAGAAGACTGCATTTTTTTGAGTCTGTGTGAAGATCTAAAATCAGTGTGTTCCAAGAGGCAGCGAGCAAAGTCGTGAGTACATGTATGAGAGGCCATGGCGGAATGAATGAGTGTACGCTGGTTTGAGTGATATTTTCACTATTATATCTTTGACACCCTGTTGCTGTCCTAATTTTTTTTTTTTCAATCTGCATAATTTGTTGCTAAGGCTAGAGTTCTTGTGTTTTTTTGTCTTAGGTTAAATCAGATTTTTTTTTCAAACTCTGTGCATATAATTACGAGATAAAACAACGAAAACTCTTAGAATCAAACCCTATGTATCTGTGACTCTGGCGCCATCATCTGTTCTCTTAACGGGGCTGGGCTAAACCTAGAGTTAACACTATAAGGGGGCTATCATCCTTGCAACATTTCCTTGAATTTTTATGACTATGTGTATATGTATTCTCCTTGATGTACTTTCTTTGATGTTGTGAGCCGATTTTTTCCTGATATTAAAATCGCTCTTGAACTTAATAATCGTGTTTGGTCAGCTCGTTCTAGATAATATATATATCATTGTTATAGTTTTCCCACGTCTGTGTGTTTACCTGTCGTCACGTGTATGTGCGTGCCTGTGAGTGATAGAAATATACGTAATATGTATATTGGTGTAGTCTGTCTGACGCTGTAACAACTGTTGTAGAAGATAGGTGAGAGAGAGAAGAATTCTTTTCGCTTTCAGAGACAGCCACTATATCAAAATCTATCATCTCACGTGTGTGGAAATTCTATTACCTTTCACTAACTCTCACTGAGTCTATCACCTATTCAAACCTATTCAGAAGGGACCAAACCTAGTCTTAATTCTCCTATCGAAAATCTACGACAAATGGTCGCTCGTTACCAGGAATTGAACCCAAAATCCTAAAGCGATACGACAAATGGGTTCTCGTCCGTAGGATTTTTGAACTTAGAATAGGAAGACGAGTACGACAAATGTGGACTCGTCTATCTGGATTTTGAACTTAAGATTCTGTATTCTGATATAGAGTAAGAGTGTGATGTCTTGTGACTGTGTATCTTTTAAAAAAAATATTACCCCCTAGACTAGCGATCTGTTTACGGGCGTGCTGACCACACAAACTAATAAGTTTTTTTTTTTTTCCACAGCATCTTTGAATAATATACATTTTGGTTACAGGTTGATTTTGTCGGGATATATGTTAACTGCTGATTGTAATACTAAATGCTGGTAAAGTGGTGAGTGTATAACATTCACTGGGTACTGAGGCAGAACGGCGTTTGAACTAAGTTAAGGAGTGTGTTTCGGACTTTTTGTCCAGATTAATTCCCTCCCTTACCCGATCTGACTTCAGGGGCGAACTTATAGTGGATTTTTTAAAAATTAAGGGATTATTTTTCTCTTTAATTTTTGCAATATTCTTTTGCTTTTCCACTGTAGCAACTTATTTTTCAGTTGTAATCTTAACTACCATTTAGTTGGCGTAGTCGTGTTTTGCATTAAGTGCTTTATTGCCGATAATAGCAGCGATAGTTAGATTTTATTTTGGAGGAGGTATCCCAGGGTTAAATATATCATCTTTTGATTTTTTTTTTGGTAATTTTTTTCTCGTAAGTGGTAGGAACCAGGTTATTCTTTTTCCTATTTTCTATCTCCACGTGTCTCAGTCACTGACATAATATGGCCGAGAGGGCAAAGCTTAGACAACTTCTCAGGGACGAAGCGAGAGAGGAGGGACTGGAAGGAGAGGAAGCGAAAGCTTTTGTCAGAGACGAACTTGAGAGATATGATGAGAGGAAAGAGCTGAATATGAAAAAAGAAGCGGAAAGAAGAGAAGCAGGGAAAGGGAAGCTTTACAGCAGAAGAAGATGGATGAAGAAATGGAAATTCGCAGGGCGAACGAACGAGAGAAGGAGAGACAGCATGCATGAGAAGGAGAGAGAGAAGAGAGACAGCATGAGTTAGCTCTTAAAACTCTGGAATTCCAAAGGCGTGGGGCTGCCTCTACCTCCAGCAATGGAGAGTCTTCTCCTCATTCTTCCTTAACTGACCCTGCTAACACTCAATCTCTTCAACTAAATGCTATGTCTTTCACTCTTGAATCTTTTCCTTGTCCAAATGAGAAGATTGACACATGGTTAGAAAAATTTGAGAAAATTGCAACTCTGTACGGGTTAGAGAGGTCGCGTTGGAATATGAAACTTTCCCAGGCCCTAAAAGGTTCTGCTTATGATGTTTATTCTAAGCTGGAAAGTAGCCAACAAGACGACTACGATGTGTTGAAGAAAGCGTTACTGGAGCGCTTTGAAATGAACGCTCGCAAGTTTTTGCAACTGTTTCGCAACAGCCGGAAAGAGAATTCTGAAACTTTTCACCAGTTCTCATCTCGTCTTAAGGGATATCTAACAAAGTGCCTTGAGCTTTCGCAGCTCCCCTCTACCTATGAAGGTCTTGAGGAACTTGTTCTAACTGAACAAATAAAGAACACTTTGTCTGCTGATACCCGGAGATTTCTCGCTGAGCAGGGGGCAGAAAAACTTGAAGACATTTTGGAAAAGTCTGAGCGTTATCACAATGCGCTGGCTGAACTACCGGCCACAAAGCGGAAACCGACAGAGGAGCATTTTCGAAAACATAACCTAGAGCAATCTTCTCAGGCTTCTAACCAAAATAACCACAGAGAAACTGGACCTCAAAACCCCCCTCCTGAAAAATCCAAGTTCTACAAGAACAAGTACCCCAACCACCCCAAACAGTCTGATCAACCCGACCGCCCTACATGGCAGCGTAGCCAGAAAGGACAAGGTGGCAAAGGGAGAACCCCTGAGCACGGGACATATGATCAGACCGAGCACACCGAGCCGAAACGCATCGGATGCTTATTGACAGTCTCGCAAGGCGGAATTGTTGACAGTGATTCCAAACCTGTTGGGGATAGACCCTCAACGCGAGATATTGTTATTTTGAACGGTTCTCAAACTTCTTGCTTATTTGACACGGGGCTTTCTTATGATTGCATTGTTGCCAGAAACCTGGTTAAACCCGGTCAAGAGACAGGAGAGACCGTCAAACTTTGTGGAGTATCTAAGAGTGATGCACCTACAGCGCTTCCCATCGCACTGGTGGAGATACACTCTGACTTTGTCAGAGGCGTCATCAAAGCGGCTGTTATGGATGATCCCATCTACCCAGTCATACTTGGTGGTAGATACGTGTCTATTGGGAAACCGGAAGAGCCGATTGTGGCAGCGGTAACTACAAGAGGGCAAACCAAGAAGGAACAGGAGCCTGCGCCAAATTTGTTACCAAGGGAACTTAAAGAAGCGCAACAAAAGGATCCTACCTTGGCACCCTGCTTTAGGAAACTGCCCATGGCTAAGGAACCCACACAGCACGGGGACATTTTTTCTAAGGATGGCGTACTTTATCGGAGAACGGGCAAGCCTGACCAAGGTTACAACCAGCTCCTAGTACCGAAACAGTACAGAAGCCAAATCCTAGAAATGGGGCACTCTCTTCCCTTCAGCGGACATATGGGACAGAACGCCACAAACCAACGTATAACCACTCATTATTGGTGGCCAGGAGTGAATACTGATATTATCAGGTACGTCAAATCCTGTGCCCAGTGCCAACGTGTACCACCCAAGCAACGAGCACCCCCAGTCCACATGGGTGCAATGCCCAATAATGGGAACACCATTCGAACGGGTTGTGATCGACATTTTAGGGCCTTTCGAAAGGACTAAAAGAAGGAACAGGTTCATCCTGACCTTAGTCGATACATGCACTTTATGGGCAGAAGCTATCCCGCTAACATGCGCAGATGCCAAGCATGTCGCAGAAGCCCTCGTGCAGATTTTCACTCGGTTGGGATTCCCTCAGCAAGTGTTGACGGATAATGGATCTCCATACCGAAACCTGTTGATGGATGAGATCGTTAAGATCTTGAGGACCCAGCACATCCACACTAAGCCATATACTCCGGCCGGAAATGGGCTCGTGGAACGTGCTAATGGAAACCTCACCATGATGCTAAGTAAGCTGGCACAAGTGAAACCTGAAGATTGGGATCTCTGTATTCCTGCAGCATTATTTGGCTACAGAGAATCTCCTCATACTTCCACAGGATTTCCGCCAGCTACACTCTTATTCGGCAGACCCATTAAGGGCCCGCTTGAAGCCTTACTTCAGTCTCTGACAGACGAGAAGGCTGATGAGACAGTTGTCTCAGCCAGTAAATATGTGTCGGTTTTAAAGGAACGGTTGAAACTAGGGTGGGACCTAGCAACGACTAACTTTAAGCGAGCACGCACCAAGCACGCTAACCGATACAGGAAAGTCGCGGAAGAGAGAGAACTGGAAGCAGGAGAGAAAGTTTTGGTGTTGCTCCCTACCGAGAACAACCAACTGAAGATCGGATGGCAAGGGCCGTTTACCGTCCTGAAAAAGATTTCTAAGGCTAACTACCAGATCTCTATTGAAGGAAAGGAGAAGGTTTTCCATTTAAATCTCTTAAAGAGATACTTGGAAAAACCAGTGCCAACCTCCGACCATCTCCTGACGATCGCCAAAACTGACGAAGATGACGATAGTGGCAGGGATATTCCACCGCTATCACAGGAAATCTTTCAAAAATGTCAGAAGCGGCGACGCTCTTTCAAGCGCGCATATGAGACATTCCAGGGGAAGGAAACTTTGAGGAGTGGACTTGAGTAGGAATTGGACAGAGATGGAGGGGGAAGAGGAGAGGGAAGAAGACAGACACCCCGAAGCTACGGTTATAGGAAATTAAACTCCATAACGTAGACATGGAGTGCTTCCATATCTTAAAGGGGGGAGGCTCTGTCACGTAGGGTTTATATTCATTTAATTTCCTACATCTTCTTCCTATTCTTTCACCCGAATTCTCTCTTTTATTATCTCTGTATTTCCTTTTTCCTGTATATTTTTCATCCATTCGTTTTGCGAATATTATTTTCATATAATTCGCAAACTTTACCTGTTTTCCTTTCTCTAAAACTGAGAATCGCACCTGGGTGGTATTGCGTACATGTCAGTCGCGCTGGTCGGACGATAGGCGTGAATTTACAGCATTCGCTAGACATTCGTCTGAGGGTCTCTGGCCTGGGGCGTGAAAAATTCACCCGAGGGACATGGAAAGTAGACAGAGAGTCTGCATTTCAGTAAACGCATGAGGTTTTTCGTCAGGAAAAACCCGGCTTAGCGTGAAAATCCACTCCGCACTGCAGACGGTGGTCTGAGATTTGCAACTCATGCAAGCCCTCGGCCACTGATGGCTGTTACGTCACGCGATAAGCGGACGAAGGTGTTATACGGACAGGGGAGACTATTTCGCTTGGCGAAATAAGATTAGGATCCTGTGTCCGATTTTAAAGATATTGGCCAAGTTTGAAACTTTAATTTCATTCTCGCTCATAGACTCACAGTAGATAGGTTGCTCGTAAACAGAATAGCTGTTAGCGAAGTATCTCAGTTTGTTTCGGCAATTTGTCGAACTTCTAGACTTCCAGAAATATTTTCAGCATTTTTATTCTTAAGTTGTGCGACTACCTGTAATTCTGTGGTTGAGGTAATTAATATGATAGATATATAGATTTTGTGAGTGTTAAAGTGTTAAATCGCTTAATTCATTTTAATCTATTTCTTTAGCGCAGAAGAGAAATAAAGTGGTAGGCTATTATATTTTCTAGGGAAGCATTCAGTGGAAAGCAGAATAAAATTAAAATTTCTAGCTTATAACGGCAATTGTAGCTATTTATGAATTTAATTTAACCGCTAATACTCAGTCGAGTGTATTTTTCTAAACTAACGTATAAACTCTAGAATCGAGCCTCATGAATGGTGACGGAATACGCACGTGTTCCTAATTCATGAGGATTGCTGATTTTTAAATATAACTTACGTCACGGGAAGTTTAAATGATAAGCAAAGCTCTCTGCTTGCAAGTTTAAATGTAAGTTATAACCAGTACATATTCTGTTTATTATATTATATGTGTTATTTTTCCTCCACACAGTGAAAGTTTTGGGGTGACCCTAACTTTACCAGCACCTAGTAGTAGTTTCCATACTTGTGAAGAAATAGACAGTCCTTATTTTGAACCACGTGGGTTTCTTAAGTACCACTGGTCTAACAGTGCATATGCAACCCGAGTTAGCCAGAAATACTATATCCCAATAACGGGTTTTCAAAGACTGTAATGATAAATACTGGACCTTGGAGCCAGATCTTAATTTCTTCTAGAAAAAAACTCTACGTAATCTTTCTGCCTGGTGGCGCGAAATACTTCAAGTATTAACTAACATTTCCCGACTATATATATATATTTTTTTGTGGACAAATCTGTGGTGTGACTAAAGTGAATCCTATACTGAGGGAAGGCACCGACCTGACATTCATCATTTCTAGAAACCTACGCTATTGACACTGTGCTCTGCTAACTCCCGCGCCTGGAATAATTTTAGGTGACTTAATCAGACATTTGAACAAATTTGCACACCCAAGTAGTCGTTCCCGGAGACTCCAAGTTAAATACGTCTTTTGGAACTGGGGACTTCTTGGCAGAAGACTGCATTTTTTGAGTCTGTGTGAAGATCTAAAATCAGTGTGTTCCAAGAGGCAGCGAGCAAAGTCGTGAGTACATGTATGAGAGGCCATGGCGGAATGAATGAGTGTACGCTGGTTTGAGTGATATTTTCACTATTATATCTTTGACACCCTGTTGCTGTCCTAATTTTTTTTTTTTCAATCTGCATAATTTGTTGCTAAGGCTAGAGTTCTTGTGTTTTTTTGTCTTAGGTTAAATCAGATTTTTTTTTTCAAACTCTGTGCATATAATTACGAGATAAAACAACGAAAACTCTTAGAATCAAACCCTATGTATCTGTGACTCTGGCGCCATCATCTGTTCTCTTAACGGGGCTGGGCTAAACCTAGAGTTAACACTATAAGGGGGCTATCATCCTTGCAACATTTCCTTGAATTTTTATGACTATGTGTATATGTATTCTCCTTGATGTACTTTCTTTGATGTTGTGAGCCGATTTTTTTCCTGATATTAAAATCGCTCTTGAACTTAATAATCGTGTTTGGTCAGCTCGTTCTAGATAATATATATATATCATTGTTATAGTTTTCCCACGTCTGTGTGTTTACCTGTCGTCACGTGTATGTGCGTGCCTGTGAGTGATAGAAATATACGTAATATGTATATTGGTGTAGTCTGTCTGACGCTGTAACAACTGTTGTAGAAGATAGGTGAGAGAGAGAAGAATTCTTTTCGCTTTCAGAGACAGCCACTATATCAAAAATCTATCATCTCACGTGTGTGGAAATTCTATTACCTTTCACTAACTCTCACTGAGTCTATCACCTATTCAAACCTATTCAGAAGGGACCAAACCTAGTCTTAATTCTCCTATCGAAAATCTACGACAGTGTGTTTGTGAGAGTGTACAGAGAGGCATCGAGTGTCTTATTGCCATATATGGTAATATGGTGATACGTGACCTTTTGCTTTACGCACCTTATTTCACGTGGAAATTTTTTTGAAAGTACCACACCCTAACCTGCCTGCTTGAAAATTATTGGAGCTTTTGGTTAGATTTCATAACAAACAGATGCGTGGGAGACCGGGAATATAACCTGACACTTTTCAGTGTTATTTCACTGTGAGAAACGCTTGCCAAAGACACCAGACATTGCCAGTGTTAGAATTTAGAATTTCCTTTTTATCAGCCCAGACCTTTTATTTGAGAATCTTGATGGATTTACAAAACAGTCCAGGAAATCTCTATCAATATTAACAAGGAAACCAGGACTGTAGAAACTGAGAACACGGAGTCAGAGATGAAATTAAAGTTAAAAATTAACGTCACCCCAGACGCGCGTAAGACGCCGATTCAAGTCTATTTTATTCATCTGAGCAAAACGTCTGTGAGCCAAGATTGGCGTAAGTAGTGCATTTTACATACTTTATTTTCATTTACTAACAAGTGAACTAATATGTATATATTACAATGTGAATATTTATATGTGAGAATCTCTAGGGATGTCCAAGTCATTTGAGGCTGGCAGCTTCAGCGTATATAATGATGATTTCATGAACCACCACTGCTATAGCTGGTTACTGCTTTATTGCTAATTTCTTAAAGAGAACTAAACGCATATAAATTGTCCCAGGTTCCATATGGAGCAGGGAGGGAAAGATGAAAGAAATGATTTACATTTTAATTATAATACTTACAGTTTCAAAGCTTTTCAAATCAGTGTACATGTAAACAAAAAGAACATATTCACTTTAAAATTAATGAAAATTTCAAACTTTTCAATCAGTGTAAATATAAAAGAAACATATTCAATTTATATTGTGAACAATTTTCAAGCAATTGAGATGTAAATGTAAACATTTTTTAACTTTACGTTTAACCTTTTCATTTAAATGTATAAATAACTGTTCACTTTAAATGTAAAGAAAGTTTTCTCTCGAGAGATTAAAGTTGACTCTTATCGAGAGTAAATTCTGAGTTAAATGTGAAGGTGGAATAGGACAGGGGACCCATACCTATGAGTTGGAAAACGCCATGTTCAGGAGAGCGTTTTGTTTCTATTACTACAGTTATTGGTGGTGGTAACAGTTGACGGGTACTATCTCTGGAACCAGAAGCGAACAGTGGCCTGCGCTTTAAGTCAAAGGACCAGCTTTGCCGTTACTCCTTGACGTTCTGGGAACGTGCCGCGCCTTAACCTTGACCAGCGACGAGCGTGATCAGTGTAACCAAGAGCCAACCCAGCGGGAGAAGAAACTAACCATTGGCAGCAAAGTGCATAAGATAAGCTGCCAAAAGTGACCTTCTTTACTCAGTTAAATCCCATCACAACAGTGATGAAAAAACTTTTCCTAAAGTATTATTCAATTTTTTAAACTGTTAGAACTAAAGTGATTGTCGTGAAATATTCTAATCCACATATATAAATTATCAGGTAAATGTAAAGCCTAACAAATAAATTTAATAAAAGGAAAGAAGAATGGTAAAGAACAGTGCTGTCACAATGACTGTACTCGAAATCCCCCTTGTTTTCTACTTCGTCTGCAAATTGTAACGCTTTCACGTTGATAGTAAAAGCCTACTGTGTCACTACACGCTTTCTTCAATGAAACGTGTACTGCCTTTCTAAGAAAAACCTTGAGATACGCAAGCTGATCAATGACCTAGATTTAATATTTCATTCATTCCATTTTATACACGGCGTAACTAAAAGACAGATGAAAGTAGGAGAGAGAGAGGGACGACTGAAGGCAGGAAGCATGCAACACTACACGCGTCGCGCGATTAATAGTAACGCCAATCCCACGTGTAAGGCCAGCACTAACTTTTTTTCAAATAAACAGTGTCAGAAAAACACTACAACTACTACAAGAATCAGGTTTTAAAAACATGAAAAATGCTTATTAGGAAACCTGAAATTCTACTGATTTACATCTAAGCTCCTGAAAGTACAGAAGACACCCTATGACATAGAAGTGAACGCGTGGTAAAAAACAAATATACGACTATCTTTGGAAAACACATATTTTGAACGCCACCATGTAGCTCGCTTTAACTTATATATTATTGTACGGCAGGACTTGCTAGCCAAGAATATGTTATGTGTTACGCCTTTAGTCTGTTAATAAAATAATTATGGCCAAAATACAATAGTGGGGGTGCCTGACAGCATAAAATCATTTCTGCTCATAAAATTTTTTTTTATAACGTGTTTGAAAAACATTACGTTACGGAAATAGCCTACCATGTTAACTCCTATTTGATTGGCGGGAATGAGATGTAAGACTAAACACGATTAGTTGGACTGCAAATACTAGTTTTCTGTTGTTATGGGAAACGAATAGAAGGGGTACTTTTTTGAAAAGATGTGTAGACATGGCATGATTGGTTAGATCTGCCAATATAGTCAGTTCAGAGCGTCTGTTCCTTGCCACATCTTGTAATAAACCTACTAAGAACAGTGCGTTGAGCACCAGTGCATATTTTTTTTCTAAAATAAAAGCCTGGGACAAGAGGCAGATCGGAATTTGTGCCTATTCATTGCCAGTCAACGAACTGTTTATTATTTCCATTGAATTGTGGGACGGTGGTCAAAAGTCATTGAGGCAGCATTTGCCTGAGTTACTGAATCCTGAGGCTGACAGCATACTACTGGGTCCAGATAGCGACCAGTGAGGTGGCTCCAGAACTCATTGAAGTAATCGAGCAGAGGAGTCTTTTACTGCAGCCATCACGAAAGTTAAGAAAGTGTGGCCATGGAGCTCAACATTATGTGCCCCCCCCCTCTAAAATTGACAGTAAATAAAGAGGGAATATAAACTGTTTAAATTGACAGGAACTGTGAACTTTTTCCCAATGATAAGACACTTGAAGTCATGATGACAAACAACACTCTAGCTTGAAAAACAAAACCAGTATTAACTCATATTACTACTTCACACTTACACACATAAGATAAGAATAATAAAATATGTCAATAACAAGATTAAATTGATAAACTGTGTACATACTACTTGTAAGAATATTGATTGTGATTCCTGGTTCACTGTGTAGTTGAATCAGGATATCTCTATGTAAAGAAATTAATACATATATATATATATTTGACTTTTCAAACTGACTCTTTTAAGATAGTCTTATAGAGTGTTACATGTGTGTGAGTGTCACAGTGTTGTAAAGTGCTGTGGAATAAATTAAATTGTTTATCTGTCTGTTGTTGTTGTGACTTACACTTCATCATATACATACCCTAGACATATAACGTAGTCATCACAATATTCCAGAATAATTCTGACTGAGGTATACATATGTGGCAGCAAGTAAGGTTATCTGTAAAACACTACACCTATTAGATACAGATACCTTCACAGCTGATCTCAGTCAGTACACTAAGTCCCCTATAGATATTTATAAAATCCCACTTTACCACATATATTGGGGTCCGGTCCGGGATATTGAACTTTCTCCTGTTATATATATTGGGAATTATAAGAATTAAAAGGTATCCTTGGGTGGAATTAAATAAGGTTGAGCTCTCAGTGCCTGTGTTGTAATTACATAATTAATTACAGAGTATATTGTTTAGTTAGAAATTGTTTACATTTATCTGTTAGAAAAATGGCGGACCTGGCCAAATTTCGATCTGCTGCTGTACAGACTGCGAAAGAGTTAGGAATGGACGGGCAAATTATGATTTCTTATGTCACTGCTGAATGTGACAAATATATTGAACGGGAAGAAAGAAGATTAGAAAAAGAGGCCGAAAGAAAGTTAGAGGCTGAAAAGGAAATTAAGAGGTTGCAGATTGAGGCTGAGGCTAAGAGGTTGCAGATTGAGGCTGACAAGAGGCTAAAGCATTGGAGGCAGAAAGAGAAGACAAAAGATTAGCTGCAGAAAGGGAAGCCGAGGAAAGAAGACAGGCTGCAGAAAGGGAAGACAAGCGATTAGCTGCAGAAAGGGAAGCAGAAGATAAAAGATTACAAGGGAACATGAGTTACGACTAAGGGAGTTTGAGTTTCAAGGCCATGCTCCTGAAAATGGTGCCAGTCCCTTTGCCTCTGATGCCACTGCTAGCCAAGGAGCCTCAACCTCAGCTATGAATTTTCATTTAGATCATTTTGTTGAGAAAGACGATGATATTGAGAGCTATCTAAATAGATATGAACTATTAGCTACCACGTATGGGTTAGAGAGAGAAAGGTGGAGCTTAAAGTTATCTCAAGGACTTCGTGGGGTAGCTTATGAAGTTTTTGCCAAAATGAGCAGAGGTGATCAGGAAAATTATGACATGCTAAAGCAGGCTCTTTTGTTAAGATATGAAAAGAACGCAGAATTTTATAGGAAAAAAATTTAGGAATGCTAAACTACTGTCAGGTGAAACCTATCACCAGTTCTCTGCACGGTTAGAGACATACTTGGAGAAATGGACTTCTCTGGGGAAAACCCAAGATCTTAAGGAAATGTCCTTATAGAACAACTAAGAGAGTCCATGGCTCCAGACCTGAGAAAGTTTCTCATGGAACAAGGTGCAGAGAGGCTGGGTGAGTTGCTAAATGTTGCTGAAAGGTATCAAGCAGCTCAAGCAGAGGTAACAGGTAATAAAAAGAAACAGGTGGATAACTTTAGGGCACCACAGAACTTTAATAAATTTGATCCTAGAGATCAAAACAAAGGTAAGCACCAATTTGATAGGCCACGGTATGACAATAAAAATAAAACCCCACAATTCGATGAAAGGAAATATGATGAAAGAAAATCTTTCAACCAAGGAAAAAGGTGGTGTAAAAATTGTCAGATGGACAATCATGACACTGACCGTTGCAGAAGGAAACCTGTGTATATGGCCACCCTTCAGGTCAGGTCGACCTCAAGACAGGAGGAGGATATTATGTTAGATACCACTCCAGAAGAGATGAGGAAGGCACAGGCTGGGGATAAGACCCTCAAGCCTTGTTTCAGGAAATTGTCAACTTGTCATACAACTCCAGGCAAGGGAGATTTTTACATGAAAAACAAGTTGATGTTTAGGAAGACTGGAGCTAGATCCAAAGGTCAGGGACAGCTGGTACTTCCTAAAAGATATAGGGCAGAATTAATAAGGAGCCTACATGTGAAACCAGATGGGGACCATGAGAAAATAGGTACCATCATCCAAAAGGTGGCTCACAATTTATTATTGGCCCAAAGCAAGATGGGACATTGAGAATTTTGTAGAAAGGTGTAGCATAGCACATGAGGGAACACCCACAAGTGGGAACATTGATCAGGACCTGGACACGCCATGGGCAACCGTAGCCTGACAATAGAAGGAAAAAAATAGATTTGATAAAGTGGACCAAATGGAATGGGAAGCCCCTTTTCACGGACAAGCTTCACTTAACTGTTTTACAATGGCCACTATGCGGAGAGTGCAAAAAAGATGTCTTACCCCAGGATAAGCCGAAAATCCCTCAATCGGACTTAAACAAACTGGAGGAAGAGGATGTAGAGAGGAAATCTCTCATCAAGAATTTTAAGTGGGGAGACAGCCCCAAGAAAAGAATTGGTAGCGGTCGTTTTGTGCATGATAATTCTGGGAAGAAAAATCATCACTATAGAGCTTCGAGTGGAAGAGACCATACCGGTGCATGGACAAATAGGTCCACACAATTAAAGGTCCATATGTAACGCTGTTAAGAACGTGGACTGATGAAAAGGCAGAGGAAAATATTACATCCTCATACCAATATGTGAATGAGCTGACCACTCGTTTAAAACTGGCTGGAAACTTGCCAATGAAAATTTGAAACAAGCCAGGAAGAAACATGCTGCCTATTATAACAGGAAGGCGAAAGACAGAGATTTGGCTGTGGGAGAGAAGGTACTGCTTCTTCTCCCCGGGAGTCAGAATAAGTTACAGATTGGATGGCAAGGTCCATATACAGTTCTAGAGAAGGTGTCTAGAACAAATTATAAGATAGATAAGAAGGGGAAAGAAAAAATCTATCATGTGAATCTCCTGAAGAAATATTTGGAAAGAGAACATCAGGAAGAGACACATTTGTTGACCTTGTCTATCGCCATGGAGATGAAAAAGGAACCACTTTCATCATTTGAATATCCATTACACCCCTGTGAGACAGCGGCACAGGTGAAAATCAGTACACATTTAACGAAAACTCTGCTATCACCAGGTATATGTTATCTCCTCATAACGTACATTTTGAGGAAAATCTAATGTTCTCTGGACATGTCATTGCGCAGACTCAGAGAAGAGAAATGGTGAATACGGGTTGTGAAGCAGCATTAAGACAAGCAGTCACACTTGCGGCTGTTCAGTAACATAACCGAAAAATATTATTGGTTGTAGAGGTCTGAGGCAGATTTCATGAGTAGTGCTTACTCTGAATGGACCCAACTACATAAAACCATGATAGCACAACAGCAGAGTAAAGTCAAGTTGACTTACATTTATCTATGTGTATATAGAATAAAGGACTGACATAAGATGTCTGTTTTAAGAGGGGAGATGTCGTGAAATATTCTAATCCACATATATAAATTATCAGGTAAATGTAAAGCCTAACAAATAAATTTAATAAAAGGAAAGAAGAATGGTAAAGAACAGTGCTGTCACAATGACTGTACTCGAAATCCCCCTTGTTCTCTACTTCGTCTGCAAATTGTAACGCTTTCACGTTGATAGTAAAAGCCTACTGCTTCAATACCCGCTTTCTTCAATGAAACGTGTACTGCCTTTCTAAGAAAAACCTTGAGATACGCAAGCTGATCAATGACCTAGATTTAATATTTCATTCATTCCATTTTATACACGGCGTAACTAAAAGACAGATGAAAGTAGGAGAGAGAGAGGGACGACTGAATGGGCAAGGAATTGCATGCAACACTACACGCGTCGCGCGATTAATAGTAACGCCAATCCCACGTGTAAGGCCAGCACTAACTTTTTTTTCAAATAAACAGTGTCAGAAAAAACACTACAACTACTTCAAGAATCAGGTTTTAAAACATGAAAAATGCTTATTAGGAAACCTGAAATTCTACTGATTTACATCTAAGCTCCTGAAAGTACAGAAGACACCCTATGACATAGAAGTGAACGCGTGGTAAAAAACAA
>JAMPIV010007978.1:0-72313 GCA_024509875.1 Oreohelix idahoensis
CACAAAATTCTTTTATTTTTTTTTTTTTTTTTTTTTTTTTTTTTTTTTTTCCCCCTTTTTTTAAAGATTATGTCATCGCGCTGAGACAAAAGGAATTATCGAAGCATGCAAATTTGGGCCAACGTCCTCTTCTGAGTCTTGTCTTAGCAGGAAGGCAAAGATCAATATTAGCTAATAAGAAGAGATACATTAAAGACAACTCTTGTCCTGGTGACCAAAGGCACATTTGATGTCTTTTGATACCTTGTCGTGGGAAAAATTAGGGAACTCCTTATTAGTCTTGGAAAGGGTACCGTACGAATATAATAATCGAAAATTCTTTCAGGACTGTTCGACCTACCATCGTCGATATCCTAACGGGAAGCATTAAAAATAAACCTCTCCACATTCACATATGCTTACGGAGTTCCATGAACGTCCTGACTATCTACAGCCTATTTTCCAGGCACACGGGACGATTCTCATGTCAAACATGGTCATTACTCATCACTGTCTGTAATACAGGATGACTAATGAAACACAATTGGATTTTTTAGGGATGGACCAAGTTTTCGTCTATGTTATCAAACATTTTCAGGATGTCCTCACTGACATCCCTGGACAAACTCATGTCATTGAGCATGACATTGGTCTAACTGAACATACTCCAATTAGGGTTAGACCTTATCCTATCCCTATACATTTCCAAACACAGGTTGAAAAGGAGTTGGATGAAATGATAGATTTACAAATAATCGAACCATCCACTTCTGCATATTCTTCGCCGATGGTTATTGTTCGAAAAAATGACAATAACATACGTCTTTGCGTTGACTATCGCAAATTGAATCAAGTTACGAAGTTCGATGCTGAACCTATGCCTTTACTAGAAGAGTTACTTACTCGTCTTTCTAAATCGCATTTTTTTCACTAAACTTGATTTGTCTAAAGGATATTGGCAAGTTCCATTATCCGAACGCGCCAAACCTCTTACCGCTTTCTCTACTCCCAGAGGCCTTTTCCAATGGAATTTTATGCCTTTCGGCCTTATGAACGCACCAGCTACATTTGTACGCATGATGCGTCGAATCCTATCGTATCGGTCAGATGTCATTGCTTATCTAGACGACATCTGTCTTTTCAGCGATACTTGGGAAGATCACTATTCAGGATTAGTTGAATTATTATCAACTCTGCGTGAGTATAACCTGACAGCAAAACCATCTAAAGCTTGTATTGGCTTTAGCGAAATTGCTTTCTTAGGCCATCGAGTAGGTCACGGTTTCTTGAAGACAGAAGACCATAATATCACTAAGATACTTAACATCTCTATCCCTAGGACTAAAAAGCAAGTGCGAAGTCTTTTAGGTCTCATACAATTTTATGGACGTTTCATTCCGAATCTGTCCTCTATGATGGCACCTCTCTCTACACTATTAAAGAAAGGGTCGCCTAACATGGTTCACTGGTCTCATGAATGCCAATCTTCACTAGAGAAGATCAAAACTATGTTTTCATCACCACCTATTTTAGTGTTACCTACAACAGATAAGACAGTTGTTCTTCGTAGTGACGCTTCATCCACTGGGATTGGAGCGGCACTAATGCAAGAGTACTCTGGAACTCTGCATCCTGTAATGTACATATCCAGAAAACTTAACGCTGCAGAAAGGAATTACTCGGTTTTAGACCGTGAATTATTGGCAATGGTTTGGTCAATTCTCAAACTCCAAAGATTCCTTCTGGGCGCGCATTTCGTAGTGGAAACTGACCAAAAAGCTCTTACGGCTATCCAAAGTAAGAACTTGAAGAGCTCGAGATCACCTCGATACGCAATCGCTCTTCAACCTTTTCTTTTTTTCGGTACGAGCTATCCGTGGTTCAGAATATGTGATGGAGGACATTCTGTCCAGATGCCCACATGATGCGACTTAACTGTTAAATATTGGATCTTTTTAATATGTATAACTTTACAACAGTTATTTTTTGTTTCTTTACTAAGATACACATTTGTAATTTAATAATAGAATGATGGTATCGCTACTTAGCGGTTTATTGATGTTAATTCACCGCTGTTCTTTGATGATTGTTTCTTCATAAATCATAAATTTAAGATTGTAGTGTGAATTTTTGGTATGCATTGTATAATTACCAGAATTGTATTATACGTACATCACACCTTCCTGGAAACATTTATTCGTAGGGAAACAATTTCTCTCAGACTTTGAGATATATATTCTCACCAGTCATATTAGGAATTATAGTTATTCCTGATATTTTCATCTGCGCAGTATTCTTGCGTTGTGAGCCTATTCTACGGTGCTCCTAGATGTATTTAAAAAAAAAATTTTATTTTTTTTTTCCCGGGAGGTGTGGTAAGACTGTAAAGGGCAATTTTTACTATCTTGCAATATAATACATTTATATATTCTTATGTTCGCAAATATTTTGGTAAGCAAAGTATTTCCTTTTTAAGTGCTTAAGGAGAAGTCATTTTTGGGTTGCTTCCCTTGAAAATAGTTCTGTCATCTTCGATCGGACTCCGCAGACGACTCTAGGCCTACTGCGATTTATTCTGTGGCTGGGTAGGAATAGATTGTTCTTGCTTCAGTATATCTATGGCCTGAATTTATACGTAGTGTTTGTATGAGTAGGACGAGTCTGTCTTATATATGGATATCTTTGCATTTCTAAGTCGAACTAATTTGGTTGTCGCTAGAAAAGGTCAAAGGCTATGCAGCGGAAGTATCGCTAGCAAAGTGTGTGATTCTTCATGGGGGAGGGGCTGCCCATCCTGTGAGGATGCCGAGTTTTGTTGTAGCAGGCTTTTTGCCGAAATAGTGATCTATATATGGATGGGGAAAAGTGATAATCATTTAGACATGTTGTATGTACTTTACCCCAGTGTTTATTCTCTTTTGCCAAGGAATGGCAAAGTTATATTTCGCATAAAAAGGTAAAACCACAATTTATTATGAACTTGGGCTTCGCCATCGTTGTTGATAAGCAGATGCACAGTGGTACTTTTAAAAAGAATATCCATTCAAAGGAAGAAGACATTCCTATGTATCAGCACTGGATTGTATGATATTATTCAATTTACCTCTCTATGAGAACCTATGAAGAAATGAGGACATTTAATGAATGACTAATTTTGGTCTATATTCTATAGTGAGTGAAGCTCACGAGAGAGAGAACAGCCATGTTGAAATTCATATACTTTGTATTTATCGAGTGAGAAAAAGGGATGCCTGTACTATCGCTCGATGAACCAAGAGATCACTGCTACATGTGAGAACCCATGTCTTCAACGACCAACGATGTTCGAAAATACGACTCCATCTAGGCCTAACCACGTAGAGATCATCAAAAGAAAGGGTCTGGTATTACCTGGAGTCCGAATTAATAACAAAGTGCATGAGGAGAATCTCTGACAAATAGACTCTTGCAGAGACACAAACTTCTCCTGGAAAAACATGCACAAATCACTTTTTAACCCTGAAAAGGGACCAGCCCAAAGAAACACACTCAGCCATATTCGGCGGCATTATCGAGACTCACTACGCATGTCTCGAAAAACGAAAACCTGCCCCAGTATTCGGCACAAAGAATATAGTCCGACCTAAACATACAAAGATATACAATATAAGACTGAATCTTCTTGTACTAGACAAGTAATACATATAAATTAAGGCCATAAACATATTGATCAAGATCAATCTATTTTCTGGCCCTAACAAATAAGAAATTACATAAATTCGGTATTAATCCGCGCAATCAATATTCAAGGGGAGATCATCCGCATAATCAAAAGTATAAATTAAATCATGGGTGATCTAACTTTGACTAAAACCAAAGTAATCTCTTTTTTTTTCATATCAATTAGTCATATCGTAATTTTTGTAATCTGTGCATCAAAAATATGTGCAACACGCATCTTTTTCTTTTTCTAGCTTTTCTCCAAATTCTTCCCAGGACTTCTGTTTTGCTGCTAGCACCTTGTTCTTTGCTTTTGTTCTGAGTATCACATATTCTCTATATTTCTATATTTGCCCTGCTGTGTTTTTAGCTCCTAAGTATTATTTACATGCCATTTTCTTCTCTCTTATTTTCTCTTTGACTTCCTCTGTCCACCAAGGTGTCCTCTTTCCCTTGTTCCCAAGTCGGACTTCACCACATGCTTCTGCAGCAGCTGTCTTTATGATGTCCTTGAATTTAAGCCAGAACGTTTCTGTTAAAGAAGATTTATAATGTAATTTTGCATGATGACCACACTTAGTCTATTAGCAGTTAATATACGCGGTAATATGTCTAACTTTAGTTCATCATGTACATGCACGGTTTTTGACTATTATTGAATGCATAAATATTAATACTTCACTAGGAGTTTATGATGTAATATGTTTCGCACTAATTTATTCAAACGGTTGTTTCGAGGCCTTTCGTCTAAATTATTCGTCAGAGGAAGACGTTCATTGTTTAGCTCCCGAAACGGTTGAGATATAAAGTAATTTTAAGTGGCTGTAGCTATCTGCGAAGGCCGCCACCTATTCAAGAAGATTTCAGAGATTATGGAACTACTACGTAATTTGCAGAGGAGTATACCTGCTTAGAAGTTTTTACATCTTCATTCATCTGGTCCACATTACTTTTGTGATAACCTTTGCTAGGCACCTTGTAGTACAGCGGCCAGATATGAATAGATGAGACGATACTGTTTGAGGATTTCATTGATGTATGTATATTAAAGTTGCCCATGAATGAACTTATTACTTCGTCTTAATAAATATGTCGTTACCTTGTGGACCCATCCACCAAGTCATTCTGAAGTTATTTCGCATCTAAACGTTCCGTTTGTAACCCCACGTCATTCGTCAAGTCGTTATCAGCACGATACACTCATGCAACGAGTATTTCAAGAATCAGGTTACAACACTAATCACTCTCAATAATCCCAACTGTAACAGAGAGAACATGGTATGCCCAGTTAAAACTCAAGTTTTGGGTCTGCTTTTCGAGTTCTGATTTACGGTACTGCTGTTTGCCGTACCAGAGGAGTCTACAAGTTTCTTTTTGTCAAGTGAATTTTCCCTGATTTGATGGATGATTAAAGGGACTTTAGCTTTTCATAACATTAGAATCCCTGAACATCAGTATTGTTGTAACTTTTCATCAACGAAGAGTAGCGGCTAGGATCAAAGCAGTCAAGAAGATCCCCAGAACAGAGAAGCAGAAGTTTAGCATCTCCGTACGAACACTGAACCGTTCGCAAGACGGACACGAGCGGTCAGAAGAAAGCTTCATGCAGACTTCGCACTTCTGTGGCCACCGGCAGACTTGCCCGAAAGACGGAACGCTCAGCGTAGCGGATACGATCTGAGGAATCAGGAAACTCATCGCGAACGAGGCTAGTCTCGCCGGAATTTCACATGCTCGTGCGAGCAGCCTGAAACGAACGTAGATCGGAAGCCAATCGGGCCATCGTGGTTAGCATGGCGGCTAAATAACTTCGACTTCCCTGGGAACTGAAGAGGCGCGAAATTTTCACATGTACCATTTATCTTGCCTTTCTAATAGATAAATACAGAATCTGAAAAGGGCAACGTATCATTCGTTCTGACAGAATTCTAAGATTCACTAGCAAATAGTTAAAAATTCCTGCTAGATTTCATCTAAATTGTTGGCTATTGGAGTGAAATTCTTTTTCTGTGCAGACGGTAATTTATACATTAGCTTCGAGTGATCAGTGGTCTAGTTATTTCATATTTAGTTCACTGGATTGTGGTGTAAATTTAACCTTATTAAATAAGCCCATCTTCAAAGTTCTAGTGCCAACTAAATGTTACATCTATAAGTTTATTTCCTAATACAATAGCCGCTTAAGGGAATTATAACTTTAATACAGTTTAGTTCTGTATAAATAGATGTGCTTTCAACTATTAACCTCACGGGGAGTTTTTTTGTTCTCTCTTGCTTTATTAATTGAAGATGCGAGTGCAGAAAATAGGTAAACTGTAAATGTATCGCGCGTTAGATTTTAATATGATTTTATTGTATTTCATGTTTTTTCTATTGCATCCAGAATGATCTTTTGAACCTCGCATCCCAGCAATTAAGCAGCAATTAAGCAGCAATTAAGCAGCAATGAAACATCATTTAAGCAGCAATTAAGCAGCAATGAAACATCATTTAAGCAGCCATTTCGCAGCAATAATATATATCTAGAGTCTTGCCGACTCAGTTCGATTACTCCAGTGACTTATGAACATATTTGAAATTTAATCTTTGTGGCGATCCTGACAAGCTATCTGAAGTATACAGAAACAAAGCAAACCCAAAGACTATTTTAAAATCCCAATTCATAAAGTCGTTTTGTTATAATTATCAAACTGGAAGAAGAACAGTCAACAGTAGCAATATTTTACTCACTGCTCTATTCGTGAAGAAGAACATAGATTTAGACACCACCTTCAACAACCCGCTAATCTGGGGCTGTACACGGAAGAAAATACTTTTACCTAAGCCAAGGTTTAGTGCTGTTTTTTCATGTATTTCCTATGAAGTGCCAGAATTCACCATTTGGTAAGTCTGTGTGTGTGTGACTGTGTGCTGGCCAGCCAAGCGTGTTTTTTTAATGAAAAAAAGGAGATTTAATCTTTTTACCCTTATAATTAGTTCAACCTAGTATTAAGGTGTACTGTATTAATTGTACGGGATTTCTCCTAGCGGGATTATTTAACTGTGAGCATTCCCCCCTCCCGGGAAAATTGGTTGATCAAAGGAAAACATTTGATGACCCCTAGCTTTACCTTTACCCCCTATTACTGTAACCCCCTTGACTCAGAGTAATAAATTTACCATTGGGTTAAATTGCCTATCTCTGATCATCATCATCACCCCCCCTCCCCCCTTCTCGTCTTTGGGACCCGGTCTTTTCTGTTAGTAAATACAAGCGGGAAAAGGTGCATTGGATACTTCTCCTCAGAAACCCTCCCCCTGTTATTTTGTGTTTTGTAACTCATGATTTCTGACTGTACATTGATACCTACTTGTAACTTGATTTTATGATAATAAAAGTATTAAAAACTTTATTAGCATTGGTGTCGGCTGGCCCAAAACCCAAACATTTCCCAGATTTTGTTATCGTAGTGTGTATTCATGTACGTTGCGCGTCAGAATCACCAAATCGGTGTGTGCGCATGAGCGACTGGAACTGACAAACAACTGTTTGTTCAGAAGAGTGGTAGGAATAGTTTTTGAGAGACAATTATTGTCGTAATAAGAGACTGTCCTTACTCTTCCCCCAGCCCTTGTGAATCTACTACCTCACTTTCCTAAATCCTTATTCTCACAGAGCCTTCACTATCATTCTACACTCTAAAGGACCAATATCCATCAGAACTCTCTCAGATAAAAATTACGACATCGATGTTCAGACTATTGTTTGATTCTTCTGATAATTTATATTAGTTATGACGTTTCGTCTATTCATATTGTCATGCATTGTGTTCTAGTTCTATTTTCCTTAGTTTTGTAATATATTTGTTCGTATTTGTAGTTCTCATCTGCCTATCGCTTAGTTTTTTGCAAATCAGCTGTTTCTATTTCCGTCGGGGTCCTGTCTGTGTCTATTTTTAGCAGTAAGACTGACCTATTTACTATTTTATTTTTAGTTCACTAGTAGCTTTTTATTTGTTTACTGCTAATGTTTTTCTGAGTGTCTTTTGATCTTTTCTTGTGATATTCTTTCTTAAATTAATTTTGTTGTTGTTCGCTGGCACTAATTCTTTTCCTTTGCTACATTTTTTTTATTGATAATATAATAATTTGCATTAGTAGCATTGGGATAATATTGTAACATTTATTGCTTACAAAGAATTGTAAGGCAATTAGCCATTATATTTTGACTGAGTAAGTAACAGTATTAGTTAAAATGGCTATATTGGATTATTTTGTCGAGCAGGGCAAAGCCTTTGGCTTAAAAGGGGAATTGTTGAGAGAGTTTGCCATAACTGAGTTGGCTAAGGCAAAACAAGAGGAGGAGGAAAAGAAAGCTGAAAAAAGCGAGAATTAGATGAACAGAAAGCTGACAGGAGGCGCGAATTATAGGAACAGAAGAAGGAGAAAAAGAGAATGATGGAGCTGAAAAAAAGAGACTTGTTGCAGAAGAGAGAAAAAATTCAACATGATAGAGAGATGGAGGAGAGGAAAGCTCTCACCTTGGCACATGAAGAAAGAATGATGCTTCTTCATTTAGAGGAATTAAAATTAAGGGGCCAAAATTCATGAAAGTGTCTGTGAAGCACATAAGTTGGACAAGTCACTATGGTGTGTTAAACTTATGGAATTTTTAACTGGATAGCCATTGACTACTATAAGCACAATTGATGAGACTCTTAAAAACAACTATGATGCTATTAGAGCATTATTATTAAAACGATATTAACTTGATGAAGAGGGACATCGAATGAAATTTAAAACTATGATGCCTGAAACTGGGAAGGATTTTTCAGAATTTGTCACTATAAGAAATTTCAAAACAGTATTGTACAGCACATCCAGGTGCTTGTATTAGCAATAGCATTGTTAAAGATTCACTGCCAGTTGCTTCAGCTGCAACTTGGAACAATAATGGTAGACCAAGATCCCATAGCCTGGATAGAAATTTTATGCCAAGAAGGTATAATGACAATAATTATAATAGAAATGTAAATTTTAATAGAAATGATAATTTCAACAGAGGAAGGCAACAATTTCGAAATCAGTCACCTTCATTTAGGAATAATACTAATTTCCAACAAAATTCCACTTGGAAAAGACAAAATAATTTTGTTCCTAATCAAAACAATTGGAATAATAACAATTTCAAAAATCAAAATTACCAATACAGAAATAATGCACAAAACTTTAGAAATCAAGGTAATTCTTTTGATCGTCAGAGGCAACGATCTCGTTCACGTGCCCCAGTGTGGCCTAAACATAATACAGGGGCGGCACTTACTGATGGTGCACCAATAAATAATCAGGAATTGGGTGGTCAAACTCAATCTACAGCATTTTGCGCATTTGATTTCGATATTGCTTCTCGTTGCCAGGAATGTCTAACTCTATTTCAGAAAAACAGTACTCAGTGCTGAAGTGCGGACATCCCTTACCTGCAGTAAGCCTATCTGCTCACGATGGAACAGGTACTCTGATATTTCACAGGGAATTTGTGAATGTTACCCAAGTGTCTGTACTCAAGGACTCAGGTTCGACAACTGTTGGCGTCAGACAGCCGCTGGTACATGCATCTTGCTCCACTGGTGGATTTGTTAAATGTATCACATTTGGTGGTACAATTGAGTTTTACCCTACAGCCATTGTTGATATTCATACACCATTCTTTTCAGGGAAGGTTAAAGTTCTTGTTAAAGAAGATTTATAATGTAATTTTGCATGATGACCACACTTGGTCTATTAGCAGGTAATATACGCGGTAATATGTCTAACTTTGATTCATCATGTACATGCACGGTTTTTGACTATTATTGAATGCATAAATATTAATACTTCACTAGGAGTTTATGACGTAATATGTTTCGCACTAATTTATTCAAACGGTTGTTTCGAGGCCTTTTGTCTAAAGTATTCGTCAGAGAAAGACGTTCATTGTTTAGCTCCCGAAACGGTTGAGATATAAAGTAATTTTAAGTGGCTGTAATTATCTGCGAAGGCCGCCACCTATTCAAGAAGATTCCAGAGATTATGGAACTACTACGTAATTTGCAGAGGAGTATTCCTGCTTATAAGTTTTTACATCTTCATTCATCTGGTCCACATTACTTGAGTGATAACCTTTGCTAGGCACCTTGTAGTACAGCGGCCAGATATGAATAGATGAGACGATACTGTTTGAGGATTTCATTGATGTATATATATTCAAGTTGCCCATGAATGAACTTATTATTTCGTCTTAATAAATATGTCGTTACCTTGTGGACCCATCCACCAAGTCATTCTGAAGTTATTTCGCCTCTAAACGTTCCGTTTGTAACCCCACGTCATTCGTCAAGTCGTTATCAGCACGATACACTCATGCAACCAGTATTTCAAGAATCAGGTTAAAACACTAATCACTCCCAATAATCCCAACTGTAACAGTTTCCAAGTCATCAGGTTGTTCTTCTGTGTTTTTCACCGCTGTTGCAATAAGCCCCTGATATCTGGTCTTAATTTCTGGCTCTCTCAGCTTGTAGGTCTTAGTGCTCATTTCTCCCGTTTGTTTACTTGGTTTCTTGCGTGATGTTGGGCAGTTCCTAGGCTGAGCAACTCTTTCAGTTGTTCTTTTGATTGTAAGCAGGTAGTGATCACTTCCAATCTCTGTCCCCCTCCAGACTCTAGCATCCCGGACATATTTGAATGAGCTCCTCCTAACAATGGCATAGTCGATCACTGACTTCTCATTCTTTGTTGGTTCACATCTAGTGTATGGCATGTATAGATGTAAAAAACACTCATTGTAAATTGCTGGAGATGTTTTCCACACAGTCTAATCTCAATTGTGCTCTGTCTACTATACCAAACGACTATTGTATTTGATGCTATATTTAATACCTCACTCCACTAGCTGTTAACGTTTTTTATGGCAAACAAAAATTCTGATAAAACCCCCATGTAAATACACCCATTTTGCTCTACTTGAATGGTATTCCACACACATTTTTAAAATTTCAATAATACTCGTTTTTGGCAGGTTGTATCATATCATGTCATATCATTATATGCCAATGTCTTTTAGAAAGCTTAAAGATTGTTGTGAATGTGTAACACAAAGATTAGATGTAAAAACACCCACATAGAACTACTCGAGATGTCTTCAACACTTTATGTAAATTCTAATGATTCTCCTAAATGCCATGTTGAATCTATTATATCATGTCTGTACATGCTAATGTATTTTATGGAGAATAAAGATTCAGATTCTGATATGTGCGTGTATTCATATATATATATATATATATATATATATATATATATATATATATATATATATATATATATATATATATATATATATATATATATATATCTATGAGTGTGGGTGGGTGGGTGGGTCGGGAAGGGTGTGTGGGTACGGATTCCATGTATTTTTCTCTTCTTCGTGTCTCTTTTTAGATAATTTGACTTTTTAAGACATTCAAGAATCTCCTTTCGAAAAAAAGTAATAATATAACCGAGTAGGCTGAACGACCTCCCCAAAACGAGGCAAAATTTTATTTAAAAAAAGAAGGTTACAGCACAGCCAGCACAACAAGTATTAACAAAAACAATTGTATCTACGTTGTGTAACATTATTATTCTGTACGTGAGAAATTGATTTGTTCATAACAGTTTTTAGCGTGAACACCAAGAGCTGACGCTCAGTGATATTGGATCAAAGAGACTCTTGGCCTATGCTTGGGATGACTCTGATCAGTGTTCAAGATAACTTTAACACAAAAAGCATATTGCCATTCTCGCTGTTTCCTTTTTTTTCCCGAAAGGTGGAACGAATGTGCTTTTTAGACTGACCAAGTTTCCTACAAAGACAATAATCGTTGTTGATTTGAACGCTTGCTTCTACTATTATTAGAATCACATTTTTCTGTTGGAAGCTGTTTTAGTAACAAGGCGATTAATAACCGAAATTGTTTGCCCTGGGCACTTCAAATGATGAGCAATATTAACAAGAGTAGCGACACAATAGAGTATTTGCTTGATGTATTTGTATTGTAAACTGGTTGATTATTTGCTGGTGAAACAATGTATTTGCTTGATGTATTTCTATTGTAAACTGGTTGATTATTTGCTGGTGAAACAATGTATTTGCTTGATGTATTTCTATTGTAAACTGGTTGATTATTTGCTGGTGAAACAATGTATTTGCTTGATGTATTTCTATTGTAAACTGGTTGACTGTTTGCTGGTGAAACAATGTTACACTGTATAATCATGAGTTCGACGCTTTTCCGTGCCACTGCAGTTTTTCTTCCTCACCTTTAGCCTAAGTGTTGGTGTCCTTCAGTTATTTCAGCTTATTTAAGTAATTACTTCAGAATAGAGCACTTGGAACAGACGTAAGAATTATAAATAAAACATAAAAATAACTTCAGCAGATGGCGCAAGACGGCAGGACTTAGTATGAACTATTTTAAGGTAAATGCTTGTTATGGAGCTGAATTGGAAAGAAGAAAGTAACTGTTGTTGCTGTGAACTTATGACATCACAGTGCGACTGTTTGATAGCCTGAATTATGTTTCTTTTTTTGTCCTCATTCTTCTTCTTCCTCTTCGTCCTGAAAAGGACGTTGGTTGCGTTGTGTCCGTTTACAGAGAAGCTGCGATATTTGCGCCTTTCGGCCGACACATCCGACTTCAGCACGGTATTTTTTGGGACCAGGTTTGCCTTCTCTTTTCGATTCCTACTCTCTCAGTCAAACTGCAGTGATGCAGCCTGTTTCCAGGACCACCACTTGGAGGTGGAGTAGAGTCTTGGTCAGCTTTGGTTCACTGACCCTGACGCAAGCAGTCTAGCTATGAGTCGCTGACTGCGTCTTCGGTTCCCTTTTCCCCATTCTATTTACAGTATACGGATATTTTGAAACGCAATGGAAGAATGAAAGGGGGGTAATTACCTTATTAAATATTTGGCAGAATAGGTTTGTAAGATTTACATGGTTTTTCTGAATAAACTGGTATGATAGTTTGCTGAGTCAGTAGGTGTGAGCTTAATGATATTTAGAACTTCTCATGAAATAATGTTTGACTTGTGCCATATTAAAAAAAAGATTGTCGAAGCAAGGAAATGGTGGGCCAAATGTTGGTGTGTGCATTCAAGATATGAAGAAACCTTCAAGGAGAAAAGTGCGAGTTTAGAATTTAAGTCAGTAAGTTGCGGTTGCGATCCAGTTTTCAAATAGTCTGGATGTCAGATGCCTATAGTGCAACGCGCAGCTGGAGCAGTGTTCAGTTATCGTACAGAAAATGCATGGTTATATTCACGTGAGTGCTGATATAAGGGTTTCACAGAAGAAGCTGTCGAGCGAGAAAACTGGACAGCCATCGTGCAACGTGAAAGAACCAGCTAGTTTGCTTGTGGACGCTAGTTCCTTCCATTCTACAGTTCAGTTGACAAAAGGAAGTGTGCTAAAGTGATTATATGAGTCTTAAAGGTAAGACATCACCCGCTGACTAATTATGGTGTAGTAAGTAGCCTAGTAGTCATGATGCAGGTAAAGAACAGTTATAATTAAGCTGCCTGGGATATGCAGGAATTGAGTGATACAATAGTTACAGAAAGTGAAAAAGGGCTTTAGTCTTAATAGCAAAAAAGTCAGAGGTAACGATCATCTCGAAGAAAATGACTCCTACAGAATGCCATATCAAAGTAAATGGAACCGTTTTAACACAAGTAAATATATTCAAATACCTAACAAGGTTAATAATATCGGATGAAAGATGCATCCCAGCATTTGAAAAGTAGAATGGCCAGGGCTAAAGCAGCATTTTATACAATACACGGTATTTTATGCAACTATATAAATTTAAAAATAATATGGTATGAAATCAGTTTTACAAGTAAACGGTACACGTGAGACAAGGGACGTTTCGGGTTTTACCTTTCGTCAGCCACAGTTACAAACAGGTGACAAGGACAAGAACCACATATAGGTACTACAAAGGTCTATGATGATGAGGAAAACTTCAAATGAGTGATACAAGCAGATGAAACCACGGTGATGAGCGAAACGATAATAGTAATAATGCAAGAAAATCGTGAAACCAGAAAGACATGTCGAGACAAGAAAGTAAATAATCAACGAAACGAAGACAGAAATTGAACAACACTATTAAAATGCGTAAAAAATCACTTAGCTGGATTGAAGAAAGAAACATTCAAAATGGCTGAAAAAGTAAAGCGTCACGCGGAAGTGACGTAGGAGCTAGTGACGGCTAAGAACAGATAATTGAGGAAACGAAACGAACCCAAGCAAAAACAAGTATAGATAGGAAAATAACGACAGAAGCCACCAAAATTATGTAAAATGATGCTGGACATTCATCCCAGCAGGAGCTAAAACGCCCACTTGAAAAATGAGACGATTATCCAACGAAAAGCGAGTTCGGTCGTCGCCGATACATGAACGGAGGGCAGTGACTTGAATGTCAGAGTGACCTGAATGGTCAGGGCTGTTGAAGTGAAGGGCCACCGGTAAATGTTTGCCACGATGGATGTCATTCAAATGCTCCCGAAACCTGTCTGCCAAACGTCTGCCAGTTTCACCAATATAGGTCATGTCACACCTCTTGCAGATGATAGCATAAATCAGGTTTCTGGATTCGCACGTGAAAGACTCCCCAATGGCAAATTTACCGTTCGGAAAGGAGACTGACTGCGTTTGGGGTACAAAAGGACAGGTCTTACATATGCGGCGTTGGCACGGTTTAGTACCAAAGTGAGAAGGACTAGTTTATCTCAAGCGACTATGCACAAGAATATCCATAAAATTCTTATCCTTACGATATGCCAACAAAGGGGTATCACGAAACAACTCTCTGGTATCAGGATCGGAGTGGAGAATAGGCAGATGACGTAACATAATTTTTTCACCGCCAAACAGTGAGGGTGGAAAGTTAAGACAAGTTTGAGTCTGTCAGATGTAGTAGTAGGTTTAGCAGTAAGTGCAACCTGACGAGTGATGGGACTAATGCGATTAAGGGCATCAGATAAGACTCTTTCAGGATAGTGACGTCGGCGAAAGAACTCGAGCATTTCTTGAGCTCGTTCACGGAAATCATCTTCATCGTGACATATCCGACGTAAGCGTAGAAGTTGAGAGTAGGGAATGAAATTTTTACAGCTGGGAGGGTGAGAAGAGGTGTAAAGAAGGAAACCATGAGCATCAGTAGGTTTATAAAAGACAGAGGTAGTAAGGCCAGTAGGAGTAATATTGACAGTGAGGTCAAGGAAGTTAACTGAAGTGGTAGAAATCTGAGACGTGAATTTGATAGCAGGATGGAAATTGCCTTCATAGTCAATGAATCTACGGATGTTGACTTCAGACATGTCTGTGACACCAATACCATCGTCGATATAGCGACGGTAAAACTCCGGTAATGGTCCATCGTAACTTTGAAGCACCAAATGTTCAAAGTGACCCATGAAGAGGCAGGCATAACTCGGGCCCATTTTGGTGCCCATAGCAACGCCACTAATTTGATTAAAGAACTGGCCATTGAATTTAAAAGAGTTGAGAGTGAGGACCAATTCCGCAAGGCGAAGAAGAGAGCCGGTGCTAAAAGTGAGGTCAGTGCGTCTGTCGAGAAAAAATTGTAGTGCTTTAAGGCCATCAGAGTGTGGAATGGAAGTATAAAGCGAACAAACATCCAGAAGGAAAAGACGGTAAGTGTGGTCAGGTGTGAATTGGATGGAATCAAAAGTAGTGATAGCATGGGTGGTGTCTTTAAGATAGGAAGGTAGATTGGCCACTAATGGTTGCAAAATGCTATCCAGGAAATCAGAGATACGTTCAGTGGGACAAGAGCAAACTGAAACGATAGGTCGACCCGGATTGTCAATTTTATGAACCTTAGGAAGCATGTAGAAGGAAGGTTTACCTAGACTACTATCAGGAATATGGAGAGACATGGCACTGGAAGGAAGGAGGTTATCTTGGATGAGATCACGAATAGTAGCATGAACAGTAAGATTATGGCGGACTGTGGCATCCCCAGAACTGGGTGAGTAAAAGGTGGAGTTGCCGAGCTGTGAGACTCCTTCTTGAATGTACAAGTCCTTTCGCCAAACTACCACTGCACCACCTTTATCGGCAGGTTTGATGATAATGTCATCCCGCTTTTTAAGGGATGACAAGGACCGCCACTCAGAAGTAGTCAGGTTAGATCGACGTAGACGGGGTAGAGAAAGTTGATTAATGTCATGCAAAGTGTTAGCAATATATAAATCAAGAGCAGCAGAGGCACCTGGAGCCGGAGTCCAGTCTGACTTAGGTTTATTAAAATGACGAAAGATATCCCCGTCTGGCTCATAATCATTACCCTTCCTATGGTAATACTGAAGACGCAACGATTTTATGCAACGATTCTTTGTTAATGGAAGTAAGATATGACACACACCGAGGATACCTGTTGATAGTATTACAAGGCAGTCCTTGTTCTGGAAATCCCGGGGTAAGAGAAGTAGAGGGAGCCCAAAAGAACATATAGAGAAGAGAGCTAGAGACAGACATGAAGGGAAGGAATATGACCTTGAGCTGATGTCGCGGGATAAGAAGACTTGGGCGTAAGTTTGTTGAAGGCTTATGCTTCTTGGGGAGCTGAAGGGTATAGAATAGATGATACTGTTCATGTACCGTGTTGAAGTCACAGTAGTTACGTCAGTGTGTTCATCCATCCATCAGCACCATACTGCTGACAGTCCAAATACCAAACACCAAATAACAACACATCCCTTCCACAGCTGAAACAAGACATTACAGAAAAGTGATAACGAAATAATTCACATACATGGGTATGTTGCAGACACTTACAGTATAAGAAATAAAGAAGTAGAAAATTAGACTACAGAAAAGCAACAGAAGTGAAAGGCTAACTGGGAACTTCAGTCCGGGACCATTCGAACGGCACTATCGCCTCTTTGCGAGAGTGAATGGTGACTAATCACACTGCCAGCTAAGCACCACAAATATAGGACTACATGGTCAGTGGTCATAAGCACGATATAAACACAACTCCTCGTAACTATTGAATAATGAACCCGAAGAACGACACATCCTATTATAGACGCAATCACTACAATAGCCTTTGTATTCACCAATATAGGCCAGATAAAACAAGGTTAATACCGTAATACTGTGCCTAGTATATTATGTAGGTCCCAACTACGATGGTTTGGCCATGTCTGCAAAATGGGAGAAGATCGACTACCACGACAAGTATGGGAAACTAAGAGCCAGGGATCCAGACCAACACACGACCCAGAGTCCGCTGGGAGGACAACATTAGACAATCTTTGAAGGACCGAGGACTAGAATGGAACCAGGCCAGGAGGAAGACAGCTGATAGAATAGTATGGCGCGTTCTCTTCCAAATTTCTACACCTCACGGTAGAAGACGAACGACTAAGTAAGTAAGTAAATATATTATGTAGAAGCATAAGAACAGTACAGAATAGCTGGCTGGTTTGTATGGGAACACATGTATGCACATTGCAATAAATAAAGGTGAAAACCCGAGGCTTATGAAAAGTAAAAAAAAAAAAATAACATACCCAGGTAATATCGGAATGAAGTTCGCCGAACGCTCAGCAGTGAATATGTACGAGTATATAATGTGTATTTTCGTACCATTTAGGGTAAGGGTTAGGATTAGGGTTAACCCTAACCCTAATTCTAACCCTAATATAGGTAGCTACATTGGTGTTATGTTTGGAATTTTGGGAGAGTCTAATGGAATGTTATATGCTATTCTTTTGGCTGGTTTGATCGTTGTGACTAGATCGTGAGTGTGTACCCACGTGGCATGAATAGTGTTTGCAATTCAGTGAGTGAAACTCGGATGTTTGTGGCTGGCTCAATTGTGATGACTTTGAGAAGTCAGTTGGTTGCTAGTTTTGAAGCGAGAATGTCGCTTGTCAAGATGGTTGTAGGAATTTATGTCTACAGTGTAATACATAGGAACAAACAGTATTCATTCTCAGACCTGGAAAAGTGTTGGGTCAAAGTAGTGTAGTTATAAGCAAGGATTATTCCATGGATGTAAAATGCCGAAATCATGTAGATGTGACATGTTATTAAAGTGTTCGGTAATTTATACAGGAAGAAACGTATGCAACTTACTCATACCCCTACACAACGAGACCAAACACGAGGTCCCAAAGAAACATGTTTATCTCGTGTCAAACCAGGAACTCTGGTGATCTCAATTGCAGGGCCACAAGCCAACAGAGCCTCCTATTCGCTCATCGCCAGCATTCTGGCAGGACCGGCTGGAGTCGGGGTAAGTGGCGTCGCCACATTATATAGATTTGCGGGACCCTTCAAATGGTTCGCGACCCTCACGACAGCGGCGCATATGAAGCATTATGCTGCATTACATGGGCGAAAATTCGAATGGAGTAACCCGCAAATGACTGTGTATGTAGAGCACCTTGACAAGGAGAAATCGAAGGGTGTGTTAAATTGGATGCCCCCAACAGTGAAGGCAGAGGCGGCCAGACGCATAGCTGTGGCGGTAACAGGGGACAAAGAGGCGGAAGTCTCAAGAATAAAAACGGCCCACGACAAGTGGAATATCATGTACAAGCCTTCAGACACCCAAATACCTCATTTCGTCAATTTAAAAATGGAGGGCCCTACTGAAAAGTTCCAAAGGGTATGGGTGTCCCTACCGGGAAGAAGAACCCAGTGTGCCATCTGCGGGGGTGATGACCATTGGGTCAGTCAATGCCCCAAGAAGCGGGCACCCGCCCCCCAGGCCAAACAAGCGAGGAAGGAAGTAGTGACAGCCGATACTACGCCGGCCGAACAAAATTTGCTCAGTCAGCCGATCGAGTCTCCCGCTTCAGAAAGCCCACGGAAAAAGGTAGACTCAGAAGGGTTTGAAATGGTGAGCCATAAAAAAGAGGACAAACGTACCCCGAAGAGGAAGCACCTAGTCCTCCAGACAACAGGGCCGGTCAAATCGAAAGAAATTAGGCGCAGCGGGAGCACATCACCATCTAAACGCTCGCCCTGCAAACCGCAAGATCTGCCACTTTCCCCTAAGGCAACAGCTTCTCAACCCCCCACGAGGTACGAGTCGATGCCCATGATTGATGAGCCGGAGCCGATTGAGAGTTCTCCCGATGGTCCTAGCCAGTCCTCAGAAGTGTCGCAAGAGAGACTGTATCCCTCTTGGGCGGCCGCGACGGAAGCTGAAGCCATGGAAGAAATGATGACCCAAGCCAGTCTTTACATTGACGGTAAAGATTTCTCGGATGTCAGCGATGTCGGTGAATGAGCCAAATGTTACAAGTCCTCCCTCTTTCATGCACTGGGGGCCACCTTAGAAGACCGTCTCAAATCTATCTCGCTAGACGGCCAAAGTGTGGAAACAAATTGGGCAGCCCTAAGTGAGCAGATCTACAACACTGCTACAGAGGTCCTGGGTCCTTCCATCAAGAAACAAAATGACTGGTTTGATGAGAACTCAGATGATATAAAGCAGATGTTGGCTGAGAAACACCATCTCCATAAAGCATATTTAAATGATCCAAAATCTACATCCAAGAAAGACGCTTTCAACAACATGCGTAGAATCGTCCAACATAAACTACGCCAGATGCGGGATTCATGGCTGAGTAATAAAGCAGATGAGCTCCAAGGCTTTGCTGACAGCCATGACTTGAAAATTTTTTACCTTGCACTCAAAGCGGTCTATGGTCCAACATCATCAGGATCATTTCCCCTCCTTAATGCAGATGGAAAAACACTAATTACAGACAAGGAAAAAATGCTCCAACGCTGGGCTGAACATTTTAATAATATTTTGAACCAGCCATCATCTATTAACGACGAAGCCATCATCCGCCTGCCCCAAATTCCTATAAATGAAGCATTAGATGATGTACCAACTCTGGAGGAAACTAAAAAAGCGATTCGTCAACTGTCTAGTGGAAAGGCTCCTGGCTCCGATTCAATTCCTGTTGAGGTTTATAAAGATGGCGGTGCAGTTCTGATAGAGAAACTTCATATGATCTTCCAGCAAATGTGGCAGAGTGAAACCATCCCACACGATCTCAAAGATGCCTCAATTATACATCTATATAAACGTAAAGGTAATCGCCAAGACTGCAACAATCATCGAGGCATCTCTCTTTTATCAATCGCTGGGAAGATATTCGCCAGAATCCTTTTGAATCGCCTTACGGCTCATCTTGACAAAGGTCTTTTACCTGAAAGTCAGTGTGGATTCCGGAAAGAACGTGGAACCACAGATATGGTGTTCGCTGCAAGACAGCTACAAGAAAAATGCCAAGAACAGCACTGTGACCTGTACACAGCTTTCATCGACTTGACAAAGGCGTTCAACACGGTCAGTAGAGAGGGTCTATGGAAGATCATGGCAAAATACGGCTGCCCAAAGAAATTTATCACAATAGTGCAGCAACTGCATGATGGAATGCAGGCTAGAGTTCAGGAAAACGGTGAGCTATCAGAGCCTTTCCCCGTCTCAAATGGAGTTAAACAAGGGTGCGTACTTGCACCGACTCTGTTCAGTATCATGTTTTCTGCTATGCTGACTGATGCTTTTAGAGACGGGGACACAGGAATCGACATTAGTTATCGTATTGATGGAAAATTGTTTAACCTTAGGAGGCTTCAAGCAAAAACCAAGGTCAAATCACACACCATCAGAGATCTTCTGTTTGCTGATGATTGTGCCCTCAATGCTGGCTCAGAGGCTGATCTGCAGCATAGTGTGGATAGATTCTCCGAAGCCTGCGCCAACTTTGGACTTACCATCAACACGAAGAAAACAGAAATCATGTACCAACCAGCTCCTGGCACAGTTTATACTGAGCCAGTCATCAAGGTTAATGGTGAGAAACTGAATGTTGTGAACAGATTCACATACCTTGGTAGCACACTATCCCAGAACATTGTCATTGATGATGAGGTGAACACCAGGATCTCCAAAGCCAGCAGCACATTTGGCAGACTATACACCAACGTTTGGCATCGAAGTGGCATTAGTCTACAGACAAAGCTGAAGGTGTACAGAGCTGCGGTGCTTCCAGTGCTGCTATATGCATGTGAAACATGGACTGTATACAGGCGCCACGTAAAGAAGCTAAACCACTTCCATACAGTCTGTCTCAGGAAGATAATGAACATCAAATGGCAAGACAAGATCCCGGATACCGCCGTTCTTGACAGAGCTGGTATCCCTAGTATTGATACTATTCTGATGCAGTCACAAATTCGCTGGGCAGGTCATGTAGTCCGCATGCCAGACCATCGACTGCCAAAGATACTCTTTTATGGTGAGATGCAGAAGGGTAAACGCTCCCATGGTGGCCAAAAGAAGCGCTTCAAAGACACGTTAAAGACGTCATTGAAAACCTTTGACATAAACCCAGACACATGGGAAGCTGCTGCGCAAGACCGAACTGCTTGGCGCACATCTCTTCGTAAAGGTGCAGCAGCATGCGAATCATCCAGAAGAGCAGCAGCGGAACAGCGGAGACAAGCTAGAAAGGACCGTGAAATAAAACCTTCACATGAAGCAAACATTCCCTGCCCACACTGTCCAAGATCTTTCCAGGCCCGCATCGGGCTCTTCAGTCACCTTCGTACCCATAGACTAACCTAACATATTCTTAATAATTGGATGAACAGAGTGGTCTTCATCACCCGTGATGGACGAACAACCAACAAGTCCTCCCTCTTTCCTGCACTGGGGGCCAGTGCGAGCCAGAGCTTCCTAGATGTTCCAGATCCAAGAGCCTGATGACGACTGGTGTAAGTGTGGGCATGCCCGGACTACGCCCCTGTGTTATCCCCTCTTGTGAGCCTGCCAAGAAGATGGTCAGTACACTTCCAGTGCGAAGAAAGAGGCCTCATCCCCAGTTTGGCCAAGTAACAAGACTCGCCAACAGCATTGTAATTTTAAAAGTAAATGATAACAACACCGATAGTTTAAGCAGTTTTACTTGTGTTTTAAATTTTGAGTTCCTTATAAATGTAAGTAGTTTTTTGATGTTTCTGTTTCTTCACATTACACACTTAACATGCGTACAGTTTTAATTAGGCAGCCAACCCTCCCCCTGTCAGGGCGGAAGGGACTGACAACGCAGCGTCGACTGCGTTGGGCCCTAATCATCAGGGCACAACGACCTTTAGCCAGCGATCAGTCACTAATGTGTCGAGTAGTCATTTTACAGACAACGGTCAGCCCCTATGCACCGCTTTGTCAACAAGTACAAGCACAGATGTGTTGGGTAGCTTAGAAATGACAGATAACGGTCAGCCCTCAAGCACCGCTCTGTCAAGTAAGTTACGTGCAACAGGTGACCAACCTACCACCCTGCCAGGGCCATCACTTACAACATATAATAAACCGTTAGGAAGTAATTTTTTGTTGAGTACTCCACCTGTAGCGGGTAGCCAGCCTCAGACCACTACTCAGCTTTGTAACCCAAAAAAGGCGGACGGTTCGCAAGCCCCCGTTTGGTCAAATAGTTTAGATATGGCAGGTGGCCACTCTGCCACTTTGCCATGTAGACAGTTTATAGCGAGTGGCCAACCTCAGCTTACCACTCCGACATGCAGTCTAGTGATAATATCTCTCAATATCAATGGTTTGAGAAATAAGCTGGACCATGTAATTAAACTAATTAAAAAAGAGAAACCCGACTTTTTGTTCTTGCAGCAAACGGGAATTACTTCTGGTTATCATGCCGACCAGATTGTAACTAGGTTAGGACTGAAGCATGGTTGGTTCGCCCGGGGCACCTGCCATGGGGGTACTGCCATCCTCCAAATAAATGAGGATTGGGAAGCAGTGCACTATAGAACTGACAATGGTGGCAGATTTGTCATAATTCAAATACAAAGCAAACACAATAAACATGACACACACACACTCATCAATATATACGCACCCGCATTATACACTGATCAACCTAAATTTTACGACGGACTGTATGACATTATAGATAAACACTACAAAGGGACTAGAATAGTATTAGGGGGAGACTTTAACTGTGTTTTGGCCAGTTCAGACAGTAGTTCCTTTGGACCCGTATCCCAAAGAAAGAAAATTCAAATCCCCCTATCAATACGACATTTACAACCCATCCTTGACAAACATGACCTGGTAGACGCCTACAGAAAACTACAACCGAACACACAAGCTTTCACATTTCATGACAAGACAAACCCTTATTTTAGACAGGCCTCAAGACTGGACAGGTTTTACGCATCCAATAGTTACAATATACATAAAACCTACCATATAAAAAACACGCTTAAATTTACAGACCATCAAGCAGTATACACAGTTTTAAGTACGGGGCACACATATACAAAATTAAAGAGATCCCCACATTGGAAATTCAACAATAACTTGCTAACAAATACTTTCTTCACAGACACAATAACACAACTCATTCAGGGTTACACACAGGATATCCCCAATAACAACATTGCAGAATATTGGGACCTGCTAAAAAACACAATAAGGGATAGAACACAGACTTTAGCAACAACAATACACAGGGCTTTTAAGAGGGAACAAAATATATTAGAAGATGCAATAAGTTTAACAAAACAGATAGACAAATCTAACCCACACATTCATTCCTTAGAAGAGCAGTTAGACCTGTACAAACAACACACATACCAAGGAGCTCTTCTTAGGTCAAAATTAAATACTATTACACAAGAAACACCCAGTAGACAATATTTAGCGATTGAACAAAACGTACAACACAGTAGGCAGATTCAGGAAATATTTGACATGAATGGAAAGCATCAGACAGAGGACACTAATATTAGGCACGCTTTTTTTGAATACTACACACAATTATACACTAAAGAATCAACTAACGTAAACACACAGGACAAATTTCTACACTACACAAAACGTTTAAGTGATGATGAGAGCAGGAAATTAGACGAAATTTTAACTTTAGAAAACTTAAGGGAAGCGATTAGTACTTTCCAGAAAAATAAATCACCCGGCCCAGATGGGTTAACGGCAGAATTTTACTTCTTCTTTTTCCCAATTTTAGGCCCCCTTTTAATTAAAGTATTTGAGGAAGCCTTCCAGAAAGGAGAGCTTCCGAATAGTTTAAATGAATCCTTTATTACTTTAATACCTAAAGATAATGCTGACAGAAAGTCAATAAAAAATTACAGGCCTATTTCGCTTTTAAATACTGATTATAAAATCTTGGCCAAAGCTCTCACTCTGAAGCTTAAATTATTCATGAAGAAGTTGGTACATCCTGACCAACAATGTAGTGTGCATGGTAGGAACATTTGTAGACATACACACTTCATAAGGGATTTCATTACATACACGCATGATAGACAGTGTCAAAGTGCAATACTATCACTAGATCAGGAAAAAGCCTTTGACAGGGTATCACATTCCTTCCTACACAAAACTTTACAAGCAAACAACATAGGTACTTATTTTAGAACATGGATAGAGATCTTATATAAAAAACCCCACAGTAGAATACTAATTAATCACAGTTTAAGTGACCCAGTTAGGCTGACACGATCAGTGAGACAGGGTTGCCCTTTGTTCCCCTGTTATACGTTTTAACACTAGAACCAGTGCTGGAAAAAATAAGACAAGATGTAAACATCACGGGGACTTTTGTACCCGGGCAGGGGGAAAGGAAATCATTAGCGTACGCTGATGATACTTTATTCCTTCCAGCAACTGTAGATTCCATAAGAAAGATATTAGAAACCTTTACAGAGTTTGGATACGCTAACGAATCCAAACTAAATATTCAAAAATCTAGTTTAATGGGTTTAGGTAAATGGGCAAATAAAACAGATTTCCCTTTTCAGTTAACGAAAGTTAACAGAATCAAAATTTATGGGATAAACTACTCTTGTAACCCCCATGACCCCAATACAGAGACATGGATAAAGTTAGTAAATAAAATTCAAAACATGTTAGAGAAATATAAATACAAGACAGCTACTATTTTTGGGAGAAGTATCATAGTGAACTGTTTCATTATGCCTAAAATTATATATACAGCTAATATTCAAATTATACCAAAGTCAGTGGTAACTAAAATAAATGTACTAATTAGGAATTTCATTTTTAAGGGCACCTTTAAAAGCATTAAACACTTAACCCTAATACAGCCCAAACATAAAGGGGGAATAGCTTTACAAGACATCAACACTAAAATTAAAGCTTTAAGGATCAAATATATAGGGGAGATTATAAAAAATCCAGGTCTTTACCCATTAGCACACTACTACATTGGACTTAGGTTAATTAAATTACACAAGTTAGAAAATAATCAACCACATTTCTTTGGGACCCCACCACCCTATTATAGGATATGCCTACACAATTTAAAAGGGAATGAACAGTTAATAAAACAAGACACTAAACTCATATACAAACTTTTAGTAGGAGCACAGGAACCCCACTTAGGTACACGAATGAAACGAGGGTACAACCTTTTCATAACAGACTACACACAGAGTTTCGCAAACATTCACGCAATAGACGTTAAACCACAAGCCAAACAAGTCACTTTTAGGTTACTGTACAGTTTAACACCTATTATGGGAAAGCACGCAGCAATGAAAGCAGGCAAGGCGCCACCAAGGTGTAAACTGTGCAGTAACAACACAATAGAAACAGAGGACCACTTGTTCTACACATGCAGGACAGTGGTCCCTACTTTAAACAAACTAAGAACACTGATAGCTTCCAAAACACCACGACCACTCAACATGTACCAAGCGGTCATGTTGAATACTTTACCTATATTACAGAGACAGACAGAACTTAAATTGTTAACTCTATTAGCTGAATTTAGATATTTAGTGTGGACATGTAGGAATAGGGCAGTACATGACGGCATACATTACAATAGTAGAATTTTTTTACAAATATATGAACAAATAACACATAACATAACGGCGGTATTTTTGGCGCTGTAGTCCAGCTCTCTCAGACATCACGGCGCTTACTAATGGTTACTGAGCAAATATCGCAAACGCATCAACACCAGGTTTATAACACATGGCCAGAGGAGATACCTTAATTAAGAGTAAAAGGCGTCTTAAAGTCTAGAGATCCATTGCTTTATTGCACCTTATTTGAGGGACCTGACGGAAAAACGCCCCAGTGTCAAATTTCATTGCATCAGCCAGCACGTGTATGCCTTCTAGGAGTAACCAGTAATTACGGGGCGGGGAAGCTTTCTCACGCAAGACGGTTCGCAACTGCGTCACACGATCTCAGGTTCAGGGAGAGAATTTACGTGTTATTACGTCGGAATGATTTAGAACACGTGAGAAGAGATTCATAAAAATCTAGAAGCTTAGACGAAAAACTTCACTTACACGCACGACTTGTGGGCCGAGTGCATCTACATGGCGAGAAATTATACATTACAAGCACTTTGGTATTAACCAAGCGGTGTTGTATGATTTCACTCTGTGCAGG
This sequence comes from Oreohelix idahoensis, assembly GCA_024509875.1. Lineage (NCBI taxonomy): Eukaryota > Metazoa > Mollusca > Gastropoda > Stylommatophora > Oreohelicidae > Oreohelix > Oreohelix idahoensis. The sequence continues at coordinate 26,220 of JAMPIV010007978.1, forward strand.
TTCGTATAGACTTCGCAAAATATGCACGTAGAATATTCATTGGTATAAATGTATTGTTATTCTTAATATGATCTCAACATGTGCTATGTGAATTATTAATTGGTATAAATGTATTATATGTTATTGCTATTCATCATTGTGTGAAGGAACGGACTATGATTGTAGAATACAGTTCTTGGGAAAGAAGACTGACTAAACTAATTAACTCATAGGTCTAAGTTTACCTATCATGTCTTGACTGTGAGAAAGGAAGTCAGATGAATATAACATTGATATGCCTGACGTGTGACTGTATGAAAGTAAAGTATAAATATCTTATATAACATGGAAAGTTTGCCTGTAAACTTTAGATTGTATGTCATAATAGTCCTCTTATTGAATGAAAGAGGATAATAATTCTGATATGCCTGGTGTATGCGGTTTGAATGGGAATGATAGCTGTTCCCATATGACAGGAAGACTCATGAAGCCTCTTCAGACTTTTAGGTTTCTGAGCGGACAACATTCGCAGTAGCAGAATTCAGTGTCCGGCGCCTGACGGTAACAGACAGCCAGTCTTTTGACCGAGCAGCAGAACCAAAAGCCAGAGATCTCGTCAACTCCTAAGCATAAAGGAGCATAGATCAACGCTCGCACGTGTAATGTCATATCGCTGCAGGATGACAGCACCTAACAACCTGCGCCAGGGCTGACAACATCGGATTACAGATAAGTCCAAAAGCATAAGGATTATTTTCCTCCAGAAATCTCAGAGATCTTATTCAAATTCCAACCAGAACTTTCACCTAAATACTAACGGAACTATATTTAAAGTGCCTTCCAGTGTATTACAAAGTGAACATTACATTCAACAATGTTAGGCAACTCTCATGATAGTCACACCAGTGCAAATGATGATTAGTAGGACATACTAGGACTTTTAGTCATTCAGTGTTTATGTCCATATTATTATTTTCGTTTATCTTTTCATTTTCTTTGTGTCATATATGTGGTTTAGGGATTAAATATCTGTACATAAGTTATATCATCTACCAAGTGGTCGAGTGAGTTTCTTACATGTACTGTCTCTTAAATCCATATATGTGTCATTTCCTCAGTATGAGAGGATGGGGGCTTAATAACAATTATAATATTCAGTAAGAATAACAGGGGAGATTTGTCGCAAGGAAACAGAATCCATTCTCATGTGCCCTTCTGAGACATTATCTCTTTGTGAGAATATTCGCCTTCCTTTCACCCCTTACTTGTATAGGAATCTAACAATTAACGAGCCACTTCTGAGATCCTATATATCTTTCTTACATTTCTCAATTTACAACTTTCTTATCCAACTGTGCTGTGACAATTAATGTCCAGTTCGGGATAACGGCGCGACAATTGGAGGCTATGTCCGGTATCTAGATCATAACTCTAGAGAACCTTTTCTACCTCTTGCATTCCTATAGTTCTCCACTGAGAACATATATCTCTAGGATCTGACTTTTTTTTTTTACAACACTAGGGATTTTAGTATATATACACGTACATACCTCTTAGATAACGAGATATTGCAATATCACGATTAATTCTTTTTTGATGGATAGAACTGGGAAACCAGATCTTTATTTGTAAACACAGCGAACTTTGAGTTCAGCGAATTTTTTTTACCTGTAAGCGAAGCTAAAAATAGTAACTGTGTCAACGCACTAACGACATTGTAATCATAAGAACGAATATAAAAGATCTGAGTAGAATCTGAGGAAATCCTTATGCTTAATTATATGTTGTATTATATACTTAGTATTATACTTTGTATTAATGAGATAATTAATCGTTGTATTAATATATCTTATTGTTGGTATTTGTTAGAAGTATACTTTGTTACAGTTGTAATTAGAGATACATTTGAGTTGGTCATTAGCATATTATTTGCAAGTCATACCAACCTGTTCAGAGTGAATCACCACTGCTAAAATGGACGAAACAATGGAATTGGATGAGTGGAGAGCATTCTGGACAGAGTTAGCCATTGAGTGCGAACTCTCCGGAGAAGAGCTAGATACTTTCGTTTCACGGGAGATGGAAAAATGCAGGATGAGGGAGGAAGAGAGACAGCAACACAAATTAAGGATGGAAGCTTCGGATGCGGAATTACTGCGTCTCGAAACGATGCTGCCTAGAATGAGCTCCAAGACCTCAACTTCCTCCAGCCCCTCACCACCGTCAGTTAAGTTACTCCCGCAGGTAGCACCTCAAACTGTACCAGAGAGAGTCAGGTCTGTTAGTCAAACCCTATTACCAGAAAGAGAAGAGGGGCGGCTTTCAGAACAAAGGCATCAGGATCACTCTGAGAAGGAGAAGCGTGCAAAGGCGGATGATCTGGAAAGACCCACTTCCACCTTCTCTACGACTCACAACATTCACCCTCTGAATAAAAAACAGGACCAACATAAAGCATGAAATAGCTTCGGAGATGTATGGGATGGAGAGCAATATTAGTAAGTCTTTCCGATCGGTTAACCACAGTAATAAAAACGGCAGGCACCGAAACCGAAACATACAAACTGTCAGCCCAGCGCAAGACCCGCCATGTAATGGAAACCCGGTGAAGTCCCGAGGGGACCTTAGGAAACCTTTGAATGAAGGTTATGCGACCGTCAATGGAAGACGAGTCATATGTCTGCTTGTACCTGATCTCGGGTTTAGTGCAGTTGCTTCATCCTCACTCGTAAACGTCGATGAAATTACTGAGGAATATGTAATGGTAAATGCACCTATGCTCCATGGGGAACCGATGGAATTGCCCATTGCAGGCTTGCACTTAGAATCTCATTATGAGACAGGATTTATTAACGCAGCAATAGTAGACGAACGCTTTTTCCCCATACCCCAAGGAGGGAGTTACTTGCTCTTAGGAAACTCAGCACATGCCATAGTGAACATGACTGAGGAGGGCGGGGAAATTCAAACGCCTATGTCGATTTCCAACATTTTTGGAGGGAAGTTGGAAACAGGTCAGAGGAATACAAATCCTGGAATCCATGGATTTAAACCATTAAAACAAACCCCATCCACCATCCTTGTGCAAAAGGAGGTGAAAATATGTCACAGGGAACCTTCTCCTTTGATACATGATGGGAATAAACTGCCGAAATTAGTTTCTCCGATCCTCACAGGAGAGACAGTTTTAAAGGCATACAATCACCCCACAAGCAGGGAAGGCAGAAGTACGACCTCTTATCATTCAGCACTGCAAAATGTCAAAGCCGGACAAGATACGGAAAAGCACATCAAGACTTCAAAGTCAGAACTTCGCACACATCGGTTCATGGATGAGTGTGGGACAGGTCGAATTCAGCACAACTCTAAGGTGTCCTCTATGCTACAAAATTCACTATCAATTCGTCTCAAGAAAGAGGCGGTACCAGAGGAAATAATTTGCCTCCAAGTTAAAGGAGATCATGAAGGAACCTTAAAAGGCCCGACGCAGCCTGAGATTACTGTAATAGGAAAGGCCGGGGAGCAGTCAGAGGTGACACCTGCGCCAGAATATGAACACCTCCTTACAGAAGAGCGGATACAGAGCGAAATGGGAGGGAACCCCAAAGTACCTTGTGGAAAACTATTAATTAACTCACCTCTCAAGGGAGAGACGGTGTTAGAAGAGCGGTCCTCCTCTAAAATCCTTGGAGAAGGAAATATGTCTGGATTACCTAATTCAACCTCCCATCCTCCTAAGAAGGAGATTGTCTTAGATGAGTATATTTACACCCAAACTGGTGAATATATGTATGCGCCCATACGGGGCCCAACACAAACTATGGTTATCATGACCGAACGAGTTAAGAAACCTGAGTCACCCCCCAAACCCCTGCACACGGATTTAGAAAAGGCCCAGACTGAGAACATTACGTTCAAGCTTTGGATTGGACATCAGTTTTACGCCCACTCGCGCCCTACAACCCAGGGAGAAGTTTATGGCGAAATCAGACTGATAGACAAAAGTATCGGCAAGAGAGGACTCAAGAACACGCCACATGTTGCATCGTCCTCGTCTAAAGCCCACTGGTTGAAAATGTGCAATTTGTCACATTTAACTCGACGTCTGAAGATCGGGATTAGGATGCACCCTATCTTACGTCATGATCACTGGCGGAGCAGGAAAGCTAACAGACGTAGTCTAGGAAAGAACTACTCTACCAGTAAACATTTCACCCCGCGTAGTTTCCGGGAATTGCTCATAAGAAACGGAAAGAATAGAACTACTGCTCAATTAGGCAGGTCGTACAAGGCGACCAAAATAAGGATGTATAGGATGGTACCGACCTTGTCAGGAAAATCCATTTCCTATCAACCGACATGTCGTCAATCCATACGTTTTAATGCAGGCCCATTGCCAGGAGAATGTCAGCTACATTGGTGGAAGAAGAAAGAGAGTAGTGCGAGGAAAGTGAAGATGAGAAGAACGAATTTAGGAATGATCGAGAAGACCAGACCTCAGTATGTTAGACCGCAGGTCAAACTGAAGGGGGAGGCTATGTCGTAACACGGTCTATTCTTCTCTCCATCTTTGTCTCCCTTCTCTTCCCTTCTTTCTCTCTCTCCTTTATTCTCATTAATTTTCACGTTACACTACGGTATTTTTGGCGCTGTAGTCAGCGTTTCTCTCTCAGACATCACGGCGCTTACTAATGGTTACTGAGCAAATATCGCAAACGCATCAACACCAGGTTATAACACATGGCCAGAGGAGATACCTTAATTAAGAGTAAAAGGCGTCTTAAAGTCTAGAGATCCATTGCTTTATTGCACCTTATTTGAGGGACCTGACGGAAAACGCCCCAGTGTCAAATTTCATTGCATCAGCCAGCACGTGTATGCCTTCTAGGAGTAACCAGTAATTACGGGGCGGGGAAGCTTTCTCACGCAAGACGGTTCGCAACTGCGTCACACGATCTCAGGTTCAGGGAGAGAATTTACGTGTTATTACGTCGGAATGATTTAGAACACGTGAGAAGAGATTCATAAAATCTAGAAGCTTAGACGAAAACTTCACTTACACGCACGACTTGTGGGCCGAGTGCATCTACATGGCGAGAAATTATACATTACAAGCACTTTGGTATTAACCAAGCGGTGTTGTATGATTTCACTCTGTGCAGGTTCGTATAGACTTCGCAAAATATGCACGTAGAATATTCATTGGTATAAATGTATTGTTATTCTTAATATGATCTCAACATGTGCTATGTGAATTATTAATTGGTATAAATGTATTATATGTTATTGCTATTCATCATTGTGTGAAGGAACGGACTATGATTGTAGAATACAGTTCTTGGGAAAGAAGACTGACTAAACTAATTAACTCCAGAAGTTACATAGGTCTAAGTTTACCTATCATGTCTTGACTGTGAGAAAGGAAGTCAGATGAATATAACATTGATATGCCTGACGTGTGACTGTATGAAAGTAAAGTATAAATATCTTATATAACATGGAAAGTTTGCCTGTAAACTTTAGATTGTATGTCATAATAGTCCTCTTATTGAATGAAAGAGGATAATAATTCTGATATGCCTGGTGTATGCGGTTTGAATGGGATGATAGCTGTTCCCATATGACAGGAAGACTCATGAAGCCACATTTGTGTCTTCAGACTTTTAGGTTTCTGAGCGGACAACATTCGCAGTAGCAGAATTCAGTGTCCGGCGCCTGACGGTAACAGACAGCCAGTCTTTTGACCGAGCAGCAGAACCAAAAGCCAGAGATCTCGTCAACTCCTAAGCATAAAGGAGCATAGATCAACGCTCGCACGTGTAATGTCATATCGCTGCAGGATGACAGCACCTAACAACCTGCGCCAGGGCTGACAACATCGGATTACAGATAAGTCCAAAAGCATAAGGATTATTTTCCTCCAGAAATCTCAGAGATCTTATTCAAATTCCAACCAGAACTTTCACCTAAATACTAACGGAACTATATTTAAAGTGCCTTCCAGTGTATTACAAAGTGAACATTACATTCAACAATGTTAGGCAACTCTCATGATAGTCACACCAGTGCAAATGATGATTAGTAGGACATACTAGGACTTTTAGTCATTCAGTGTTTATGTCCATATTATTATTTTCGTTTATCTTTTCATTTTCTTTGTGTCATATATGTGGTTTAGGGATTAAATATCTGTACATAAGTTATATCATCTACCAAGTGGTCGAGTGAGTTTCTTACATGTACTGTCTCTTAAATCCATATATGTGTCATTTCCTCAGTATGAGAGGATGGGGGCTTAATAACAATTATAATATTCAGTAAGAATAACAGGGGAGATTTGTCGCAAGGAAACAGAATCCATTCTCATGTGCCCTTCTGAGACATTATCTCTTTGTGAGAATATTCGCCTTCCTTTCACCCCTTACTTGTATAGGAATCTAACAATTAACGAGCCACTTCTGAGATCCTATATATCTTTCTTACATTTCTCAATTTACAACTTTCTTATCCAACTGTGCTGTGACAATTAATGTCCAGTTCGGGATAACGGCGCGACAGTCACCACCCCTTTGTCGATGTATCATTAATCATTTCATTATCCATGTTTAACTGTTGACTTGTAATATATTGGGGGGGGGGGGGGGGGTTTTATCTTCAGTATGTTCATTAAGTGATATTGTTTATATACTGTTTGGCTTTTTGCAATTTTTTTTTTTTTGGGTTGTAGGAATTTATGTCTACAGTGTAATACATAGGAACAAACAGTATTCATTCTCAGACCTGGAAAAGTGTTGGGTCAAAGTAGTGTAGTTATAAGCAAGGATTATTCCATGGATGTAAAATGCCGAAATCATGTAGATGTGACATGTTATTAAAGTGTTCGGTAATTTATACAGGAAGAAACGTATGCAACTTACTCATACCCCTACACAACGAGACCAAACACGAGGTCCCAAAGAAACATGTTTATCTCGTGTCAGAGATCAAAGTTCAGCGAAAGCAAAAATACTCACGGATAAAGGAGGAAAACCGGGGCTAGGTAATCCACCGAAAAAAAGGTAATGTTGGTAACTTTTCTCATTTGCATTGTAACATTAATTTCATTATGAATTATGTGAAGGCCTACTTTATATTGTTACGTGGTCCCTTTCTTCGTAAACTTTGGCTAGAGAGAAGTGTTCTTGGAGTTTAAGCAAAAACAAGTTCTTAATCTGGGAGATGTGGGGTTGGGAAGGTCATCGAAGAATGCTTTTGTTAAAAAAACAAATCATACTTCAGATTTTAGGCTGATATGAATTTATGCTAAATTGACTAATAGTCAATCCGTGTATATATTATAAGGTCTTTTAAGGTCTGCTGAACGTCGAGTGGCACAGTGGTTTTAATGCTTGCATCTCAAAGAAAAGTTGCCGGGTTGATAACCTAGCATTGTCATGGTCTTGTCCAGCCGTTCTCAACCTTTTTACCTTGGCGGAACCCTTGAAATAATTTTTTAGGTCTCACGAAATCCCTGCATTACAATTATATCTTCAGCTCACGGTAATTTTAATTAATGTTATTTACAACATGAAAATTTATTGGCAATGTTGTATAATAAAGCTACTAAAAACCATAGGCCCAAGAAATATGAATAAAAAATATAGCCTAAGACATAGTTTCTGAAACGGTGTGCCACGGCACACTTGTGTATCGAGAGAGAGAGCCGGTGGTGTGCCGCCAAATTTTGATAGTAAAAAAATATTTTTATCCAAATTACAGCGCACTTTTGCTTATTTATCCAAGAGTGTGTCTGTCCCATATTCCACCACGAATAAAGAAGATCTGTGCCTCCAAGCAGACTCACATTTTACATTGAAAACAAGGCACTTGCATAGTAAAATGAAATTGTCAAACGTACCAACAGGGCCCACTTCACGGACGCTCGTTTGGATGATTTCGTATGCAGCAACGCTCTTAACCATTAATAGTTTGGTCAGTGACATGCAGTACCAAATATCGAACTAATTTAACGTTTCTTCTTCTTCTTCGTTCGTCCTGAAAAGGACGTTTGTTGCGTTGTTTCTGTTTACAGCAAAGCTGCGATATTCGCTCCTTTCGGCCGATACATCCGACTTCAGCACGGCATTTTTGGGACCGGGTTAGCCTTCCCTCTTCGATCCCTACTCACTCAGCCAGACTGCAGTGATGCAGCCTGTTTCCAGGACCACCACTTGGAGGTGGAGTTGGGTCTTGGTTAGCTCTGGTTCGCTGACCCTGACGCAAGCAGTCTAGCTAACGTTTGACTGTTTTACAAATTAGCTTTTTTTTTTTTTTTTAAAATCCGGACTATTGCTTATATCATTAAATGTGTTTACTCAGCGGCCTCTAAGGTTTATATAAATATTTGTTCCTGTTTTGTTGTAAAATTGAACCTTTTTGTTTTTAAAAGGCAGTCGTGATATTTAGTTGGTTCCACTACCCTCTTTATAAACCTAAAATTGGGAGCCGCGCTAGCGTAGTGGTTACAACACCGCTCTGGCGACCGGGTGATTCAGGATCAAACCCGGGCGACGGCATTTGAGGATTTTTCGTCGACCGGGAATATTTGTTCGGAGACCTGTGGAACCATTTGTGTGTCGACCAAATTGAGCCGACCCCTTAATGGGTTTGTTTTTGCCTGAAAAGGCAGTCGTGATATTTCAAGTTCAGGTTAGACATTATAATAACCTGAGATTTCGCCTCGAGTATTAGCCGGCGTAAAAAAAAAAAAAAAAAAAATAAACCTAAAATGTTCCTGCGGCGTAAAAAAGGTTGAGGACCATTGATCTACATTATAATTGTCGTTTTATTTCAATCTTGTTAAAAAATGTTAGAACAATGTGTATGTCCCCCTCTTTATGGCACGTTTACCTATTACTTGCTTACTCACTTCTTCCTTCCACTATTACCGGGAAGCGTTGTGGGGAGCTGAAGTTCGCGTTCCCGAGCCAAGTGTGTCCTCACAGCCTTGGCTGCTGTGAGCCCGTGTTGTTGTAGGACAGTGTTTCCCAAACTTTTTCGGGTTACCACCCCCTTGGCTCCCAAAGCACATTCCCAGCGCCCCCTCAATTTCACCTGCATTACGTTTAAAAAAAAAACTATTAATAGCAAGCATCTTAGGTTGTACACTTGGCTGTATCGAAACTTTCCTCTTTTTTTTTTATTAACTTATCACGGATATCACATTGTCACTAGTCTCCCCCAATACTGGGACAATCAAATCTGCCACAAAGCAAAAGTGATACTTGTTTAAACACCTGCACACATCTAATTTTGTCAGCTTCCAGCAAAAAGTAATTCGGACACACCTTGCCAGGGACACTCGCCAATATTATACTGGTAAACACTAGAATTTATGATTCAGCGATAGTTACCTCAGCTCAGGATGTCTGATATAGACGAAACTTTGCCTTGATCATAATACAACTACCCCGCTATCTGTCTTTCCTATCTGGGCCTCGCCTCACTGATGTTGGGAACATCTGCGATAAGGTGTCTGAGAAACGGAGACGAGCGCAGTTAGGGAGGAGCGGTGTGTTTGGGTTTGTTCAGGCTACGTTCTCCTTTTAAGCGCTCACGCCAGGGCTCTGTATTATCACAATGCTTTTACATGTCAGTGCTGTACTGAGTAATACTGTTGAATTTAACCTGTCAAACCGTCAACCAACCTCTTACTACTGAACGCTCCCCTGCAGCCCAATTTTCCATTACCCTCCCCCTCCCCTCCCCCCCCCCCCGGGATCCTCTCAATGCCCCCAGTGGGCGGTACCGCCCACTTTTGGCACCACTATTGTAGGATGCCAGTGATGTCTGTCCATCAGCCTCTTAGACTCAGTAAGTTATTAAATGCATATTTTTCTCTTATATCAGTATTGCTACAACGATTCTTCATTATCATCATCCATCATCATCATCATCCATCATTTCATTTACGCTCCCTGCGAGGCATGGAACCACCACTGTAACTGGTCCCCTAGCAGGAACCCTGCACACATCATTCACACGCTTCTGCAGGGGTGGTTGCTGTGACAGTTCTTTTTACATGATGATTTTTTTGCCAGCCCCATGCACGACTTCATATCAATGGCCTTGTACTAAATGTCTGACGGCGCAGTAAACCTTATCTTTCGTTGTCTCTAGAGAGAGTTTTAAAAATAAATATTTCCGTACTCGTGTCAAGAAAGAACACAATGAATATTTGTTTCGTAATGGATAAACTTGGTTAGAGATACTTTGCATCGTGAAAGGGAAACAACAATAATTCTTCTAACAAAACAAAAAAGATTAAAGTTGTCTCCCTTACCACACTATTTAAAAAAAATATGACGCAGGATCATCTCTGTCCAGAGGACTGGAGACTTCAATGAAGATGATGAGGAATACATGGAAAGAACTGATTTCACGTGACAGGAGAACTCAGCGTACATTTGTGAAAGGCCTATACTCCTTGGGGAGCTAAAGGGTATTGGTTACTTAAAAATAATTCGGTTAAGTGACTTGACTGATTCACTGTCACTGAGCGTCAGCTGTTGGTGTACACGCTAAAAACTGTTATGAACAAATCAATTTCTCACGCACAGAATTATAATGTTACACAACGTAGATACAATTGTTTTTGTTAATACTTGTTGTGCTGTAACCTTTTTTTAAATGAAATTTTGCCTCGTTTTGGCGAGGTGCGTCCCGTTCAACCTAGTCGGTTATATTATTATTATTTTTTTTCGAAAGGAGATTCTTTAATGTCTTAATAAGTCAAACTATCTAAAAAAGAGACAAGAAGAAGAGAAAAATACATGGAATCTGCACCTATACACACACAATCACACACACACACGCACGCACGCGCGCACACACACACACACACACACACACACACATATATATATATATATATATATATATATATATATATATATATATATATATATATATATATATATATATATATATATATATATATATATATGCATACACGTACATATCAGAATCTGAATCTTTATTCTCCATAAAATACATTGAAACGTACAGACATGATATAATAGATACAACATGGCATATAGGAGAATCATTAGAATTTACATAAAGTGTTGAAGACGTCTCAAGTAGTTCTGTGTGGGTGTTTTTACATCTAATCTTTGTGTTACACATACACAACAATCTTTAAGCGTTCTAAAAGACATTGGCATATAATGATATGATATGATACAACCTGCCAAAAATGAGTATTATTGAAATTTACAAAATGTGTGTGGAATACCATTCAAGTAGAGCAATGTGGGTGTTTTTACATGGGGGTTTTATTAGAATTTTTGTTTGCCATAAAAAGCTTTGACAGCAAGTGGAGTGAGATATTAAATATAGCATCAAATACAATAGTCGTTTGGTATAGTAGACAGAGCACAATTGAGATTAGACTGTGTAGGAAAACATCTCCAGCATTTTACAAAGGGTGTTTTTTACATCGAAGTTTCCATATTCTGTAAGAACCTATAATTGCACTAATGCTGACATATTTACATAAAACTTTGGCTTCAAATTTCCGCAACCCTAGCGACATTAATCCACTCACACACTTTGCATGCACATGACCCAAACTACCAATTATCAGTACGATTACATGAGTACGATAGCCTAGTTTGTTAATTTCTGCAGTCAGTGGACAGTACTTATCAAATTTATGTTGGTAACATTTATCTAAATGGGCGTCATATGGTATATCATATATACATTTGCATTCATGCACATACATACCTCCACACACAAGCTCTTATATATTCAAATGTATGCACGTACACTTCCAATGCCCTTTTAGACATATTTCACTTAAAGTAAATAAAAATTTTTCAAATTGTTAAGTTCAAATAAACAAGGGTTATTTCCCCAACAAAAATTAAAAAGGAAACTTATAAGACTAAAATTGTTAACCAATCGAGTGAAACCGAACGATGTTTACACTTATTTACAAATGTACAATTATATTCCTTGTTGGACCCTGTTCAAAATATGCTCCATTTAGCATGAAGACACGAGAATTTTTTTATGCCCCTTCTGGGGTTCAAAATGAGGTCTAATGACTTTATTTGGTTTAATGTGTTAAGGTGTGTGATCCCGGCCCTGGCTAAGACCCGGCATACTCTAGAAATGATCCCTAAAAGTATGACACTTTGATCTTAGCCAAAAGGCCCTGTATATTTAATTCAAAAGGCCGAGAATTTTTTTTTAAAAAGTGAACTTTATTTTCATTTCTTTGCATATTTACAAATTCGTTTACATGTTACAAAACTGGAAACATGGAAAGTACATTTAAAAATTTCATATGAACAGAACACTCGTGCGTGCTCTCACTTTCATCTGCACACTTAAAAGGTATATAAAGAGATAAAACATTTCCATTTACAAAACCATATGCATTTTACAAAACAAGGAATGTGATTAAAGGTCATTTTACAAAAACGTGTACATTTTACAGAAGAGAACATGGGAGGTACCTTATAAATTATATATAAAAAACCCTCGTGCGTCTTCAAACTTTCATTTGCACACTTGAATGGTCAATATTCAGTGTTAAAACATTTTAAATAGAATAGGGGAGTAGAAAAAGATGAAACAAGAGATTTTATATGAAAGGGTGGTTTATATTGGTTCAAGATTTTGGACTGTGTTGGATTCTGAAGAAACTTCAGTCTCCAGTTTGGTTGCTAGAACAAAGGATACACTTGAGAAGACTATCGCCTGGGCTGGGTATTGAAAGCCCTGCCCTCCCCGCCCCCTCCTCCCAGGTAGAGGGAGAGTGGCCATTGTGTGCTGCGTAACCCCTATCTCTTGGCTGAGCGGGTTTCAGCCACCAAAGTGGTGGTTGATTACACTCAGCCTTGAGCAGCCTTAAGGCGGCTGACACACTGGCGACGAAAGAGCTCCAAGTTAAGGGGAGTGGTTTCTAGCTTCCATTCCAAAACTCGACACGTACATGTTATAACAAAAAGGCCGAGAATTTTTTTTTTTCCTCATGAGGTCGCATATTTTTTTCCTCGCATGAGGTCGCTTATTTTATGCCTCGCATGAGGTTGCATGGCACACGCTCAACCCGGCCCTGGTCAAGACCCATGTCCCAACACAAGAAGACCCAATGACATCATGTGTCACTGTAGTGATCTTCTGTGTTCTCACATAAAGGACCTAATGACACATGAATGTCACTGTATTGGTCCCTGTGTCTAGACACTTTGATCTTAGCCAAAAGGCCTTTTTTTATTTTTTTTTTCCCCTCGCATGAGGTCGCATATTTTTTTCCTCGCATGAGGTTGCATGGCACACCATGTCCCAACACAAGAAGACCCAATGACAACATGTGTCACTGTAGTGATCCTCTGTGTTCTCACACAAAGGACCTAATGACACATGAATGTCACTGTATTGGTCCCTTTGCTTAGACACTTTGATCTTAGCCAAAAGGCCTTTTCTTTTTTTTTTTTTTTTTTCCCCCCTCGCTTGAGGTCGGATATTTTTTTCCTCGCATGAGGTCGCATTATCCCCGCCCAAACCCGGCCCTGGTCAAGACCACATGTCCCAACACAAGAAGACCCAATGACAACATGTGTCACCGTAGTGATCTTCTGTGTTCTCACACAAGAGACCTAATGACACATGAATGTCACTGTACCGGTCCCTGTGTCTAGACACATGATCCCAGCCAAAAGCCGGATTCTAGGCATTGGGTTGTACAGCGTAAAATACGCAGTAGTTTAAGCAGCGTTCTGTTTTTTTGCTTTCTTTTTTTTCCTCGCTTGAGGTCGCATATTTTTTCCTCGCATGAGGTCGCATTATCCCCGCCCAAACCCGGCCCTGGTCAAGACCACATGTCCCAACACAAGAAGACCCAATGACAACATGTGTCACCGTAGTGATCTTCTGTGTTCTCACACAAGAGACCTAATGACACATGAATGTCACTGTACCGGTCCCTGTGTGTAGACACATGATCCCAGCCAAAAGCCGGATTTTTTTATTTATTTATTTATTTTTTTTTCCTCGCTTGAGGTCGCATATTTTTTTCCCTCGCATGAGGTCGCATTATCCCCGCCCAAACCCGGCCCTGGTCAAGACCACATGTCCCAACACAAGAAGACCCAATGACAAAATGTTGTGTCAACCACAACCTAGTGCATCTTCTGTGTTCTCACACAAGAGACCATCCCAATGACACATGAATGTCACTGTACCGGTCCCTGCGTCAAAGAACATGATCCCAGCCTTTTTGTTTTTTTTTTTCCCTCCTCGCTTGAGGTCGCATATTTTTTCCTCGCATGAGGTCGCATTAGCCCCGCCCAAACCCGGCCCTGGTCAAGACCACATGTCCCAACACAAGAAGACCCAATGACAACATGTGTCACCGTAGTGATTTTCTGTGTTCTCACACAAGAGACCTAATGACACATGAATGTCACTGTACCGGTCCCTGTGTCTAGACACATGATCCTAGCCAAAAGCTTTTTTTTTTTTTTTTTTTTTTTCCTCGCTTGAGGTCGCATATTTTTTCCTCGCATGAGGTCGCATTATCCCCGCCCAAACCCGGCCCTGGTCAAGACCACATGTCCCAACACAAGAAGACCCAATGACAACATGTGTCACCGTAGTGATCTTCTGTGTTCTCACACAAGAGACCTAATGACACATGAATGTCACTGTACCGGTCCCTGTGTTTAGACACATGATCCCAGCCCAAAAGACCGTTGATTCTAGGCATTTTGTTGTACATGCTTTTTTTTTCTTCCTCGCTTGAGGTCGCATATTTTTTTCCTCGCATGAGGTCGCATTATCCCCGCCCAAACCCGGCCCTGGTCAAGACCACATGTCCCAACACAAGAAGACCCAATGACACATGGTGTCACTGTAGTGATCTTCTGTGTTCTCACACAACGCCCATAATGACACATGAATGTCACTGTACCGCTCCCTGCGTCTAGACACATGATCCCAGCCAATAGCCTTTTTTTTTTTTTTTCCTCGCTTGAGGTGGCATTTTTTTACCTAAAATACTGGAGTTCGCATTAGCCCCCCCAAAAAATGCGCGCAGGCCAAGTCACCACATTGTCCCGCAAAAAGTGCTTTTTTTTTTTTTTTTTTTTTTTCTCGCCCTTAAAGTCTAGGTTTTCTCGCATGAGGTCCCATTATCCCCGCCCACACCCGGCCCGGGTCAAGGCCACAAGTCCCCACACCAGAAGACCCAATGACAACATGTGTCACCGTAGTGATCTTCTGTGTTCTCACACAAGAGAACGTAATGACACATGAATGTCACTGTATACGGTCCCTGCGTGTCTAGACACATGATCCCAGCTGTTAGCCGGATATCTAGGCATTGGGTTTGTTACAGCTTTTTTTTTTTTTTTTTTTTTTTTTTTTCCTCGCTTGTGGCCGCCTTTTTTTTCCTCGCATGAGGTCGCATTAGCCCCTCCCAAACCCGGCCCAGGCCAAGACCACATGTCCCAACACAAGAAGACCCAATGACAACATGTGTCACCGTAGTGATCTTCTGTGTTCTCACACAAGAGACCTAATGACACATGAATGTCACTGTACCGGTCCCCGTGTCTAGACACATGATCCCAGCCAAAAGCCGGATTCTAGGCATTGGGTTGTACAGCGTAAAATACGCTGTAGTTTAGCAAAAATGCGTCTGTTAGGGTCGAATTTTTTTTTTTTTTTTTTTCCTCGCTTGAGGTCGCATATTTTTTCCTCGCATGAGGTCGCATTATCCCCGCCCAAACCCGGCCCTGGTCAAGACCACATGTCCCAACACAAGAAGACCCAATGACAACATGTGTCACCGTAGTGATCTTCTGTGTTCTCACACAAGAGACCTAATGACACATGAATGTCACTGTACCGGTCCCTGTGTTTAGACACATGATCCCAGCCAAAAGCCGGATTCTAGGCATTGGGTTGTACAGCGTAAAATACGCTGTAGTTTAGCAAAAAAGCGTCTGTTAGGGTCGAATTTTTTTTTTTTTCCCTCGCTTGAGGTCGCATATTTTTTCCTCGCATGAGGTCGCATTATCCCCGCCCAAACCCGGCCCTGGTCAAAACCACATGTCCCAACACACCTAGTCAAGACCACATGTCCCAACACAAGAAGACCCAATGACAAACTGTGTCACTGTAGTGATCTTCTGTGTTCTCACACAAGAGACCTAATGACACATGAATGTCATTGTACCGGTCCCCGTGTCTAGACACATGATCCCAGCCAAAAGCCAGGATACTAGGCATTGGGTTGTACAGCGTAAAATACGCTGCAGTTTAGCAAAAATGCGTCTGTTAGGGTCGAAAAGGCTTTTTTTTTTTTCTTTTTTTTTTTTCTCGCATGAGGTCGCATATTTTTTCCTCGCATGAGGTCGCATTTACCCACCCAAACCCGGCCCTGGTCAAGACCACATGTCCCAACACTAGAAGACCCAGTGACAAAATGTGTCACCTAGTGATCCTCTGTGTTCTCACACAAGGGACCTAATGAAAAGGCTTTTTTTTTTTTTTTTTATTCCTCGCATGAGGTTGCATATTTTTTCCTCGCATGAGGTTGCATTTGCCCCACCCATACCCAGCCCTGGTCAAGACCACATGTCCCCACACAAGAAGATCCAATGACAACATGTGTCATTGTAGTGATCCTCTGTGTTCTCACACTAGGTACCTCATGACATGAATGTCACTACTGTTTCCCGTGTGTAGACACATGATCCGAGCCAAAAGCCAGGATACTAGGCATTGGGTTGTACAGCGTAAAATACGCTGTAGTTTAGCAAAAAAGCGTCTGTTAGGGTCGAATTTTTTTTTTTTTTCCCTCGCTTGAGGTCGCATATTTTTTCCTCGCATGAGGTCGCATTATCCCCGCCCAAACCCGGCCCTGGTCAAGACCACATGTCCCAACACAAGAAGACCCAATGACAACATGTGTCACCGTAGTGATCTTCTGTGTTCTCACACAAGAGACCTAATGACACATGAATGTCACTGTACCGGTCCCCGTGTCCAGACACATGATCCCAGCCAAAAGCCGGATTCTAGGCATTGGGTTGTACAGCGTAAAATACGCTGTAGTTTAGCAAAAATGCGTCTGTTAGGGTCGAAAAGGCTTTTTTTTTTTTTTTTTTTTTTCCTCGCTTGAGGTCGCATATTTTTTCCTCGCATGAGGTCGCATTATCCCCGCCCAAACCCGGCTCTGGTCAAAACCACATGTCCCAACACAAGAAGACCCAATGACAACATGTGTCACCTAGTGATCTTCTGTGTTCTCACACAAAGGACCTAATGACATATGAATGTCACTGTACCGGTCCCCGTGTCCAGACACATGATCCCAGCCAAAAGCCGGATTCTAGGCATTGGGTTGTACAGCGTAAAATACGCTGTAGTTTAGCTTTTTTTTTTTTTTTTTTTTTTTCCTCGCTTGAGGTCGCATATTTTTTCCTCGCATGAGGTCGCATTATCCCCGCCCAAACCCGGCCCTGGTCAAGACCACATGTCCCAACACAAGAAGACCCAGTGACAAAATGTGTCACCTAGTGATCCTCTGTGTTCTCACACAAGAGACCTAATGACACATGAATGTCATTGTACCGGTCCCCGTGTCTAGACACATGATCCCAGCCAAAAGCCTTTTTTTTTTTTCCTCGCTTGAGGTCGCATTTTCCCCGCCCAAACCCGGCCCCGGTCAAGACCACATGTCCTAACACAAGAAGACCCAATGACAACATGTGTCACCGTAGTGATCTTCTGTGTTCTCACACAAGAGACCTAATGACACATGAATGTCACTGTACCGGTCCCTGCGTCTAGACACATGATCCCAGCCTTTTTTTTTTTTTTTCCTCGCTTGAGGTCGCATATTTTTTCCTCGCATGAGGTCGCATTAGCCCCGCCCAAACCCGGCCCAGGCCAAGACCACATGTCCCAACACAAGAAGACCCAATGACAACATGTGTCACCGTAGTGATCTTCTGTGTTCTCACACAAGAGACCTAATGACACATGAATGTCACTGTACCGGTCCCCGTGTCTAGACACATGATCCCAGCCAAAAGCCGGATTCTAGGCATTGGGTTGTACAGCGTAAAATACGCTGTAGTTTAGCAAAAATGCGTCTGTTAGGGTCGAATTTTTTTTTTTTTTTTTCCTCGCTTGAGGTCGCATATTTTTTCCTCGCATGAGGTCGCATTATCCCCGCCCAAACCCGGCCCTGGTCAAGACCACATGTCCCAACACAAGAAGACCCTTTTTTTTTCCTCGCTTGAGGTCGCATATTTTTTCCTCGCATGAGGTCGCATTATCCCCGCCCAAACCCGGCCCTGGTCAAGACCACATGTCCCAACACAAGAAGACCCAGTGACAAAATGTGTCACCTAGTGATCCTCTGTGTTCTCACACAAGAGACCTAATGACACATGAATGTCATTGTACCGGTCCCCGTGTCTAGACACATGATCCCAGCCAAAAGCCTTTTTTTTTTTCCTCGCTTGAGGTCGCATTTTCCCCGCCCAAACCCGGCCCCGGTCAAGACCACATGTCCTAACACAAGAAGACCCAATGACAAACTGTGTCACTGTAGTGATCCTCTGTGTTCTCACACAAGAGACCTAATGACACATGAATGTCATTGTACCGGTCCCCGTGTCTAGACACATGATCCGAGCCAAAAGCCAGGATACTAGGCATTGGGTTGTACAGCGTAAAATACGCTGCAGTTTAGCAAAAATGCGTCTGTTAGGGTCGAAAAGGCTTTTTTTTTTTTTTTTTTTTTTTTTTTTTCCTCGCATGAGGTCGCATATTTTTTCCTCGCATGAGGTCGCATTTACCCACCCAAACCCGGCCCTGGTCAAGACCACATGTCCCAACACTAGAAGACCCAGTGACAAAATGTGTCACCTAGTGATCCTCTGTGTTCTCACACAAGGGACCTAATGAAAAGGCTTTTTTTTTTTTTTTTTTAATTCCTCGCATGAGGTTGCATATTTTTTCCTCGCATGAGGTTGCATTTGCCCCACCCATACCCAGCCCTGGTCAAGACCACATGTCCCCACACAAGAAGATCCAATGACAACATGTGTCATTGTAGTGATCCTCTGTGTTCTCACACTAGGTACCTCATGACATGAATGTCACTACTGTTTCCCGTGTGTAGACACATGATCCGAGCCAAAAGCCAGGATACTAGGCATTGGGTTGTACAGCGTAAAATACGCTGCAGTTTAGCAAAAATGCGTCTGTTAGGGTCGAAAAGGATTTTTTTTTTTTTTTTTTTTCCTCGCATGAGGTCGCATATTTTTTCCTCGCATGAGGTCGCATTTACCCACCCAAACCCGGCCCTGGTCAAGACCACATGTCCCAACACTAGAAGACCCAGTGACAAAATGTGTCACCTAGTGATCCTCTGTGTTCTCACACAAGGGACCTAATGAAAGGGTTTTTTTTTTTTTTTTTTTTTTTTTTTTTTTTTTTTTTCCTCGCTTGAGGTCGCATATTTTTTTCCTCGCTTGAGGTCGCATTGTCCCCGCCCAAACCCGGCCCTGGTCAAGACCACATGTCACAACACAAGAAGACCCAATGACAACATGTGTCACCGTAGTGATCTTCTGTGTTCTCACACAAGAGACCTAATGACACATGAATGTCACTGTACCGGCCCCTGTGTCTAGACACATGATCCCTTCCAAAAGCCAGGATACTAGGCATTGGGTTGTACAGCGTAAAATACGCTGCAGTTTAGCAAAAATGCGTCTGTTAGGGTCGAAAAGGATTTTTTTTTTTTTTTTTTTCCTCGCATGAGGTCGCATATTTTTTCCTCGCATGAGGTCGCATTTACCCACCCAAACCCGGCCCTGGTCAAGACCACATGTCCCAACACTAGAAGACCCAGTGACAAAATGTGTCACCTAGTGATCCTCTGTGTTCTCACACAAGGGACCTAATGAAAAGGCAGAGAAGCGAAGACACGAAAAGAAAATGGAAATTGCCGTAATGCTCATCAAAACTGCAAGCTAAAAGACTAGGTTTAATACTAAAACGTAAGACTGACCGCAAAAATTTAACTATCTAAAATTAATATTTTTAGCTGTTAAAATAAAATAAAAATTAAATTGCATCTTTTTACATAATGCATAGTGCTTAATGTTTGTTTAAATATGTTTACTTAATATAAAAGTAAATAAAATATTATACGGCGCTACAATATAAAATTAATAATATACTTTCTTACTTTTATTTTCCCTTGGTTAATTAAACATTTATTGTCTACTTCCCTTGATAATACTAACGTCCTCAGAGTCTGTTATCTCCCATCACGCTGCGTTTTAACACTGTCAGAGACACCACTTGTCTTTTATCATCATCATCACCTGCTGCCATCTCCACACGAAGGTCAGCAGCAATGGATCTGCAGCGTCTTCCGTCTCTTGCCTTGATAGTTCTTTCATGTCAATCTCTTGATGTTATCTTTCCAATTACAGCACTGCCTTCGTCTTGCACGTTTGCCTTCAGCTCGGCATTCCATAATGGTCTTTAGCAAGATATGTCTTTCCATATGGCCAAAATATGTTAGCTGTTTGAAAATTTGTTCGGTGTATAAAGTAAATCATGTCCTTTTTAGGATAGTCAGGATCCTATTTGGTTCTCCTCTCTTTATCTAGCTCATGTATGGCTCCTCGAATACCGCTTGTGTACGGCGGTGGCCACATCCCGGGCAACAGTCTTGGCTGACTGGCTAAACTACATGGGTGGAGTAGGAGCAATCTTACTCAAGGGAATGTCCATCCCTAGTACACAGACTGAGACGGTGAGTGAGGCGGAGGAATCTGAGAAGATCAACGGCTCGCAAAGCGAAACAGCAAAGTGTGTGGCGCACTAGAGGCATGTCGGACATAGAAAAAGACAATGGCTAGCCACCGTGGAAGAGATTGGGGCCTTACCACGTACTTCCTACAGAACGTAATGGGATCACAACAACAAGATAAGAACCGATATGTAGAGAACTCTCTGTCCCCTGGGGAAGAATCTACTGTACAAATTAACAGGGAAGAGGCAACTCCTCTAATGAGTAAGGAAGTACATAATGACGAGTGTTCCTTAAATTCTGTTGAAAGGGAGCATTCTGAGAAAGACCACCTAAAAACTAGTAGGAGAAGCCTAAAAATAGGAACATGAAATGTTAGAACTCTAAACGGAGAAGGAAAGCTTGACAATCTTATATTAGAGGCAACAGACATGAAACTCGATATACTGGGAGTTGCAGAGGCAAGACTTTTGGATACAGGCTACATAACAAGAGACCAGTACACGCTTATACACTCAGGAGGAGAAAAACATGAAAGAGGGGTAGGAATGTTGATAAAGAAGGAGTTAGAAAAATACTTATGTGGATACTGGACACACAATGACAGAATGATGTTACTAAAGATGAGAGCAAAGCCATTCGACATATCAATCTTACAAACTTATGCACCAACTAAAGATCACAGCGAGGAAGAAATAGAAGAATACTATGAAGAGCTACAACACACACTTAAACCAGTCAAATCTACAGATGTGTTGATAGTAATGGGTGATATGAATGCAAAAGTAGGAAAAGGAAAATACAAGAAAATAATAGGACAGTATGGATTAGGGACAAGAAATGATAGAGGAGACAGACTTATCCAGTTCTGTGAAGAAAACCAGCTGGTCATATGTAACACCTGTTTTGAACACCACCCAAGGAAATTATACACACGGAAAAGCCCAGGAGATATAACACGAAATCAAATCGACTATATAACGATAAAACATAGATTTAAGAACAGTGTCACAAGTGCAAAGACACATCCTGGCGCCGACATAAATTCAGATCACAATCCAGTCGTCATCAAAGTAAATATAAAACTGAAAAGAGCAGGAAACAGAAGACAGGAGGAACCCCAGATAGAAATATCAGCACTGAAACAACCAGATATAAAACAGAAATATTTAATCGATGTCAAAAATAAATATCAACAGTTATTGACAGAAAGCATGGAGCAGTATAGAAGAGAAAACCCAGAAGAAAAAGCAACCGCAAAATGGGAATGCTTAAAAACAAGCATACAATCAGCAAATGCAAATTTACCTAAAAAGGAGTCTAAGAAAAATCAAATTTGGATGACAGATGACATCTTGAATAAAATGGCAGAAAGAAAGAAAGCAAAAAACACTCCAGAATATAAAACAATAGACAATGACATATATACTATGTGTAGAGAAGCAAAAGAACGGTGGATAGAAACAAAATGCAAGGAAATAGAAGACTTGGAAGCAAAGCACATGACAAGAGATATGCATGAAGAAATAAAGAAATTATCAAATCGGTCGCGGTTTGCACAAGGAGGAAGCTGTATCAAGAACAAAAATGGTGTAATATTACTTGATGAGAAAGACATATCAAACAGATGGGCAGAATACGTAAAAGAACTATTCGAGGACAACAGAGGTAAAAAAACCATCACCAGATTCTAATGAAGGCCCAAACATTCTCAGATCAGAAGTAGAGAATGCCATTCATATGATACAAAAAGGAAAATCAGCAGGCATCGATAACATAAAAATTGAAATGATAGAAGCTATGGAGAGCTTTGGTATAGATACAATCACAGAAATATGCAACGATATGTACAATACAGGATATATACCACACGACATGAAGACATCAGTTTTCATAACATTGCCCAAAAAACCAAATGCAACAGAATGTTCAGACTTCAGAACAATCAGCCTGATGAGTCATGCAATTAAGATACTGCTCAAAATCATACAGGAAAGAATAAAAAGTAAAGTAGACAGCGAAATCCAAGAAGAACAGTTTGGTTTTAGACGGAACAGTGGAACAAGAGAGGCAATATTTTGCCTAAGAATATTAGCAGAAAAATATACAGAGGTCCAAAAAAGTATGTATATGTGCTTCATTGACTATAAGAAGGCTTTTGACAGAGTCCATCATGAGAAAAAAATTGAATGCCTCAAAGACATAGGTATTGATGGAAAAGATATAAGAATACTCAGTAACCTTTATTGGGAGCAAACTGCCACAGTAAGATCGGGAAGGAATTATTCACCATACATAGACATAAAAAGAGGTGTCAGACAAGGTTGTGTGCTGTCCCCCTGCCTATTTAATTTATACACCGAAAAAATTTTCAAACAGATACAGGAAATACCAGGACTGAACATCAGTGGAAGGTCAATAAACAACCTTAGACATGCAGATGATACCGTGTTGTTAGCTGAAAGCGAACAGGAGTTACAAGAACTAGTGAAGCAAGTGAACAGTATAAGTCATGAATATGGACTCGACATTAATATTGAGAAAACAAAAACTATGATAATTAGCAAAACAGACGATAAACCCACATTAAAGATAAGCGTAAATGGGAAAATCCTGGAACAAGTCAAGAGCTACGTATATCTTGGTCATATAATAACAGAAGATGGCAGATGTGAAACAGAAATCAAGAAGAGAATAGGAATGGCCAAAGCTACATTCAACAACATGAAACATATACTGACATCCAAACAGTTATCTCACAAATTAAAACTGAGAATCATAAAGTGTTATATATATTCCGCATTTCTGTATTGTGCAGAAACATGGACGATGAATAAGCATTTGGAAGAAAGAATTGAGGCTCTTGAAATGTGGATATATAGAAGAATGGGGCGTATCTCATGGAAAGAGATGAAAACAAATAAGGAGGTCCTAGAAAATCTAGGTATGAAAAGAGAACTAATGAGGGAGGTCAAAGTTCGGCAGCTAAAATACTTTGGCCACATAAAAAGGCATAACGCCTTGCAGAAGACCATAACAGAAGGGAGAGTTGAAGGCAAACGTGCAAGGGGAAGACAGCGCTATAAGTGGGAAGAGTCTATCAGAGTGCACCACCAAGACAAGAGACAGAAGACGCTGGAGATCCATTACAGCCAACCTTCGTTGTGGAGATGGCAACTGATGATGACGATGATAAAGTAAATAGGCACACAACCTTGTCTGAAAACATCCTTTTATGTCTATGTATAGTGAATAATTCCTTCCAGATCTTACTGTAGCAGTTTGCTCCCAATAAAGGTTACTGAGTATTTTTATGTCTTTTCCATCAATACTTATGCCTTCGAGGCATTTAATTGTTATCTCGTGATGGACTCTGTCAAAAGCCTTCTTATAGTCAATGAAGCACGTGTATATATGTATATACGTATATGTATGTATATATGTATATACATATATATATATGTATGTATATATGTATCTACATATATGTGTGTGTATACGTATATACATATATATGTAAATGTATGCATATATGTATATGTGTGTATATATGTATATACGTATAGCGCGTCAGTTTAAATTCTTTATCATTCTGATCGCCTGTCGCGGGGAGAGAACAAGCTATTGAGAAATCCTGAAGTCTAGTTCAAGAAAGAACATGCCTTAAATTTGTGAGTAGATATAATATTATTCTTCAACATTCTAAAGTCTTTATAGTGTTACAAAGGATATAGGATCACCATCTTTGCAACGTAGTATTTTAAATAATTATATACTTAATTCAAAGTTATTTATATTTCGCGTGCGGTTGGTTTCAGATCTAAATTTATTCAGACATGGCGGGGCTGGAGCAGATTATTCTTTGTCCAGGAAATATAATACGTGACCGGTACTAGAACTGACATATTCGGTTATTACATTTGTGTAAATGAAATTAATGGTTAAGTATTTCCATACTGTTTGGGGTTAAGGAAACCTTCAATGGTCTTATGTAAATCGGACACGTCGGTTTGAATAATATTTAATTGTGGCGCGATTTAGATTGTTATATATATTAACTACGGTGCTGATGACGAAATAGTTTATTTTAGTGTGGTGAGTGCTGCAATTTATTAATACAGTAGAACTCCATTTATCCGAACCCCAATTATCCGAACATCCAATTATCCGAACACTTTTTCGAGAAAAATAATCAGGTGCCACCAGTCATGTTAGACTATATTTTTGAATCTTTTGATGCTGCAAGCTTCAAATGTGTGCGAACAATTTGTAGAGGATGGAATGGGCTAATGGTCGGTCGCTTACGTACAGGAAGTCAGTTAGATCATAAAGTCAGTTAATATCTGGTTTACCAATCTAGTGTACGTGTGCGTTCTAGACAGTACACTGGTTAAACAGACAGTTCAACTTAAAATAATTGTGTCTGCTACTACAGCAGAATAATTTTGGTGTGCAAGTATTTCTCTGTGCGATATGGCATCTTCCAGAAGGCCTAAAACATATAAAAGGAACCGCAATGTTTTGTCAATTGAAACGAAAACAGAAATTATCAAGAGACTAGGAAAAGGTGAAACTGTATCTTCACTTGCGAGGATTTTCAATGTTGGGAAAGCTACCGTCTCTGACATCAAAAGTAACAAGGATAAAATTATGAGTTTTGCATCGAAATTGGATAGTGAAAATGGGTCGAAGAAACGTAAACCATGAGAAATGCGAAAGATTTGAAATTGGAAGAGGCTTTGTATACATGGTTTGTGCAAAGAAGAAGCAAAGGGGAAACTATCTCTGGCTCTCTATTGTGTGAAAAGGCACTTTAGTTCAACAATCAACTTGACTGTCCTCCTGACTTTAAGGCTAGCCAGGGATGATGGTTAAGAAACTTTAAATCTCGTCATGGCATACGAGAATTGGAGATTCAAGGGGAATCTTTATCTAGCGATGCAACTGCCGCTGAAAATTTTAAAGAAACATTCTTGGCTTTTTTGGAAGAAAAAGGTTATTTACTCGATGATGTGTATAATGCCGATGAGACTGGCTTATACTCGAAATCATTGCCTCAAAAATCACTTGCATATCAGCGCGAAGCAGCTTCCCCTGTGTTTAAAAAGTGCAAAGAGAGAAGGTGTCCCTCGCCATTCAGGCAGATACTCGCCGATTTCGGAGGTACCCATTAGAGCTGGGTCGGCTCAGGAGCCGCCAATCCCTGGTCGACGACACTCCTTCAAATGTTCTCGCCAGGTCTCGAGTTAATCCAGTCCAAATCCCGGTCGACGAAAAATCCTCAAATGCCGTCGCCCGGGTTTGATCCTGAATCACTCGGTCGCCAGAGCGGTGTTGTAACCAAATGTGAAGAGGTTGAGAGAACAAGAAAAGAAAACTGGAAAAGTAATTCTTCTACTGGACAATGCACCATCTCATCCAGAGACGGATACATTGAATGCAGTTGATGCAAATTTTAAAGTAATTTTTCTGCCTCCCAATGTAACAGCACTGATTCAACCAATGGATCAGGGTGTTATAGCGAAGCTTAAAAAGATGTACAAGAAGGAAGTCCTGAGTCGTTTATTGTTGGCTGAAGATGAAGAAAGTATGGTGGCGTTTTCCAAAAAGCTTAATCTCAAAGACTGCTGATATATGTTTGCTGATGCTAGGACCACCCTGTCACAAGATAATCTCAACAAGGCTTGGAATAGATTGCTTGGGAAAAAAGGAGGAAATGAAATGACTGCAGTGGACACAAATGATGATTGTATAAATGAAGTTGTGGAACTGTTTCAAGCAATGCCCGGATTTTCGGACTGTGACAAAGATGATGCACACATGTGGCTAGAAGATGATAATGATTCTGGTTTTCAGTTTTTGAATGACGAAGAAATTTTGTCTTTTGTGCAAGAAGAAAACCAAATACATGTAGTGACCGATGATGAAGACTCCTCAGAAGTACATGATGTACTTATAGATTATGAAGAAAACCCAAAACGTCGACCAAGTCCTGAAGAGGCCTTTATAGCACTAGAAACAGCGATGGCTTGGTACGAGCGAGAAGATGACAGCTGTGCTACACAGCTTCTGCTGTTGAAGAGAATGCGGGACTTAGCAGCCAAAAGGAGACTATCCAGTTTGGTGCAAAAGAGGATTCCTCATTATTTTAAATAGTGGGTTACATCTGTACAAGTACATGTACACGTAAGTTGCGCCTGGTTTTGAATCATTTGTAATGTTATTTTGAAAACATTTCTCTTTCTTAAAAAAAAAAATAATTAATACAAGTAGTACATGCACTGCAGTGTAATGAAAGATTTTGGTGATACAGTGATCTAATACAGTGTGGGTATTATTATTACAGTACAAGTAAATATGTTTTATAGTGTAATTTCCTTGTGATGGTTAATTATTTTTAGAAATATGTGTACATGTAACTCGATACATTATGTAATCCAATTATCCGAACATTTGATTATCCGAACGATGCTCGGTCCCATGGGGTTCGGATAAATGGAGTTCTACTGTATATATATATATATATATATATATATATATATATATATATATATATATATATATATATATATATATATATATATATATATATATATATATATATATATATATATATATATATATATATATTAATATATCTCTATCCACTCACATGCACGCATATTCAGTGACGACAGTTAGACACACAGACGTTGGAAAACTATAACAATGATTATATGGATATTCTAGAACGAGCTGAACAACACGCTGATTAAGTTTAAGGGCAGTTTAATTATCAATATAAACTTCCACCACAACACATAAAATTACATCAAAGCATATACAAATAGTCATTAAAAAATCAAGGAATTGCTACAAGAAATGATAGACAAACAGTTATGATCTTCCCTCGATGTTTAGCCCACAGTCCCGTTAGGAGAAAGATGATAGCCCAACGAGTCACAGATACATATGATTTGGGTGTAATATTTTCCCTGTTAAAAAGAACATCCTTCAGTCTACTTTCACTCGGTTCTTTCATCAGGGCCCTGACTCACACAACCTTACCTACACTCGTGCTGCTGTTCGCCGTCTGGCGCAAGCCTTAGTGTACACTTCGTTAATCTGTCTATCTGTGGATGAAGCGGATACCCAGCTCTGCAGATATTGGTTTCATTCACCGTGTCCGGAGAGCGTCTTCTTCAGGCGATCGTTCTTTCTTTACAGATTTAAGTTAATGTCACTTATTCACGAGGTAAGAGTTAGGGTTTCAGCGGGCACACAGTGTCAGAACACGAGGTTTCCCTTAATTAGGAAGATGACCGGTGGACAACATCTCCCAACAACAATTCTTGGTTCACCACACACTTTGTCAACAATGTCGGAAACGTTAATGTTTTTTTTCTGTAAATTATTCTCGCCCCCAGGCAGCATGTACATTAGAGTTTGTGAAGAAATATGAACTGGCTCAAAGGCCCAGTATAAGCATTTATTCTTTAAAAAAACCGTTAGTGGGAGTAGTATTCTGTCTATCTCTGAAGGCACACGCCCTGTCAGACAGGTGTTACTTGAAAACCCACGTGGTTAAAGATATAAAATGTTTTTGTTTCTCACAGGTATGTCTCTGTACTAAACGCCGGCAAAGTTTGCGTTACCCCAGTATTCACTGAATAAAGAAAAAACACATATAAAATATTTTACATATTAGGTACTCAATATAACTTACATTTATAACTGCAAGCGTAGAGCTTGACTTGACGTTTAAACTTTCCCGTGAAATAAGTTATATATAAAAATCAAACATCATGAATTAGGAATACCTACGTATTCCGTCAACACTCATGAGGCATCTAGCATTTATAAGTTAGTTTAGACAAATTATTCTCGTCTGATTATTTAGCAGTAAAATTAAATTCATTATAGCTACATGATTTTAAGCTAGAAATTATAATTTATTCTGCTTCCCACTGTAACTCATCAGCTAGAGAATATAACAGACTTATAAATTAATTTCTCTCTGCATAAAAATCTAACTAGTGAAATAAGCGATTTAACACTTTAAACACTTCACAAAATTACTAGATATCTAATATATATAATATTTACCTCAACACAGAACTACGGTATCACAACGAAACTAAGAGGTTCACTTATAAGTTTAAGTATCTAGAACGGAGTGACCGCGTCTACTGCAAATGGAGAATGCGTGAAATCAAGTTTAAAACTCTGGTTAATATCTTAAACCAGACACATGATCCCACTCCTTCCAAAAACCCGATCTCTCCTAACACCTACGTTAACTTTAGACGCATGCCGTAACTGCCACCAGTGCGTCTTCACACCTACGTTAACAAACTGATCGAGAGCGCGCGTGTCAGATGCGAATCTCAGACGACCCGTCTCCAATGCAGAGCGCTGCGTGAGTGTCAGATCACACTTCACGCCGAGAGACTAGCCTGAGGAAACGCTGTGACTAGTGAAAATGTAGACAACTGTCTGCATCTACGTCTGGCGAAAGCGAATTTAACACCATATTCGTCTACTGCAGCTACTGACATCTGATGCAATAGAATGCATTTTAACGCTCTCTCGTCTCGTGCAGAGATTGACACGTTATGTCATAAATGCGTTTACCAGTTTGAGAAAGAAAACGGTAAAGTTGAGAATGGGGAAGAAAATATTTTTCGCAAACGAATGGATGCGAAAAATACAGGAAAAGTGTAAGGAGTGATAATAAAATAGATTACACGGGTGAAGAAAAGAAAAGGATATAGAAAATTTATTAATCATAAAACTCTCTGTGACAGAACGTTCCCCCCTTTAAGATATGGAAGCCCTCCATGTCTACGTTATGGAAATAAATTTCCTATATCCGTAGATTCAGGGTGTCTGTCCGCTTCCCTCTCATCTTCCCCCTCCATCTCTCTCCAATTCGTACTCAAGTCTACTCCCAAAGTTTCCTTTCTCTGGAATGTCTCCCATGCTTGCTTGAAAGAGCGTCGCCGCTTTTCTGATATAGAGTAAGATTGTGATGTCTTGTGAGTTTTGTATCTTTTAAAAATAATTTATCCCCTAGACGTAACGATCTGTTTATGGGCGTGCTGACCACACAATTAATAATTGTTTTTTCCACAGCATTTTGAGCATTATACATTTGAGTTTTAGGTTGATTTTGTCGGAATATATGTTAATTACTGATTTTGTAATACTAAACGCTGGTAAAGTTTGTGAGTGTATAACATTCACAGGGTTCTGAAGAAGTAGGTGTTTGAGCTAAGCTAAGGAGTGCGTTCAGACAATTACGTTTTGTAAATTGCCTCCCTTATCCTAACCGTCTTCAGGGGTAAACTTGATAGTGGATTTAAAATTAAGGGGATTTTTTTTTCTTCCTTAAACAAATTTTTGAAATAATTATTTTGTTTCCACTGTAGCAACTTATTTTTCAGTGAGTAATCTTAACTACCATTTATTTGGCGTAGTCGTCTGCATTAGGTGCTTTATTGCCGATTAATAGCAGCGATAGTTAGATACTATAGTATAGGAGGAGATATCCCAGGTTAAAGTATATCATCTTTTGTTTTGGTATTTTCTCGCAAGTGGTAGGAACCAGGTTATCTTTTGTCTTACTTCTTTCTCAACAAGTCTCAGTCAGCTATTTGCTATGGCAGAAAGGGCGAAACTTAGACAGATGCTCTGGGACGAGGCAAGAGAAGAAGGTTTGGAATGCGAGGAAGCGATAAGCGTTGGTCAGGGACGAACTTGGACAGAATATGACGCAGGACAGGAAAGCAGCTGATGCTTAAAGAGGAAAAAGAAGAACTAAGGAGGAAAGAGAGAGCGTGGAGAGGGAAAGAAGCGGAAGAAAACCTTCTATTACAGCAGAAGACGATGGATGAGAGGAAATGGAATTTCGCAGGATGCAGCATGAGGAAAGAGAGAAGGAGAGACAGCATGAGGTAAGAGAGAAGGAGAGACAGCATGAGCTGTGGCTTAAAGCTCTAGAGTTCCCAAAGTAGTCGGTGCTGCTCTACCCTCCAGCAATGGGAGAGTCTCACCTCATTCCTCTTTAACTGATTCTACTAACACCAAAATCTACTCATCTACCCACGCTATGTCTTTCACTCTGAATCTTTCCCTTGTCCTAATGAGAAGATTTGACACGTATCTATAGAAAATTTGATGAAAATTGCACACTCTGTAGTCGGGTTAAGATAGGTCGCGTTGGAATATGAAGCGTTTCTGGCAGTCTTTGAAAAGTAGTGCGTATGATATTTACACCAAACTGGAAAGCAGCCAACAAGACAATTACGACATGTTTAAGAAAGCTTTGCTAGAGCGTTTTGAAATGAATGCTCGCAAATTTTTGCAACTGTTTCGCAACAGCAGGAAGGAGAGCTCTGAAACTTTTTCAGCAGTTCTCATCTCTCGTTTAAAGGGATACTTTTGACAAAGTGCCTTGAGCTTTCACAGCTCCCTTTACCTATGAAGGTTGGAGAATTTGTTTTATACAGAACAATTAAAGAACACTTTGTTTGCAGATACCCGGAGATTTCTAGTGAGCAAGGTGCAGAAAGCTTGAAGACATTTTGGAAAAGTGCTGAGCGATATCACAATGCGTGGCTGAACTACCGGCCACAAAACGTAAACCGACAGAAGAGCATTTTCGGAAAAATAATCTAGACCAATCTTCTCATGCTTCTCATGCTTTCTAATCAGAATAACCACAGAGAAATGGACCTCAAAACCCCCCTCTGAAAAATCCAAGTTCTACAAAAACAAGTACCCCAACCACAGTAAACAGTCTGATCAACCGACCGCCCTTGCATGGCAGCGCAGCCAGGAAGAAAGGGACAAGGTGGCAGAAAAGGGAAGAGAAACTCCTGAGCACGGGACTAATGATCAGAGGTGAGCACACGAGCACTAAACGCATCGGATGCTTACTAACAGTCTCGCAAGGCGGAATTATTTGACAGTGATTCCCAACCTGTTGGGGATAGTGTGACCCTCAACGCGATAGGTACTGTTACTTGTGAACGGTTCTCCAACTTTTTGTTTATTTGACACGGGGTTTTCTTATGATTGCATTGTTGCCCACACACCTGGTTAAACCCGGTCAAGAGACAGGGGAGGAGACCGTCGTTATTAAATTTTGTGGAGTTTCTAAAAAGAGTGATGTGAGGCACCTACAGCGCTTCCATCGATTGGTGGAGATACACTCTGATTTTGTCAGAGGTGTAAATCAAAGCGACTGTTATGGATGACCCCATTACCCAGTCATACTTTGGTCGGTAGATACGTGTCTATTGGGATCCGGACGAGCCCCCATTCTGTCGTAGATTTTTTATAGGGAATTAAGGACTTGGGTGGTCCTTCTGAATAGATTAGAATGAGTGATAGTCAGAGTAAGAGATGATAATAGAAATAGATTTTGCCACGAGTGAGATGGTAGAATGTGATAGAGAGGCTGTCTCTGAGATCGAGAAATCTTATCTCTCTTGCCTATCTTTACGACAGATTTAGAGGAGTCAGGACAGTCTAAACAAATACACACACACACACACATAAATATATATATATATATATATATATATATATATATATATATATTTATATATATATAATATTATAGTATATATATAGATATATTAATATATCTCTATCCACACTCATGCACGCATATTCAGTGACGACAGTTAGACACACAGGACGTTGGAAAACTATAACATGATTATATGGATATTCTAGAACGAGCTGAACAACACGCTGATTAAGTTTAAGGGCAGTTTAATTTTCAAATATAAACTTCCACCTCAAACACATAAAATTACATCAAAGATATACAAATAGTCATTAAAAATCAAGGAATTGCTACAAAGAAATGATAGACCCACAGTTATGGATCTTCACTCGATGTTTAGCCCACAGTCCCGTTAGGAGAAAGATGATAGCCCAACGAGTGAGTCACAAGATACATATGATTTGGGTGTAATATTTTCCCTGTTAAAAAGTATGAACAGACTTGGATATGAGTATAATTTATCTAAGGGAAAATATGTTTAGCAACAACTCTTGCATAAGGAAAGTTACAAAGTAGGTGAATCAAACAAGAACATCCTTCAGTCTACTTTCACTCGGTTCTTTCATCAGGGCCCTGACTCACACAACCTTACCTACACTCGTGCTGCTGTTCGCCGTCTGGCGCAAGCCTTAGTGTACACTTCGTTAATCTGTCTATCTGTGGATGAAGCGGATATCCAGCTCTGCAGATATTGGTTATATTCACCGTGTCCGGGGAGCGTCTTCTTCAGGCGATCGTTCTTTCTTTACAGATTTAAGTTAATGTCACTTATTCACGAGGTAAGCGTTAGGGTTTCAGCGGGCACACAGTGTCAGAACACGAGGTTTCCCTTAATTAGGAAGATGACCGGTGGACAACATCTCCCAACAACAATTCTTGGTTCACCACACACTTTGTCAACAATGTCGGAAACGTTAATGTTTTTTTTCTGTAAATTATTCTCGCCCCCAGGCAGCATGTACATTAGAGTTTGTGAAGAAATATGAACTGGCTCAAAGGCCCAGTATAAGCATTTATTCTTTAAAAAAACCGTTAGTGGGAGTAGTATTCTGTCTATCTCTGAAGGCACACGCCCTGTCAGACAGGTGTTACTTGAAAACCCACGTGGTTAAAGATATAATATGTTTATGTTTTTCTCAGGTATGTCTCTGTACTATACGCCGGCAAAAGTTTGCGTTACCCCAGTATTCACTGAATAAAGAAAAAACACATATAAAATATTTTTACATATTAGGTACTCAATATAACTTACATTTTTAACTGCAAGCGTAGAGCTTGACTTGACGTTTAAACTTTCCCGTGAAATAAGTTATATATATAAAAATCAAACATCATGATTAGGAATACCTACGTATTCCGTCAACACTCATGAGGCATCTAGCATTTATAAGTTAGTTTAGACAAATTATTCTCGTCTGATTATTTAGCAGTAAAAATTAAATTCATTATAGCTACATGATTTAAGCTAGAAATTATAATTTATTCTGTTTCCCACTGTAACTCATCAGCTAGAGAATATAACAGACTTATAAATTAATTTCTCTCTGCATAAAAATCTCACTAGTGAAATAAGCGCTTTTACACTTTAAACTCTTCACAAAATTACTAGATATCTAATATATATAATATTTACCTCAACACAGAACTACGGTATCACAACGAAATAAGAGGTTCACTTATAAGTTTAAGTATCTAGAACGGAGTGACCGCGTCTACTGCAAATGGAGAATGCGTTGAAATCAAGTTTTAAAACTCTGGTTAATATCTTAAAAAACCAGACACATGATCCCACTCCTTCCAAAAACCGATCTCTCCTAACACCTACGTTAACTTTAGACGCAATGCCGTAACTGCCACCAGTGCGTCTTCACACCTACGTTAACAAACTGATCGAGAGCGCGGCGTGTCAGATGCGAATCTCAGACGACCCGTCTCCAATGCAGAGCGCTGCGGTGAGTGTCAGATCACACTTCACGCCGAGAGACTAGCTGAGGAAACGCTGTGACTAGTGAAAATGTAGACAAAC
Organism: Oreohelix idahoensis; assembly: GCA_024509875.1. Taxonomy (NCBI): domain Eukaryota; kingdom Metazoa; phylum Mollusca; class Gastropoda; order Stylommatophora; family Oreohelicidae; genus Oreohelix; species Oreohelix idahoensis. The sequence goes on from JAMPIV010007978.1 coordinate 60,624, forward strand.
TGTCTGCATCTACGTCTGGCGAAAAGCGAATTTAAAACCATATTCGTTACTGCAGCTACTCGACAATCTGATGCAATAGAATGCATTTTAACGCTCTCTCGTCTCGTGCAGAGATTGACACGTTATGTCATAAATGCGTTTACCAGTTTGAGAGAAGGAAAACGGTAAAGTTGAGAATGGGGGAAGAAAATATTTTTCGCAAACGAATGGATGCGAAAAATACAGGAAAAGTGTAAGGAGTGATAATAAAATAGATTACACGGGTGAAGAAAAGAAAAGGATATAGAAAATTTATTAATCATAAAACTCTCTGTGACAGAACGTTCCCCCCTTTAAGATATGGAAGCCCTCCATGTCTACGTTATGGAAATAAATTTCCTATATCCGTAGATTCAGGGTGTCTGTCCGCTTCCCTCTCATCTTCCCCCTCCATCTCTCTCCAATTCGTACTCAAGTCTACTCCCAAAGTTTCCTTTCTCTGGAATGTCTCCCATGCTTGCTTGAAAGAGCGTCGCCGCTTTTCTGATATAGAGTAAGATTGTGATGTCTTGTGAGTTTTGTATCTTTTAAAAATAATTTATCCCCTAGACGTAACGATCTGTTTATGGGCGTGCTGACCACACAATTAATAATTGTTTTTCCACAGCATTTTGAGCATTATACATTTGAGTTTTAGGTTGATTTTGTCGGAATATATGTTAATTACTGATTTTGTAATACTAAACGCTGGTAAAGTTTGTGAGTGTATAACATTCACAGGGTTCTGAAGAAGTAGGTGTTTGAGCTAAGCTAAGGAGTGCGTTCAGACAATTACGTTTTGTAAATTGCCTCCCTTATCCTAACCGTCTTCAGGGGTAAACTTGATAGTGGATTTAAAATTAAGGGGATTTTTTTTTCTTCCTTAAACAAATTTTTGAAATAATTATTTTGTTTCCACTGTAGCAACTTATTTTTCAGTGAGTAATCTTAACTACCATTTATTTGGCGTAGTCGTCTGCATTAGGTGCTTTATTGCCGATTAATAGCAGCGATAGTTAGATACTATAGTATAGGAGGAGGTATCCCAGGTTAAAGTATATCATCTTTTGGTTTGGTATTTTCTCGCAAGTGGTAGGAACCAGGTTATCTGTTGTCTTATTTCTTTCTCAACAAGTCTCAGTCAGCTATTTACTATAGCAGAAAGGGCGAAACTTAGACAGATGCTCAGGGACGAGGCAAGAGAAGAAGGATTGGAATGCGAGGAAGCGAAAGCGTTTGTCAGGGACGAACTTGACAGATATGACGCAGACAGGAAAGCAGCTGAGGCTAAAGAGGAAAAAGAAGAACTAAGGAGGAAAGAAGAAGCAGCGGAGAGGAAAGAAGCGGAAGACCTCTATTACAGCAGAAGACGATGGATGAGGAAATGGAAATTCGCAGGATGCAGCATGAGGAAAGAGAGAAGGAGAGACAGCATGAGGAAAGAGAGAAGGAGAGACAGCATGAGCTGGCGCTTAAAGCTCTAGAGTTCCAAAGTCGTGGTGCTGCCTCTACCTCCAGCAATGGAGAGTCTTCACCTCATTCCTCTTTAACTGATCCTACTAACACACAATCTACTCATCTCACCGCTATGTCTTTCACTCTCGAATCTTTCCCTTGTCCTAATGAGAAGATTGACACGTATCTAGAAAAATTTGAGAAAATTGCAACTCTGTACGGGTTAGATAGGTCGCGTTGGAATATGAAGCTTTCTCAGTCTTTGAAAAGTAGTGCGTATGATGTTTACGCCAAACTGGAAAGCAGCCAACAAGACTATTACGACATGTTGAAGAAAGCTTTGCTTGAGCGTTTTGAAATGATGCTCGCAAATTTTTGCAACTGTTTCGCAACAGCAGGAAGGAGAGCTCTGAAACTTTTCAGCAGTTCTCATCTCGTTTAAAGGGATACTTGACAAAGTGCCTTGAGCTTTCACAGCTCCCTTCTACCTATGAAGGTCTGGAGGAATTTGTTTTAACAGAACAATTAAAGAACACTTTGTTTGCAGATACCCGGAGATTTCTAGCTGAGCAAGGTGCAGAAAAGCTTGAAGACATTTTGGAAAAGTCTGAGCGATATCACAATGCGCTGGCTGAACTACCGGCCACAAAACGTAAACCGACAGAAGAGCATTTTCGGAAAATAATCTAGACCAATCTTCTCATGCTTCTCATGCTTCTAATCAGAATAACCACAGAGAAACTGGACCTCAAAACCCCCTCCTGAAAAATCCAAGTTCTACAAAAACAAGTACCCCAACCACAGTAAACAGTCTGATCAACCCGACCGCCCTTCATGGCAGCGCAGCCAGAAAGGACAAGGTGGCAAAGGAAGAACTCCTGAGCACGGGACTAATGATCAGAGTGAGCACACCGAGCCTAAACGCATCGGATGCTTACTAACAGTCTCGCAAGGCGGAATTATTGACAGTGATTCCCAACCTGTTGGGGATACACCCTCAACGCGAGGTACTGTTACTTTGAACGGTTCTCCAACTTTTTGTTTATTTGACACGGGGTTTCTTATGATTGCATTGTTGCCACACACCTGGTTAAACCCGGTCAAGAGACAGGAGAGACCGTCGAATTTTGTGGAGTTTCTAAGAGTGAGGCACCTACAGCGCTTCCCATCGCATTGGTGGAGATCCACTCTGATTTTGTCAGAGGTGTAATCAAAGCGGCTGTTATGGATGACCCCATCTACCCAGTCATACTTGGCGGTAGATACGTGTCTATTGGGATCCCGGACGAGCCCCCATTCTGTCGTAGATTTTTTATAGGGAATTAAGACTTGGGTTGGTCCCTTCTGAATAGATTAGAATGAGTGATAGTCACAGTGAGAGATGATAATAGAAATAGATTTTTCCACGAGTGAGATGGTAGAATGTGATAGAGGCTGTCTCTGAGATCGAGAAATCTTATCTCTCTCTGCCTATCTTCTACGACAGATTTAGAGGAGTCAGACAGTCTAAACACACACACACACACACACATATATATATATATATATATATATATATATATATATATATATATATATACATATATATATATATATTAATATATCTCTATCCACACTCATGCACGCATATTCAGTGACGACAGTTAGACACACAGACGTTGGAAAACTATAACAATGATTATATGGATATTCTAGAACGAGCTGAACAACACGCTGATTAAGTTTAAGGGCAGTTTAATTATCAATATAAACTTCCACCACAACACATAAAATTACATCAAAGCATATACAAATAGTCATTAAAAAATCAAGGAATTGCTACAAGAAATGATAGACCCACAGTTATGATCTTCCCTCGATGTTTAGCCCACAGTCCCGTTAGGAGAAAGATGATAGCCCAACGAGTGAGTCACAGATACATATGATTTGGGTGTAATATTTTCCCTGTTAAAAAGTATGAACAGACTTCGATATGAGTATAATTTATCCTAAGGAAAATATAGTTTAGCAACAACTCTTGCATAAGGAAAGTTACAAAGTAGGTGAATCAAACAAGAACATCCTTCAGTCTACTTTCACTCGGTTCTTTCATCAGGGCCCTGACTCACACAACCTTACCTACACTCGTGCTGCTGTTCGCCGTCTGGCGCAAGCCTTAGTGTACACTTCGTTAATCTGTCTATCTGTGGATGAAGCGGATATCCAGCTCTGCAGATATTGGTTATATTCACCGTGTCCGGGGAGCGTCTTCTTCAGGCGATCGTTCTTTCTTTACAGATTTAAGTTAATGTCACTTATTCACGAGGTAAGAGTTAGGGTTTCAGCGGGCACACAGTGTCAGAACACGAGGTTTCCCTTAATTAGGAAGATGACCGGTGGACAACTTCTCCCAACAACAAGTCTTGGTTCACCACACACTTTGTCAACAATGTCGGAAACGTTAATGTTTTTTTACTGTAAATTATTCTCGCCCCCAGGCAGCATGTACATTAGAGTTTGTGAAGAAATATGAACTGGCTCAAAGGCCCAGTATGAGCGTTTATTCTTTAAAAAAAACCGTTAGTGGGAGTAGTATTCTGTCTGTCTCTGAAGGCACACGCCCTGTCAGACAGGTGTTACTTGAAAACCCACGTGGTTAAAGATATAAAATGTTTATGTTTCTCACAGGTATGTCTCTGTACTAAACGCCGGCAAAGTTTGGGTTACCCCAGTATTCACTGAATAAAGAAAAAACACATATGAAATATTTTACATATTAGGTACTCAATATAACTTACATTTATAACTGCAAGCGTAGAGCTTGACTTGACGTTTAAACTTTCCCGTGAAATAAGTTATATATAAAAATCAAACATCATGAATTAGGAATACCTACGTATTCCGTCAACACTCATGAGGCATCTAGCATTTATAAGTTAGTTTAGACAAATTATTCTCGTCTGATTATTTAGCAGTAAAATTAAATTCATTATAGCTACATGATTTTAAGCTAGAAATTATAATTTATTCTGCCTTCCCACTGTAACTCATCAGCTAGAGAATATAACTGACTTATAAATTAATTTCTCCTCTGCACAAAAATCTAATTAGTGAAATAAAATAAGCGATTTAACACTTTAAACACTTACAAATTATTAGATATCTAATATATATAATATTTACCTCAACACAGAACTACGGTATCACAACGAAACTAAGAGGTTCACTTATAAGTTTAAGTATCTAGAACAGAGTGACCGCGTCTACTGCAAATGGAGAATGAGTGAAATCAAGTTTAAAACTCTGGTTAATATCTTAAACCAGACACATGATCCCACTCCTTCCAAAAACCCGATCTCTCCTAACACCTACGTTAACTTTAGACGCATGCCGTAACTGCCACCAATGCGTCTTCACACATACGTTAACAAACTGACCGAGAGCACGCGTGTCAGATGCGAATCTCAGACGACCCGTCTCCAATGCAGAGCGCTGCGTGAGTGTCAGATCACACTTCACGCCGAGAGACTAGTCCATTGAAGAAAACGCTGTGACTAGTGAAAATGTAGACAACTGTCTGCATCTACGTCTGGCGAAAGCGTTTCTTTTAACACCATATTCGTATTACTGCAGCTACTGACATTCTGATGCAATAGAATGCATTTTTAACGCTCTCTCGTCTCGTGCAGAGATTGACACGGTATGTCATAAATGCGTTTTTTACCAGTATGAGAAAGGGACAAAAACGGTAAAGTTGAGAAATCGGGGAAGAAATATTTTTCGCAAACGAATGGATGCGAAAAAATACAGGAAAAGGGTAAGTAAAGAGTGATAATAAAATAGAGGACCAGGGTGAAGAAGAGAAAAGCATATAGAAAATGTATAGATCATAAAACTGTCTGTGACAGGAGCCTTATTTTGCTCTATAGATTTCTTTCTAGCGCCAGCTATAATCTGCCTGGGCCGCCTGATACCTCTCAGTGACATTAAGTAACTCTGTCCAGCCTCTCTGCACCCTGTTCCATGAGAAACTTTCTCAAGTCTGGAGCCATGGACTCTCTCAATTGCTTAATAAGGATCATTCTTTAAGATCTTGGGTTTTCCCAGAGCAGTCAATTTCTCCAACTTCTTCCTCTTCTTCTTCCGTCCTTAGCCACCGACCGTCAAAGCAGTCACTGGCCATTACGCCTAGTGGCGTCTTAGGGCAACAGCAGATAGGTTTTCGTTGCCACTGTTTCCCATCACGCCTATTGGCGTCTTTAGGGCACTGGCAAATCAAGTTGACAGGTTGGTAGTACATCACTCATACTCACACTGTTCGAATTCAAGAAGTACTGGAACTACGGTGGTCTTTTTATAACATTTAATGGGACGCACACTTGGACAGTACGTGTATGGTTACAGGAACAAATGTCGACATAGACAGCATAATGTTGATCACAGGAATATCATCTTAAGTTAGCATTCATGCTTGGCAAATATCATAATGGAGCATTCGTAAATAAGCATTCAGAGTTCCATCATGTAAATCATCTGGCTTTACTGACTGGGCACGTCAGACCATAACCAATATATAGGAAGGCTCCTAGACTTAACCTCGTGAGCTTCACTCACTATTGGATACAGACCAAAATTGGTCATTCGTTAAATGTCCTCATTTCTTCATAGCTTCTATCATAGAGGTAATTGAATAATATCATATAATCTAGTGCTGATACATAGGAATGTCATCTTCCTTTGAATAAATATTCTTTTCAAAAGTACCACTGTGCATCTGCTTATCGACAACGATGGCGAAGCCCAAGTTCATAATAAATTGTGGTTTTACCTTTCTATGCGAAATATAACTTTGCCATTCCTTGGCAAAAGAGAATAAACACTGGGGTAAAGTACATACAACATGTCTAAATGACTATCACTTTTCCCCATTTACTTATAGATCACTTTTTCGGCGATAAGCCGGCTACAACAAAATTCGACATCCCGACAGGATGACAGCCATGAATCACACCCCCTGCTAGCGATACTTCCGCTGCATAGCCTTTGACCTTTTCTAGCGACAACCAACATAGTTCGACTTAGAAATGTAAAGATATCCATATATAAGACAGACTCGTCCTACTCATACAAACACTACGTATAAATTCAGGCCATAGATATACTGAAGCAAGAACAATCTATTCCTACCCAGCCAAAGAATAAATCGCAGTAGGCCTAGATTCGTCCGCGGAGTCCGATCGAAGATGACGGAACTCCTTTCAAGGGAAGTAACTCAAAAATGACTTCTCCTTAAGCACTTAAAAAAGGAAATACTTTGTTTACAAAATATTTGCGAACATAATAAGTATATAAATGTATTATATTGCAAGATAGTAAAGATTGCACTTTACAGTCTTACCACACCTCCCGGGAAAAAAAAATAAAATTTTTTTTTTTTTTAAATACATCTAGGAGCAACGTAGAATAGGCTCACAACGCAAGAATACTGCGCAGATGAAAATATCAGGAATAACTATAATTCCTAATATGACCGGTGAGAATATATCTCAAAATCTGAGAGAAATTGTTTCTCTACGAATAAATGTTTCCAGGAAGGTGTGATGTACGTATAATACAATTCTGGTAATTATACAATGCATACCAAAAATTCACACTATAATCTTAAATTTATGATTTATGAAGAAACAATCATCAAAGAACAGCGGTGAATAAACATCAATAAACCGCTAAGTAGCGATACCATCATTCTATTATTAAATTACAAATGTGTATCTTAGTAAAGAAACAAAAAATAACTGTTGTAAAGTTATACATATTAAAAAGATCCAATATTTAACAGTTAAGTGGCATCATGTGGGCATCTGGACAGAATGTCCGCCATCACATTTTCTGAACCACGGATAGCTCGTACCGAGAAATGAAAAGGTTGAAGAGCGATTGCGTATCGAGTTGATCTCGAGCTCTTCAAGTTCTTACTTTGGATAGCCGTAAGAGCTTTTTGGTCAGTTTCCACTACGAAATGCGCGCCCAGAAGGAATCTTTGGAGTTTGAGAATTGACCAAACCATTGCCAATAATTCACGGTCTAAAACCGAGTAATTCCTTTCTGCAGCATTAAGTTTTCTGGATATATACATTACAGGATGCAGAGTTCCAGAGTACTCTTGCATTAGTGCCGCTCCAATCCCAGTGGATGAAGCGTCACTACGAAGAACAAATGTCTTATCTGTTGTAGGTAACACTAAAATAGGTGGTGATGAAAACATAGTTTTGATCTTCTCTAGTGAAGATTGGCATTCATGAGACCAGTGAACCATGTTAGGCGACCCTTTCTTTAATAGTGTAGAGAGAGAGGTGCCATGATAGAGGACAGATTCGGAATGAAACGTCCATAAAATTGTATGAGACCTAAAAGACTTCGCACTTGCTTTTTAGTCCTAGGGATAGAGATGTTAAGTATCTTAGTGATATTATGGTCTTCTGTCTTCAAGAAACCGTGACCTACTCGATGGCCTAAGAAAGCAATTTCGCTAAAGCCAATACAAGCTTTAGATGGTTTTGCTGTCAGGTTATACTCACGCAGAGTTGATAATAATTCAACTAACCCTGAATAGTGATCTTCCCAAGTATCGCTGAAAAGACAGATGTCGTCTAGATAAGCAATGACATCTGACCGATACGATAGGATTCGACGCATCATGCGTACAAATGTAGCTGGTGCGTTCATAAGGCCGAAAGGCATAAAATTCCATTGGAAAAGGCCTCTGGGAGTAGAGAAAGCGGTAAGAGGTTTGGCGCGTTCGGATAATGGAACTTGCCAATATCCTTTAGACAAATCAAGTTTAGTGAAAAAATGCGATTTAGAAAGACGAGTAAGTAACTCTTCTAGTAAAGGCATAGGTTAGCATCGAACTTCGTAACTTGATTCAATTTGCGATAGTCAACGCAAAGACGTATGTTATTGTCTTTTTTTCGAACAATAACCATCGGCGAAGAATATGCAGAAGTGGATGGTTCGATTATTTGTAAATCTATCATTTCATCCAACTCCTTTTCAACCTGTGTTTGGAAATGTATAGGGATAGGATAAGGTCTACCCTAATTGGAGTATGTTCAGTTAGAACAATGTCATGCTCAATGACATGAGTTTGTCCAGGGATGTCAGTGAGGACATCCTGAAATGTTTGTAACATAGACGAAACTTGTCGCCGTTCTCCTAGAGACAAATCAGGAGAAACAGTAACGTCTTTCCATGATTCACTAGAATGAAGTGGGATCATTGGAAGCGGAAGATTAACATCCAAAAAAACTTGTTTCCTCATCCTGTATTACAGACAGTGATGAGTAATGACCATGTTTGACATGAGAATCGTCCGTTGCCTGGAAAATAGGCTGTAGATAGTCAGGACGTTCATGGAACTCCGTAAGCATATTGATGTGGAAGGTTTTATGCTCCCGTTAATATCGACGATGTAGTCAACATCTGAAATTTTCGATATTATATCGTACGGACCTTTCCAACTAATAAGGAGTCTATTTTCACGACAAGGTAGCAAAACAAATGCTTTGTCACCAGGACAAAGTTGTCGTAAAGTTCTCTTCTTATTAGCAAATTGTCTTGCCTTCTGCTTAGCAAATTCAGAAGAGGACGTTGCCAATTTGCATGCTTCGATAATCTTTTGTCTCAGCGCGATGACATACTCGTAAGAAGATTTTGTGTCATCGTCAATATTGTCAGCTGTTATAAGATCATGCAGCAAAGACATTGGGCCGCGCGGTCGCGCGCCAAAGACAAGTTCAAAGGGAGAAACCCTGTATGTTCATTGGGGACCTCACTGTACGCGAAGAGGGCCGCTTTTAAAACCCTATCCCAATCTTCATCACCACCTCAGTTTCCCCCAATAAGTTCTAACAACCTATAAACAACTACTACTCGCTCCACCCAATTCCCATTCATACTGATACACCCCTACACAAACATCATCTCTATCTGTAAACAATCTCCATTACACTCACACCTAATATTATATCATTGGGTGCCATCACCACAAAATATTTTCCCCCCCCCCTCCCCCACACCTCCCCCTAAGCCATCCCCATAGCATCTTACTACCATCACAAACTCTTTCACTAGCCAATTCCCCCCCTATATCCCCATACTACCCCCTAACCTCACCCATCATGTCCTCCACACTCCTCAAATCACAAATCCATTCCCCCATCATACACACTCCCAAAACATTCCATTCCTCCACTTCCACACATCCTCCATCCACTTTCCTCCATCCTCTTCCCAAATTCAAATCAAAATCCCACCAAACCCTTCACTCCCCACTCACTACATACCAATAACCCCCCCTTCCCCCCCCCCTCCCTCCCCTCCTCCTCCCACAATCCAAATACCTTTCCCCCCCCATATCCCCTCCCCCATCTCTACTATATCCATAATACCTCACAACAACCCACACCCCAAAATTACCCCCCCTCCAATCTCCATCCAATCCAACTATTCTACAATCCCCCCCCCACCTACCCCTACCTCCCAACAACCAATACCACCCCTCAAACCCCAAATCCACAAACAACTTCACCCCAAACTAACCCCTCTATCCTCCAAAAAACCTCTACTTCACAAAACAATAATAAAACACCCCTCTACCCTCTCCCAACCCCCTTTCACCACAATTAACATCCCAACCAACACAACCCCCCCTCATCCTAAACCTTCCACAATCTCTCAATCTCACTATCACCTCCAACTCCTCAATCCACAAAATCAAAACCCCCCCCCCCCCTTCCCAAATCACCTTCTATCCAACAAATCCACCTATCCATCTCCCTCATCACCTCACCTCACCTCTCACTTCAACTTCCCCCCTCCATCTATACCCACACCATATCCTCCCTTCTACTCCCACCACCATCACTCTTACTTACTACTACAAACAACATTATCCTCCCCCATAACCTCCAAATCACCAAATCCATACTCCATCTCCTTCACACATCTATCATCCACCCCCCCACTAATATCCCCCCCTCCACCCCCCCTACCATCTCATTCAATACCAAACCACCCCCAAATATACCTCCCTCTCCCCCCACCCCCACCATCTCTCAATCCTCCTTCCTCTCTTTCCTCTTCATTCCCCCCTCAACCCTACTCCCCCATATTAATTCACCCCACCATAAAATCCAATTTTTCCCATCTCATCACACCCCCCCCCCCCCCTCTTCCCCATCCCCACAACAACTCTACAACAACACAAACAAAATAAACACTTCAACTATTTCCACAATCATATCCTCTAACTCATTACCATCTCAAACATAAAAAATCCAATATCAACCCAATAACAACAATCCACATACAACACACAATAAACCCCCACAACACCCCCACTTTAAATCCACCACTACCAAATTAACACACACACCACAACAACACCATCTACACACTTACCAACATCACAATAATACACCCATCCTTCCCCCAATTCACTAAAACTCCATCCAACCAAATCTCCCTAACCATACCAACATCCCCCCCCATCCACTCTTTCATACCTCAAACACCCTTACAACTCCTCCTCCCCCATCCCATCAATTAACCCAATTAACATCACCCATACCACTAACCCAAAAAACAACCCCCACAAAATCTTACCAATTCCAAATATCTCTATCAACTTTAATACATTATAATCCTCCTCCCCCCATTCCACCCAACCAAACCCCCAACATAATCACCACTACCTACTTCATATCCCTATCCTACAATTTACCCCCCATAACCCAAACAAAACTCTCCAACTTAAACCTCACCATACCTCCAACTCTTCCCTTAAACAAACACCAATCCACCACAATACAATCTACACCACCCCCCCACCTTTCAACACCTAAAAAATAAAATTCACTACCCACCCCCCTCACCCCATACCTCCTATACCAATCCCCATCCAAATCTCCAAACCCCCCATCCACCTTCCCCCAATACAACCCCCCAACCCCTCACCCCCAACACAACCTCCCCCATCATCACCAACAAACCCACCTTATCCCACCACCCACCACTAACACAAATACCTCCACAACCCCCCCCCCCAACCCCACTACCCTCTCCACCCCAAACCTCAAAAATCACCCATTAACTCCACAATATCAAATACCCCCAACATTTACTCCCCCTCTCTAACCCACACAAACTCCCTCCATAACATACCACCATTCCTTTAA
>JAMPIV010007979.1:0-92227 GCA_024509875.1 Oreohelix idahoensis
AGGCGATATACGACCATCTTCGTCTTCTTGCCAATTTCTCTTTTGCTGAGGAGTGTATTAAATAGTGAAAAGATGAAACAGTCCGGTTAAATGGGTAGTGAAATGATGTCCAGCATGGCACCATGAAGAATATAAGGCATGGACTATTTAACAAAATAATTAGAGTTGAATTCATCATCATCATCTCCCTTTTGCTCCCCGTTGAGCGTATAGCCAGAAACCACGGCAGCTGGTCCACAGAAGCCTACTCCGAAAAGAATATGCTGTCGGGAGCCTCTCTGAAATTTCTATGGCTTCAATTATTTATCATTTCTCTGGCTTCAATTATTTATCATTTCTCTCTCCGTCACTTAGAAATCTACGAAGTTATCCCCACTGGTCTAAAGATAAGTCGAGATCAACCTGTATCTGAAACGCCATCATATCTCTTAATACAACTTTTGGGGCTCAGTACCAAACGAAATAAAAACCACTTCGACCAGACCTAGTAATCCAATCGGGGATTATCTGAGTTACCCACGTCTAAGGGGATACTGACTTCGAGGAAAAATATTTTCTTTGTATACATTTCTAGATGGAAAAGAGGTTGTAGCTTAGGGAACTCTCGCTGATTGAACGATTCGAAAGCAAGCAAGTGTTAGTTTTCTGAGGCGGCTTCGGGGGTCAGTAGAAACAAACAAAAAATGTGTTGGTGTTGATTTGGCACTAATGCTTCCATTTGAAACAAAATTATAATTCGCGTAAAGTAATAAGTCAATAAATAAAATAAAAACGCACCAGAACAGTGATTTTCAACCAATGAGTCGCGACCCCAGACTGGATCGATGGAAACATTGCGAGGGGTTGCGTTCTTTACGTTTCCCTTACTCGAAGTTTTAAGAGGTATGGCTAAATTCCTATAATAATATTTTACACGATCGGCTACCACGACAGATATGGGGAACTTAGAGCCATGGATCTAGACCTCCAGGACGACAAAGAGGTAGAAGAGGGAACAACTCTTGGCAAAACCTCTACCCCAAAGTTAGTTCGTGGTCGTTAAAAAATGAAGTTTGAGAAGCACTGCTCCAGAAGACTCTGTGTCCCAATTATCACTATAGTAATAAATGTTGCTATTACTATCACGACAGGTAACTCAAACTGCTGTTCGAAGCCGCGTCTGTAACGGGTCTCCTCCTCTTTGCTATGCAGTGAATGTCCAACAATGGCAAAAACCTAGAGTACATAATGTGGGTCTTAAAAGGTATCTACCTTCGCACAAGAGTTCTCTTGGCAGAGATACAGATAGAAGGATGATGATGCTTCTACATCGAGGGTGTATTCATAAGATAATTCAGAAATCAAGAACAATGCTGAATTGGACTGAGCGATTGTTAACTGTGTATCTGCCAGACACATTTCATGAAGAATTATTATGCATTTTAGCTCGTTCAAGCCCCCAACTGATTTAATTCAGTGAAATCTTAATTTAGTAGCTATGTTTTAAGTGTATTTAAGATGACTGAGACATACGGGTGCAGTACACTCAAAAGGATTAAATGAATTTGTAAAGTGCAATCTTTACTATCTCGCAATATAATACATTTATATACTTATTATGTTCGCAAATATTTTGTAAACAAAGTATTTCCTTTTTAAGTGCTTAAGGAGAAGTCATTTTTGAGTTACTTCCCTTGAAATGAGTTCCGTCATCTTCGATCGGACTCCGCGGACGAATTTAGGCCTACTGCGATTTATTCTTTGGCTGGGTAGGAATAGATTGTTCTTGCTTCAGTATATCTATGGCCTGAATTTATACGTAGTGTTTGTATGAGTAGGACGAGTCTGTCTTATATATGGATATCTTTACATTTCTAAGGCGAACTATGTTGGTTGTCGCTAGAAAAGGTCAAAGGCTATGCAGCGGAAGTATCGCTAGCAAGAGGGGTGATTCATGGCTGTCATCCTGTCGGGATGTCGAATTTTGTTGTAGCCGGCCTATCGCCGAAAAAGTGATCTATAAGTAAATGGGGAAAAGTGATAGTCATTTAGACATGTTGTATGTACTTTACCCCAGTGTTTATTCTCTTTTGCCAAGGAATGGCAAAGTTATATTTCGCATAGAAAGGTAAAACCACAATTTATTATGAACTTGGGCTTCGCCATCGTTGTCGATAAGCAGATGCACAGTGGTACTTTTGAAAAGAATATTTATTCAAAGGAAGATGACATTCCTATGTATCAGCACTAGATTATATGATATTATTCAATTACCTCTATGATAGAAGCTATGAAGAAATGAGGACATTTAACGAATGACCAATTTTGGTCTGTATCCAATAGTGAGTGAAGCTCACGAGAGAAGCACCGCCATGTTGAAATCCATATACTTTGTATTTATCGAGTGAGAAAAAGGGATGCCTGTACTATCGCTCGATGAACCAAGAGATCACTGCTACATGTGAGAATCCATGTCTGGGATTCCTATATCTTTATGGAAAGTATATATATTGAACTTTACGTGAAGGGATATTCGCTAGACGAGGTTAGGTCTAGGAGCCTTCCTATATATTGGTTATGGTCTGACGTGCCCAGTCAGTAAAGCCAGATGATTTACATGATGGAACTCTGAATGCTTATTTACGAATGCTCCATTATGATATTTGCCAAGCATGAATGCTAACTTAAGATGATATTCCTGTGATCAACATTATGCTGTCTATGTCGACATTTGTTCCTGTAACCATACACGTACTGTCCAAGTGTGCGTCTCATAAAATGTTATAAAAAGACCACCGTAGTTCCAGTACTTCTTGAATTCGAACAGTGTGAGTATGAGTGATGTACTACCAACTTGTCAACTCTATCGAATCATTCTACCATTCGCGTTCTGACATTCATATACACACTCATTGTCTACACTCACATTCTTGTCGGAGCCTCATCACGTTCCAGGACAAGATGACCTGTATGACCAAAACTGTGCTGGGTTTAATGAGTTGACAATCGTTACACTTTACTACACCAGTCCCAACATCTACATTTATCAACTGGTGGACATTCACGTCATTTAACAAATAAAGCGTGATTCAACAACTAGTAGCCAGTATGAGTTAACAACTACACAGAGTTTAACAGAATTATAAATTTGCATATATATACAAATAACATATTTGATAATCAATTATGTTTAACAGTGTAAAATGAATAATTCTCTTTAAAAAAAAAGAGTTAACATCACAGGATGATGTTACGGATATTGAAGACATTTTTCTGAAAAAAGTTCCCTTAGCAGCTTTAAGTTTGTACTTAGCTGCCAGTAAGTTTGGTTTCTGCTCTGTTGATTCTTTGCAGGTTATGGACTGATGCACGATCGTCACTGGTCAAGTATGGAGGTTGTGACACATTTTAAGAATATCAGGGAGTAATCATGATGCTTTATTTTCGTGTTGGATCTGATTTCTCTTGATCTCCATATATACTACTCGTCAAAAGTCAAGGGCCATTTAGAAAAACCTTGGTTGAAACCATAAAACAAATCTGAAATAAACGTAAATTGAAATCAGTCAAAACGGCATTTATTGAATACCAAATTGACATGTCACGTAAAGAAATGGAAACACACATTCAAACGCAATGAAGCTGTGAAGTGTGTCACCCACCTTTTCAAAAGTCACACAATAGATATTGAACAAATAGACATTTCAAAATCGGGTATGACCACCGTTTGCAGCAAGACTTTCAAGACAGCGTAGACGCATCGAGTCCACAAGGGTCCGAAGTGTATCCTGAGGAAAGCTTGCCATTCCTGAAGCAGAAGTGCAGTCAGCTGTGCAACATGAATTGGCAGGGGGTGATTTGTTGACAATCTTCGACCAAGGACATCCCAGAGGTGCTCAATCGGAGAAAGGTCAGGTGAATGAGCTAGCCACGCCATCCTGATGATCCCATGTTGCTGAATAAACTCATTCACCACACGAGCTCGATGGGGTCGAGCGTTATCATCTTGGAGGATGGCATTACCACCTATGGCCTCCAGAGCAGGCTGAACAATTGGTCTCAAAATTTCGATCTGGTATCTTGGGCCGGTCAAGTTGCCGTGGATGATGTAGAGTGGGGTCCTGCCGTGTCTGTAGAAGCCTCCCCAAACCATGACAGAACCCCTACCATAACGATCCACCTCTCGAATTGTGTCATCAGTAAATCGCTCTCCTGGTCGTCTCCAAACTCAAATCCTGCCATCATTGAATGACACAGTGAAGCGAGATTTATCAGTGAAGAGAACTTGACTCCATTGTTGCCTTGTCCATCGGATGTGCTCGCGACACCAAGCAACACGGGCTCTGCGATGAGCAGGAGTAAGAGGGATTCTGACTGCAGGACGTCGAGCAGCCAGTCCAAATTAATGTAAAAGTCTGCCAGTGGTGCTTTGACTGACATTAACGTTTACAGTTTGTCTCAGCTGACATCTTAGAGTGGAACAAGTCAATGTTCGATGGTGCAGGGCTGACAACAAGAGGTACCGGTCATTATGTCTATTGGTGCATCTAGGGCGACTTGGTCGGTGGCGATCCTCCGCACTTCCTGTGGCCTAAAATCTCTCCAAAATTCTTTGGATAGTAGAGTGTGACACGGCAAGCCGTCCAGCAACCTCACGGACAGATAAACCACTTTCAACCCACGCTATAGCCCTCATTCTTTGTAATGTGTCAAGTCTTCTTCTCGGTGGCATGGTTTTTTGCAAGTGATGAAACTACCCTAAGTCTGCTGATTGTAAAACAAATTAAGAGTGAACTCTGTTCACGAAAAGTCGCCATTGCACGTGGAATGTCAATCAGCACGATTACTTCACCTGTTTGGTTCTACAGAAGTTTGAAAAAAACAGATTAAAAATGTCAATTTATGGTCAGCAAACCAAATTGCACGTGATCACCATGGTTGTCGGTGAGTTGTTTTTATGCTTAATGTGCATAGAGGACTGTCAGAGGAAGATATTGCACCGATTTTTACTAAAAACTTCCTTCATTTAATCATTCTATGCGCTTATATAAAAGTGTATTGAAAATAATAGGGTGGCCCTTGACTTTTGACGAGTAGTATATTTCCCAATGCAATGAAAGCTCCTCTTGCTTTTCGTATTCTTATTTTGATATCCCTGTCTGTCCCTCTAACTTTGTCTATATTGCTGCCAAGATATGTGTACGATTCTACATCTTGTATTGGTGTTTCTTCAAGTTCAACCCTATTATCATTACCTGCATTTATTCTCATTATTTTTGTCTTTTCCCTGTGTATTTTCAGACCCAATTGCTGTGACCTCTCATCGAGTGTTTTCAATTTGTCCTGCATCTGATTATGGTTATGGGACAGAAGAGCCAAGTCATCAGCAAAATCCAGATCATCCAACTGCTTAGTCAGAGTCCACTGGATTCCATTTCTGTTGTGTGTTGTCGATGTTCTCATAACCCAGTTTATTGCTAGTAAGAAAAGAAATGGAGACAAGAGGCATCCCTGTCGCACTCCCGTTCTTATCCCAAACGGTTCTGTAAGCTGTCCTTCATGAAGAACTCTGCATGTCATATGTTTTCTTTATTAATAAAGAATAGAAGTGTAGTGATGATAAACTGTTCTATGTCAAGATTCAAGACAAGTGAAATTAGTTCTAAATGAAATTGAAAGAGCATTTTAATGATTTGAAGATTTCAACAAGGACTTTTGTCTAATTAATACTTACAACTTAACTTTTATATAAGTGTGAAATAAAATTTTTTATTTCATTCACTTTCATCATTTTCCATCATTCAAAATTGCATAAGAAGATACCAAAAGATAGAGGTACATAATAAATGACTCAGTAATTGTATTCATCTGACTTATCAATTTTATATTGTTGCAGTTTGAATTTTACTGAATTTGTTACTTATCATAGGTTAGTTACATAGCGAAGGTGGCATCTTAAGATCTGATTTTTAATCTGAATACTATCTGAAGCAAATACCTTCACAGCTGTGACTATCCTGTGATACCAGTGCTCTCCTCTGACACTGGGACTTTATTCTTTCAGACAGAATACTTCTTCTGTTCTTTCAGTAACTACTACTGACTACTACACTCATAATAAGCTGTCGCTACAGATGCAAAAAATGGCCGCAATTTACTGCAACTAGTTTAAGACGCAGTAATCCCTCAGACAGATGAAGTTACAGCGTATTGAATCCGTCTGTTATTTCCACTTGCCGTCTGCGGTATAAAAGATTACCCTGTTAACTCCCAATAGTGCGTCTGGTGTTAACAATAAGAACGTCGCTAAATGTACTTTTAATCCGTCTGGTTAGCGATTAGTCTAGCGAACACAGTGACGTGGCAGCAAAACAGGTCAAGCGGTCAGATACCGTAAGGTGACTGATAAGCAGGACAAGATAACCTGGAACGATGAAAGCGTAGCCAACAAATAACAAAAGAATAGGCATGTAGAAGGAATGGTCGAGTAACCTGCCGGAGAGGAGAAGGAAAACAGGACGGATGAATTTTGTCCCAGTTCCTATCTTTAGTTTGTCGAATAGATGATATCACAGTCTGTGGTGGTCAGTGCGGAGTCTAAAAATTACTACCTGTTCCCTTCTGCTGAGCTGGTAATATGCATCATTGTGTATGTGGCCTGGAGGCTTTGCATCTTTCTTCTTCTCCTTCTTCTTCGTACACTCTCAGATGCCTACTTGAATATTTTAAAAGAAAGCAGTGGGCGAGTTGAGGCTATATGAATCTCTGTAGTTTGTCCTAGAATGGCACTGGTGATGATCATCTATGCTTTCTCTGTTCCTCATTTATTGGGCATCTTTGAAACAAATGTTCAGCAGTCATTTTATCAGTGGCGCAGTTTCACTCATCGGTAGTTCCTATCTTTATCTTATTGAGTAGATGGTATTTCAATCTGTTGTTGCCCGTGCAGAGTCAGAGAGTTGCCATAGATTCAGAAGATATCTAGCTACGATTCCAGAATCACTTGTATTAAGTAGAGTTCTTAGTTTTCGATTGGAGATAGTCTTAGTATTTCTGTGTTTGAGGCAAATACTATACTAGTAGTTTGGAGTGATTTAAGTGGTAAAATCGTCGATTTTATTTCACTAGATTTTCCGAGAAGAGTGATTTACTAGATAAATCGTCATTAATATTTCTCTAGGTTTTACTGTGTTACATTGGCTAGCAGAATAATAATCTTTTCTAGCTAAACTATTCCAGCTATAAAATAAATTTAATTAACTGCTAGTAACCAGTCAGAGAATATTTAAACCAACTAATAAAGGCAATGTTCATCATGAGTATTGACGAAATATGTATTTATTTCTAATTCATGATGATTGATTTTTTAAAATGACTAGAATTTATTTCACGGGAGTTTTTAAACAATGAGGCAAGCTCTAAGCTTGTAGTTTCACTTTAAGTTAAATAACCGAAGTGGATAGATATATTCTATTTTACGCGGGTTAAGGATAGGATTGTGAATACTATATTATGGTTAAGTATTTGTATTTTTTTCTCCTTTACACAGTATTGGGCCAAACCCTAAACCTTACCAGCGCCCTCCGTGTAAATCTGAGAGTAACCATACCAAAGAACAATTTAATTAGTATCTGGGTTTCTTCAAGGTAAAAATTGTCTGAGGTTGTGTTTACACCCAGAAGAGACAGAATACCACCCAAAGAACATTAAGTGTGACTTTGTAACTGGGCATATAGATCGAGATACCTTTGCAAATTTCATTAGAAAAGAGGAAGGATGAACGAATACTTCCCATAGATATATATATATCTTGTAGAATCCATGTACTCCCTTAGTGTATTTTTTATGCAAGTTTTGCTAATGCTGTCCCTTTTCCAGAAGAGATTAACGTATAACTCTGTTCTTTACTGTAGAGGGAAATACTAGACCATAGCGTATAAATTTTTGACTCTTTGGGGTTAATAACTTTCGTCTAACGGGATCTTGTCTCAACAGAGGGAGAGGGAGTTACACCTGTGAGTCTAACTCTTTAATTAATTCATTAACTTATGTTTATTTGTATTTGATTCTGATATTCAAAAATATTGCTGTTGTGAAGTTCTTTATGATAAATAAAATTTACATAAACTTTATTTACGTGTGTTGGTCAGTGTTGCGTCCTTTATGAGTCCTTAACATTCACAAGTAGTCATCAGGTCCTACTTTTGTTAAGAGAGTACACACCAACTGTTGTTCGTCCATCACGGGTGATGAAGACCACTCTGTTCATCCAATTATTTAGGAATATGTTAGGTTAGTCTATGGGTACGAAGGTAACTAATGAGCCCGATGCGGGCCTGGAAAGATCTCGGACAGTGTGGGCAGGGAATGTTTGCTTCATGTGAAGGTTTTATTACACGGTCTTTTCTAGCTTGTCTCCGCTGTTCCGCTGCTGCTCTTCTGGATGATTCACATACCGCTGCACCTTTACAAAGAGATGTGCGCCAAGCAGTTCGGTCTTGCGCAGCAGCTTCCCATGTGTCTGGGTTTATGTCAAAGGTTTTCAATGACGTCTTTAACGTGTCTTTGAAGCGCTTCTTTTGGCCACCATGGGAGCGTTTACTCTTCTGCATCTCACCATAAAAGAGTATCTGTGGCAGTCGATGGTCTGGCATGCGGACTACATGACCTGCCCAGCGAATCTGTGACTGCATCAGAATAGTATCAATACTAGGGATACCAGCTCTGTCAAGAACGTCAGTATCCGGGATCTTGTCTTGCCATTTGATGCTCATTACCTTCCTGAGACAGACTGTATGGAAGTGGTTTAGCTTCATTACATGGTGCCTGTATACAGTCCATGTTTCACATGCATATAGCAGCACTGGAAGCACTGCAGCTCTGTACACCTTCAGCTTTGTCTGTAGACTAATGCCACTTCGATGCCAAACGTTGGTGTATAGTCTACCAAATGTGCTGCTGGCTTTGGAGATCCTGGTGTTCACCTCATCATCAATGACAATGTTCTGGGATAGTGTGCTACCAAGGTATGTGAATCTGTTCACAACATTCAGTTTCTCACCATTAACCTTGATGATTGGCTCAGTATAAACTGTGCCAGGAGCTGGTTGGTACATGATTTCTGTTTTCTTCGTGTTGATGGTAAGCCTAAAGTTGGCGCAGGCTTCGGAGAATCTATCCACAGTATGCTGCAGATCAGCCTCTGAGCCAGCATTGAGGGCACAATCATCAGCAAACAGAAGATCTCTGATGGTGTGTGATGTGACCTTGGTTTTTGCTTGAAGCCTCCTAAGGTTAAACAATTTTCCATCAATACGATAACTAATGTCGATTCCTGTGTCCCCGTTTCTAAAAGCATCAGTCAGCATAGCAGAAAACATGATACTGAGTCGGTGCAAGTACGCACCCTTGTTTAACTCCATTTGAGACGGGGAAAGGCTCTAATAGCTCACCGTTTTCCTGAACTCTAGCCTGCATTCCATCATGCAGTTGCTGCACTATTGTGATACATTTTTTTGGGCAGCCGTATTTTGCCATGATCTTCCATAGATCCTCTCTACTGACCGTGTCGAACGCCTTTGTCAAGTCGATGAAAGCTGTGTACAGGTCACAATGCTGTTCTTGGCATTTTTCTTGTAGCTGTCTTGCAGCGAACACCATATCTGTGGTTCCACGTTCTTTCCGAAATCCACACTGACTTTCAGGTAAAAGACCTTTGTCAAGATGAGCCGTAAGGCGATTCAAAAGGATTCTGGCGAATATCTTCCCAGCGATTGATAAAAGAGAGATGCCTCGATGATTGTTACAGTCTTGGCGATTACCTTTGCGTTTATATAGATGTATAATTGACGCATCTTTGAGATCGTGTGGGATGGTTTCACTCTGCCACATGTGCTGGAAGATCATATGAAGTTTCTCTATCAGAACTGCACCGCCATCTTTATAAACCTCAACAGGAATTGAATCGGAGCCGGGGGCCTTTCCACTAGACAGATGACGAATCGCTTTTTTAGTTTCCTCCAGAGTTGGTACATCATCTAATGCTTCATTTATAGGAATTTGGGGCAGGCGGATGATGGCTTCGTCGTTAATAGACGATGGCTGGTTCAGAATATTATTAAAATGTTCAGCCCAGCGTTGGAGAATTTTTTCCTTGTCTGTAATTAGTGTTTTTTCCATCTGCATTAAGGAGGGGAAATGATCCTGATGATGTTGGACCATAGACCGCTTTGAGTGCAAGGTAAAAATGTTTCAAGTCATGGCTGTCAGCAAAGCCTTGGAGCTCATCTGCTTTATTACTCAGCCATGAATCCCGCATCTGGCGTAGTTTATGTTGGACGATTCTACGCATGTTGTTGAAAGCGTCTTTCTTGGATGTAGATTTTGGATCATTTAAATATGCTTTATGGAGATGGTGTTTCTCAGCCAAAATCTGCTTTATATCATCTGAGTTCTCATCAAACCAGTCATTTTGTTTCTTGATGGAAGGACCCAGGACCTCTGTAGCAGTGTTGTAGATCTGCTCACATAGGCTGCCCAATTTGTTTCCACACTTTGGCCGTCTAGCGAGATAGATTTGAGACGGTCTTCTAAGGTGTCAGTAAATGACTGTTTGATTTTTGTCTTCTTTAGTTTGGTGACATCCAGCCTCTTTTGAGTTTTCTTCCCCTGAGGGCGCCTGGCTGGTTGGATACGAATTTTAAGTTTAGATACAATGAGGCGATGATCAGTCCAACATTCGGCACCACACATGGACTTGGTCACCCGGACATCTTGCCTGTCCTTCTTCCTAACAATTACACAGTCAATTAAGTGCCAATGCTTTGAGCGAGGGTGCATCCAGGAGGTCCTGTTGCGGGTAGGGAGTCGACAAATGGTGTTGGTGACAAGGAGGTAATGTTCTGCGCAAGTCTGGAGGAGAAGAAGTCCATTGCTGTTACATCGACCCACGCCGTACCTTCCAATAGTGCCATTCCAGGAGATGTTATTTGAGCCTACTCTTGCATTAAAGTCACCAAGAATGATGAGCTTATCTGCTTTAGGAACTGATGCAATGACTGCATGTAGTTCTTCGTAAAACTTATCCTTGACGTCATCCTGGTTTGTCATAGTTGGTGCATACGCGCTAATGATGGTGGCATGTTTTCTTCTATAAAACAGAGGGATCTTGACCGTCATGAGTCGGTCATTTATTCCCTTTGGGGGCCCCGCTAACTTGCTGACAATTGCTGTTTTGATTGCAAATCCAACCCCTGCTTCTCGTCTTTCTTCAGTTCCTCTTCCGCTCCAAAAGAATGTATAACCTGCACCCTTTTCGCAAAGTTGGCCCTCGCCTGCAAGTCGAGTTTCACTCAGTGCTGCTATGTCAATGTTGTACCTGGCCAGTTCTCTCCCAATCAGGGCAGTTCGTCTCTCAGGTCTGTTTGCGTTAAAGTCTTTGTCAAGGAGAGTGCGCACATTTCATGCGCCTAGAATGAGGGGGAAAAATCTGTCCTTTCTTTTTCTTATATGTCGCCCGCCGAAGTAGGGTACCCACCAACCGCGGTAAGCTGGTTAGGTAATGGTGGAGCAGGCAATGTTTAGGGCACCTTTTCTAGCCCCTTCCTCATTCCATGGAGATGAGCAGTGCTTTCCTAAAGAGGACTGCTCAGACACTCAGGGGGCTGCCGAATCCCACTGCTGCTCCAATCAGTGGAAGACGACCATATGGCCTGAGCCGCCTGTGTGTAGGTCTGCGACTACGACTGCCAGCGTACCCACGTCTGCCGCTTCGCCGCTCGCCCATCGCCACAGGACTTGTTGTGAGTGGATGGATGAATGGATGAAAGAGTGACTTGCGCGGTGATTTGGATTAAAGTGAGGAAGAGTTGCGCAATTCGTCGACCTCACTCCCTCGCCTGGGTCCATCTCAATCCAGTGGCAAGACAAGTCAAGACGACTGGAGATGAAGTCATGTGCAGTGGATGACCAGGGCTTTCTACGGGCCTCGCCGTGCTCCTTACGCTCCACAGCGCGTTGCTGGTAATCGCCATCATGCTCGTTGAACCAACAGGTGGTTTCTTCCGCGCAGTCTATCGAATCCAGTCTTCGCATGCATGGGTAGGCAGACCCTAACTCACCGAAGGTTTATAACCATTCGGCTACCCTCACCTAGTTTAGCCGGCCTGTCAAAGCCGTTGCCCGGGGGGTGGCCGCTGTCGCATGCTGATAGCTACGAGGAGCCACAGGTGAGAGCTGGATGCCAGGTTTGGACCAAAGGTGGCCGAGCTGCCCTGAAAAGGGCATGACAGCTCCTTCACCAGAGGTACTACCAATACCTGACTTCCCAACACCCCCCTACTTTTGTTAAGAGAGTACACACCAACTAAGGTGTTAGTAATAGGCTTTGTATATTCTAATTATCGCGCACGTAAACGCACAATTTTGTGTATGAGAATCTTCGGACGCGCTTGTTGCCAAACAAATCAGATGACGTTGCAGCTTGGAGGGAACAAGCCAGCATCTGTGTGAGACCTAAGGTCTATTGTGATTTAGTCCCAAGTATTGGGCAAGTATGATTAAGCAACATGACTTATTGATGAAAGTCATTGTCAGCTGTTACAGACGTAAGTAGTAGTCCAGTTAAGTTAAGAAACAATTGGAATTTATATATATTATTTCGTGACGTGTCACCCAAACGACATCTAGCTAGAACCTACGCTCTATGGTACTAGAATGGAGCAGCTTGGGGAGTCTACTCACGGAAAGCGTACTTGTATTCTAAAGGAATCATTATATTAAATTGTATGTTATTGCGATGAATCAATGGACTGCCGTCAAGTAAGTCACGGCTACAAAGAGAGGTTAATCAAGTAGTGTACTTAATCTTTTGTTATATGCGCAAAGGATGCCTGGATTATAAATGTTCAAAGGCTCCAATCTAATTATTTACGAGGCCATTTAAGGAGGACAGATTTTGATATGTATCTCGAAATAATGCGATGGATAATCATGAGGGTCTCTGTCCTTGACACAAGGTCAACCGTTATAGGATTCAATTGATGACCTAAACTGCTTGTTTATTTATGCACATTGTTATATTAATTTAACGGAGCCGCGCTAGCGTAGTGGTTACAACACCGCTCTGGCGACCGAGTGATTCAGGATCAAACCCGGACGACGGCATTTGAGGATTTTTCGTCGACCGGGATTTTGACTGGATTAACTCGAGACCTGGCGAGAACATTTGAAGGAGTGTCGTCGACCAGGGACTGGCGGCTCCTGAGCCGACCCAGCTCTAATGGGTACCTCCGAAAACGGCGAGTATCTGCCTGAATGGCGAGGGACACGTGTCTCTGTACAAGAAAATAGGATACTCACGTAAAAATCAATGTCAGGTTAGACATTAAAAATAACCTGAGATTTCGCCTCGAGTATTAGCGGGCGTACCAAAAAAAAATATAAAAAATATGAATTTAAATACCCAGCCATAAAGTGCTCACAGGAATAGGTCTGGAACTAGCTAACTGTATTATTGAAATGAACATTACTTTACATGCATCATGTCGATTGAACTGTCAAACCATGTCGAATGTCTCGTCCCGTTCAAGTGTTTTTGTAAAAATAAACTATGTATCAAGTTAAATCAACGAGTTCTCCCATGATCTTCTTGGCATTATTACAAGGAAAATAAGGAACTCTGCGTAGTCAGCACACATTAGTAGTCAACCATATCTACCTCCAGAAAAAGACTACCACAGTTTTGGTGGCGCAGTGTGCTCCGAAAATATCAAGTTTTCAGAAAGGAATCGAACTCAATTCAAACTCGGTTGAAAAGAAGAATGCACTCTTTCAAGGCGACAACATCGTGGACTCAGAATCAAGGTTAACGATCCTTCAAGTTCAACCCAAGTCTTTAACTGTTTGATTCAACGTTGGACCTCAACTGCAACCTTCTACCTTGGATACTGTCATTGTTTCAAGTCAACGGGTGTATCGATGCTCAGTAATACAGCGCCTGATTGCAAAATTCGACAATCCTGTTAGGATCGGGAAATTTTTATTCTTATAAACAGATAAGTAAAAAAACGCTGTCTCTTCTTTACACCGTTTTACGTTTAGCTGAGCCCTCATGAATATGTCAACTTTAATATTATTTGTATTTCGTGTTCTATGTTCAATGTTGATAGCGGGAGGTTGGGGAAAGGAGAATCACGAAGGATATATCCCAGTTTCACACCAGGGCCTTCGTGACTGTTCTGTAGGGACACATACTTGCAGATTTCCCATAGTGGAATGTCCCGACACGTAAGTGTCGAAGGATTTTAAGTCCACTGTGTCTGGTTGTCTGTGACATCTAACTGTTCTTAGCTGTAATGTCGTGTTAATTCATTGTTGTTTTCGTGGTAATTTTTTTATCTGTACGTAGTTTTATAATGTATTTTGTTTGTAGCGGTCGTCCATCTGCATCTTGCTTTCTTTTAGTTTTTTACACCTTTGTGTTTATACATTGTGATGTTACTTGTCTTGTCCTTATTCCCGTCGCAGTTATCATTGCATCTTTTGCAACGTTCACTTTTTAGTTCTTCATGTTTCTTCTGTTGATCTCTGCGAACGTGTTCTTTTGTACTCTACATCTTGTCCTGTCACTATTGTCTACATTGTCTATACTGTTGTGTTATAATAACATTTAATTGCATAACCTACTTCATTTATTAATAATATATTGAATAATTAACTGATATTGAGTACCGTTCTTAGACAGGAACGTGTTGCACATACTAGATTGACAAATAATTGTGAATTGGTTGAATAAATCTTGTCAGAAATAAGTATTTCAAGGACATATTGGTCAAAATATATTCGCTGGATTATTTTATTAAACAGGCTAAGTCCCTTCAGATGACTCCTGAAGAGGTAAAAATATTCGCACTTGCAGAATATGAAAAGTCTCAGAAGTTAGAAGCGGTAAGATTGGAAAATAGAAAATTTGAGGCTGAAGAAAACGAGAGAAAAATGCAATTTGAGGCTGCAGAAAACGAGGAAAAAAAATGAAATTTGAGGCTTAAGAAAACGAGAGAAAAATGAAAATGGAAATGGAAAATAAGAAAATAGAAATGGAAAATAGAAAATTTGAGGCTGAAGAAAACGAGAGAAAAATGAAAATGGACATGGAAAGTAAGAGAATGGAACTTGAAAATAGGAGATTAATAGCTGAAGAAAATACAAAAAAATTCCAGCTTGAGGCTGCAGAAAATGAGAAAAGATTTCAGCTTGAGATGGCTGATAAGGAAAAACGATTTCAACATGAAAAGCAAATGAAGGAGTTAGAACTTGAGCAAATTAGATTATCAAATGAGAGTAATGCTCAAAAGGCTCATGATGGTCAAGCTTCATTGTAGTGATATCAGTGATATATTCGATCACCCTTACATTAATATTTAACAAAAGATTTGAAATGTAGTGTAAATTAGTTTTCTGCCCGTGTTTATTGCGCATCATTGTCACCCATGCCTGGAATTGAAAAGTATTAATACGAAGGAAATGATAGCCATCCCAAAACCCGCCCGCGTTTTCGTCCCTCCGCCTTGAGAATTTGAAATTGACATGAAAAGCTTTTGCGTGCTGCAAATACTGGTTTCGTCTAAAGGGAGTGAGAGAGGGAATAAACAACTGCATTCTAGGAAGCTCAAGGTCAAAGTATGGTAGGGTATCCCGTCGCTTAGTAACCGATGTTTGAAATTTGTGCGCTATTGCGTGAGGAAATCCTCCAAACGTTACCCGCCACATTGTAGGCTAGACACGCAGTTAACTACGATTCAAGTACACAGTAGGGAAAAGGGCAGAAAAGGAGGAAACCTATATTGAAAGTGAAACTTATTGTGACTTTCAAAATAAACTAAAAAGAATGGTTACAAGGATAACATTGATAATATTACCTATAAAATCTTCCATGGTCATTAAAAATAACTTAGAATAATATATTTTAGTAAAATTTGTGGTTTGGCAAAAGAAAACCCAAAAAGACAAAAATGTTAACGACACTAAAGACTGACATAAAACATATATAGACAGATAGAGCTTAGTCGTCTGGTCAATAATATGTTTTAATATCAAAGATCGCCCCAGTAATAACTATGATATTGTAGAAATACTATATACGTTCGAACAGACAGACAAACGGACTATCGTTCTTGCTCATTTATTGGTAACATTTTGCGACGCAATTTTGAAAAGAGGCATGAGCGTGATTCAAATGTGATTGGTTAACGCTAGGAGGAAGAGAGAGGTAGGAAATGTTAGCCCAAAACTAGACATACTTTTGCAGTGTAATAGCATAGGCAGACTGACCAACAGACTACGAAACACATAGTATGTTTGGGGTTTTGTTTTTCCAAACTTAATTCAAAATTTGGTAGTCGCCTGATTTCATTGGCCAGTCCCAATTGATATTGGCAAAAAGCTTACACGGCTCTTGGCCATTTGATCAAAAAACTTTGTATAAGCAAGCTGCGTTGAGAATAGCAGTGTTAAGTGTGAAATAAAACTTAGCAGTCTGGACAGGGGCAAAGCTGAACTTGTGTTAATAATAATTCTAATGCCAGTCAACGTGTGCTTGTGATATTTTCATTGAGTTGTGGTAAGGAAGAAATTATTAACTTTGTTATTACAAATTTGGTGTATGAGATACTGCTTTTTTGGGAATGTTTTACGACTAAGTACACAGGTCCCCCAAGCAGACGTATGCAGGGCCTGTGGTGGTGCTCAAACGCAATAGAACTTACATGGGTTGTATAACTAAAAAAAGGATTTCCAAAGTTACCAGTGGGAAATCTAACCCACATTATTGTATGGAAGAAGATCACTTTTCACGGTGGCAGAGGCGTTGAAGCCATTAGGGGAGAGGAATAGGAACACTGGTACCAATTGTCACATCAAAATATAATGGTTGTAATGGGTTGTCAATAAGATCTGACCCTTTTCTTTTATTTGAAATGTACCATGTATTACTTGTGGAAGGATATTATAGATGTGTTATAAAGAATCATAACCTTGTTTCAGGGTTTTTGTTCTGGTACTGAACTAGTGCCAGAACCCTAGTGTATTTATCTTCGTGAGAGAAGCTGAGATTTTATTGGTACACGCTCTCTACCACACTACATCAGGGACTTTGACAGATACGGTTGAAATTTTGCTGGTGCACGCTCTCTACCACGAATCAACCCATAAAAGATAGGAGATTGTCAGATTGGGCACTTGGACATTCATCCACTTATATATATATATATATATATATATATAGATATATATATATATATATATATATATATATATATATATATATATATATATATATATATATATATATATATAGATATATATATATATATATATATATATATGTATATACATATATATATATATATATATATATATATATATATATATATATATATATATATATATATATATATATATATATATATATATATGTACTGTTCAAAAAAAGAAACGCATAGCTACTGAAGGCACACACATAGCCATAATTTTGACATTCAATAACTTTTTTAATTTAATGAGTTAATTGTTCAAATTACACACAAGAATACCTTAGGGTTTAACCAATCAATTGACAGTTGTTTTGCATCTGGGTCACGAGAGGTTTTTGGCGTACGGGCTTTCCCGTTAGTATGGTGTTAGGCCTCCTCTTGCATCGATCAGCGACAGGCATCTCCTGTTCATGGATGCGATCAGACGTCAGATGTGGGCCTGTGGGATGGCTGCCCACTCTTCCTGGAGTGTCTGGAGCAGATCACGACGATTGGCTGGAGCAACGTCTCGGCGACAAACACGTCTATGCAGCTCATCCCACAGGTGCTCAATCGGACTCATGTCTGGAGACAGTGATGGCCAAGGAAGGGTGAGAATGTTGTTGGCAGTCAGGAACTGCGTGGTCAACCGTGCACAATGGGGTCTGGCGTTGTCCTGTTGAAACACAGACCTTTGGGCAGCCAAAAGTGGAAGGGCATGGGATCGAAGAATTTCATTGACGTATCGTTGCGCATTCAAGCCTCCTTCAATGTGCACCAATTGACTCCTTCCGTTGTAACTGATCATTCCCCACACCATTGCACCTCCACCACCGTGCGGCGGAGCTTCATCAACGCAATTTTGGGCAAAACGTTCATTTCGCCTACCGTAGACCCAACGCCGTCTATTATGACGCTGCAACAAAAAGAAAGATTCGTCACTAAACCAGACACGTCTCCATTGATTGTCAGCTGCCCAGGGACGATGCTGGTTGGCCCAAAAAGTCGATTTTGGCGATGGCGGCGCGTAAGGACAGGTCCTCGGTGAGGTCGTTGTGCTTAAAGTCCAGCGTCATGCAGTCTATTCCGGACAGTTTGATCAGACACATGACGTCCTGCAGGCAATGACTGGGCAGTTGAGGAAGCTGTTGTAAACCTGTCTCTGAGGTGACGAAGCCGAATAAAGCGATCCTCCGCTGCTATTGTCACTCTGGGTCGTCCACTGCGATGCCGGTCTTCAACTGAGCCAGTGGCTTGGAACCGGTGCCAAAGTCGACTGATGGTACTCTGATGCACGTTTAGATGTCTGGCAACCTGACTTTGACTTTCGCCTGCATGCAGTCGGCCAATAGCAATGTTCCTTAAATTTATCGATAGAGACGCCATAAATGTCTGCTTGAAAATGAACTGAATTTTGTGTGTGTAGCGTTATCCTTTTATAGGGTTTCAGTTGCGTAGTCAGTGAATAATGTTCACCCCAAATTTTGTTGCTTTCACGTGCGCGCAACATGAGCTGTGGTCAAAAATTGCGTCATAAACACTATTGACCACTGCGTTGTAACGATTACAAAAACGAACGCAATTCAGGTCAACACGTGCATTTGACACTGTAAAGAACATTTGAGGCTGGTTTTTATATACACTAGCACCAAATTTTACTTACAAACTCATAAAAACGCGCCCTCGGATAGCTATGCGTTTCTTTTTTTGAACAGTATATACATATATATGAATAAAAATAAAATTATTTTGAATTAAAGAATTCCACAAACGAAAACAATAAACGAAAGATAGGGGAAGATGAAAAACGCCAACCCACCATTAATTACCAGTGTTAATCATATTCTATAGTGATACCTCAATATACTTAGGTTTTAACATTTATTTAGATGGACAGAAAATCCATTGTGGCATTTGACTTATGTAAATAAAACAATCAATTTCATTTTGTTGTTGGTCCTTACTCAGAAATTTCTGATCAGGACAAATAAATTGTAATATACCTTATTACCCAATATTCAGCCACAGAATTCTATAAGTTATATCATAGATTTGTAGTTTGTTCGTGGTTGTAGTAATCCAGTCGTGTCTATTTGATAGTATTGATTTATATGTCTGTTTAGTTGAACAACACAGCATTCACCTGCATTACCCTAGACATCAAGTCATTTAAAATATATTGTACTAAAATAATCTCAGAGTGAGATCACAGGGTGGTAGGAGATAGATTCCCTGTGAAGTCATCCCCAATTTAACAATTAGACTCAGGGATCTACATAGCTTGACCTCACTCTGTTGACAACATAAGAACACATAACAACAATAACACCAAACCCACCACATTCATCTAAAAATGGAAATATTAAAGATTTTCACTTAAAATTACCAAATTTTAATCCTCCATCAGACGACGTGATTTTCTACCTGGATAGATTTCAAGAAACATGTAAAGCCTATAACGTTGATAAATCACAGTATTGTGTAAAATTGTCAAAGCTGCTTACAGGCGAAGCATTGGCAGTATATAATATGTCGACTGCAACTGATAAAAATAATTATGAGGCTCTCAGAGCTGCTTTGCTCAAGAAATATCACGGAAAACGAATATCGTTTAAAATTCAAATATCTTTTACCACAAAACGGAAAGAATTTTAGTGATTTCATCTCACAAATACGTCTCACATTAGAAAGATGGATTGAATTATCCAAGATAGAAAAATCTTATGACGCTCTGTTTGATTTATTATTACGTGATAAAGTATTATCCTCGGTTAACCCGGCATTTCTTACTTTTTTGCACGAACGTAAACCTTCAAATATGAAAGACATGGAAGAAAATTGTATACAATTTTGCACAGCACATCCAAACATGGAAATTAGCAATTCCCATGTTAAAGCTGAATTCCCTGTTGCGTTCGCTATGCAACAAAATAGTCATTCACGCCATCGTTCATTAAGCAACGATCGGAACTTTAGAAAGGGAAATAACGAGAATTACAATTCTTATTAGGGGAAACAATTTCGTCTTAATTCTCCATATAATGTTTCTTGGGGCCAATCTCATAATTCTCGAGATTTTAACAGAAATAATTCTGGAGATTATCAATCATATAATAGTAACAATAATTGGCGATCTAAATCTCAGAATTTCAATAATGGATGCATGTCTCCAAATAAACAATATGGTCAAAGACACTATAGTGATGACAATAATTGGCGTACTAATAAAAATTGTAACTCAAACATAAATGGCAATTATAGCAATTTCAGAAATAATAGTCAGAATCGATCGCGACGAAGAGATAGATCTTCGATCAGTAGACCGCGTCATCAATCTAATGTTGCTATGATTGACACACAAGGTAACAAAGATCATAACACGAATGTTGACGCACATAATGCAATGTCTTGCTCTATTGAGAATGAACAGGTGAAATCCCGCCAGGAATGTACTACCTTAT
This sequence comes from Oreohelix idahoensis, assembly GCA_024509875.1. Lineage (NCBI taxonomy): Eukaryota > Metazoa > Mollusca > Gastropoda > Stylommatophora > Oreohelicidae > Oreohelix > Oreohelix idahoensis. Next base: position 20,729 of record JAMPIV010007979.1, read on the forward strand.
TCCAGCCCAAGGCGATCACGACGCTGCGGTATGGAGATGTCTTACCAAGTCTTCCAGCAGTTTGTACGGCCACGTAAGCATCTACGCACGACGGAACGGGATGCCTTAAATTAAACCGTGGTTTTGTTAATAATATACCTGCTTCTGTACTCTTTGATTCAGGTTGCAGCGCCATTGGCGTCAGAAACTCTTTGATTGACCCATCCTGTGCTACCAGAAAGACAGTCAAGTGTGTGACGTTCGGAGGAACAGTGGAGACATTTCCTACAGCAATCATTAATATTAACACTCTATTTTTTTCAGGAAAGATACACGCCTGTCTCCTCCCTGCACCAATAAGCGATCTCATAATTGGTCGCATACATGGGATAAAAGAGTGTACACCACAGCAGATTGCTGAATGGGAAGAGCGACATATACATGCTGCCCATGCATTTACGACTATACCTACATTTGTTTCACATGCGTGTACTGCTAATGTTCTGGAATCTAGCATTGAAAATGGTTCCATGATTCATTACGCCACTCTTAGTAATTTGTTACAACCTTTACGACATGCTTTCATTCCTAAGAATGGTATTAAGGTTTCAACACAACCTGTAAAGATTAGTAGGTCATTCCGTGGGAGATATACCTTCCCTCAGCAGAATAATATTGCCAATTCTGAAAACAAATCTTGGCGACATGATCAGCAAGCAACTGATCTGAAGAAAACTGTTAAGATGGTAAACGGTAAAGATGACTTTACAAAAATGAAAAATAATGTTGGATTTAGGACGAACTTGAATAATAAAAGTGAGATAAATAAATCTGTTAGCAAGGTTTTAACTTTGCCTAACAGACAGTCATATCCGCCTTATGGTAAACATACTGCCTTAAATACTAATAGGTCTCATAATACGTTCAGTCATTATAAGAAATCATCTCATAATAATACCATATCCTGGGGAATGAGCAGAGTGAATGTTTCCAATGTTAGTGACAATAGTCCTACATATATTGGTAAGGGTGCATATTCTAGCACCGTGTTAGTGCGTAATCTGCCACAACGAACTACTTGGCAAGCACTTAGCAATCTTTTCAACTACATGGCAGACGTTAAGTTCGTGCGTCTATTGCCACATACCAATAACAGGTATGGTGACGCCGTGATTACATTTAAGACCAATAGAGATGCTCGCATGGTACTCGAGCGAGACAATGGTGTTCATTTTCACCACCATCCTCTTCATTTACAATTGGTACCTGATTCTGCGTCACGCAGATATCAACCTACTGATATTGGAATTTGATATCACATTCTTTGATGACTCAGCTTATGCATTCATCGTTTCTTTTCTTTCTGGTCATCTTTTCTTTCTCTACTCCTCGTGGCCTATTCCAATGGAACTTTATGCCATTTGGATTGGTAAACGCACCTGCCACATTTGTACGCATGATGCGTCGCATACTATCTCATCATCCCGATGTCATTACATACATTGATGGCATTTGTCTCTTTAACGACTTATGGGATGAACATGTTATTGGATTAAATACATTACTGTCCACGTTACGGTCATATGACTTATTGGCAAAACCATCGAAAGCATTCGTGGGTTTTCACGAAATATCATTTTTTGGTCACCGTGTTGGTCACGGCCGGTTATACACTGAGGACAGTAATGTTTCTAAAATCCTAAACATTACAACACCAAAAACAAAGAAACAAGTGAGATCCTTGTTGGGTCTAATTCAATTTTATGGTAAATTCATACCTCATCTATCCACTATTACTGCACCTTTCTCTTCTTTGTTAAAGAAGGGCGCAGCTAACATGATTCGGTGGTCGGAAGAACATCAAATCGCGTTGGATACCATTAAGGCATTTTTTTCAAAAGCTCCTGTTTTAAGACTACCTAATGAATACCTTCCTTTCATCCTGCGCAGTGACGCGTCGAATTACGGAATTGGAAGCATATTGCTCCAGAAATACGCAGGTACCTTGCATCCTGTGATGTATGTATCGAGAAAACTAACGTCGACAGAGCAGAAGTATTCTGTTCTTGACAAAGAACTTCTAGCTCTCGTGTGGTCGATAACGAAACTCCAAAGATACTTACTTGGATCACACTTCATCGTTGAATCTGACCAGAAAGCACTTACTACTCTTAATACCAAAGATGTCAAGTCATCCAAATCTACTAGATATGCGATATCATTGCAACCTTACAGTTTTACAATACGTTCCATACCTGGTTCACAGAACGTTTTGGCAGACATTCTATTGCGCTGTCCATATAAACCAAACGAGTTGCTTCACCCCGCAGAGAATGAGACCTCTACGCATACAACTTCGCATTTGTAACTTACTGTTCATGCAACTGTGATTAGTTACATCATTAACGTTTAGTATCTACCTTGACTTTTGAATAAAGTTGTAACATTCATTTATATTGCTATAATGCAAAAAAATAACAACAGTAATAATAACAGTAATAATAACAGTAATAAGAAAATAACTTTGAAAAGTGATAACATTTTCTTCCGAAAGTTACATTAAGAATATAAACATTCTTATAATGTGATAGATTTAAACTTTTTGAATTACTGGATAGCTCGGAAAGTAACATTTTTACGTGGTTGGATTTTCAAAGAACGGAACTTAATGTTTTATTGACTGCTTCCGAAGATAACATTGGAACTTCAGGAATTTATTGGAACTTATAACATTGTAATTATCTGAAAAATTATTCAGTGAATTTTCACAAATAAACATAATTAATTAGTTTAATATTTAATATATTTAACTAGAATGATTTTAATACTTGTTATTAGGGCTAGTAATTGTCACTCATTATAGGTAGTGATTTACCATTAGTAATTAATTAGTACTCCTAATTATCTTTAGACACAGTTAAGTGTGTTTATCACTTCACGTGTTGTATTCGTATTCTTTTACTTGTTCACTTATCATTTGTGATGCATTCTCATCTTTGTTAGTTAAATTCATTTATTAACATTTCTTTTTATTTGGTTTTACATTCGGTTTAATTCAATCATCCTTAATACTTTTATTTCTTTAATTTTTCCCACATTGTTCCAAAGTTGGTCAATAGTGGTGGTATGCTTTCTTGGATACATTTTGTTGATTTGAGTTGAATTCTATTTTGTATTCACTCTATTATTATTAATTAATATATAAAGGTCGTTTATTATTAGAATATATAGATGTAAACTTGATTCACCTCTCCGCGATAATTAAAGAAAACAATTAATAGAATTAATTTTTTTGCGGGGGGTGGTAAGGATGCTGTTGCGTCCTTTATGAGTCCTTAACATTCACAAGTAGTCATCAGGTCCTACTTTTGTTAAGAGAGTACACACCAACTAAGGTGTTAGTAATAGGCTTTGTTTATTCTAATTATCGCGCACGTAAATGCACAATTTTGTGTATGAGAATCTTCGGGCGCGCTTGTTGCCAAACAAATCAGATGACGTTGCAGCTTGGAGGGAACAAGCCAGCATCTGTGTGAGACCTAAGGTCTATTGTGATTTAGTCCCAAGTATTGGGCAAGTATGATTAAGCAACATGACTTATTGATGAAAGTCATTGTCAGCTGTTACAGACGTAAGTCGTAGTCCAGTTAAGTTAAGAAACAATTGGAATTTATATATATTATTTCGTGACGTGTCACCCAAACGACATCTAGCTAGAACCTACGCTCTATGGTACTAGAACGGAGCAACTTGGGGAGTCTACTCACGGAAAGCGTACTTGTATTCTAAAGGAATCATTATATTAAATTGTATGTTATTGCGATGAATCAATGGACTGCCGTCAAGTAAGTCACGGCTACAAAGAGAGGTTAATCAAGTAGTGTACTTAACCTTTTGTTATATGCGCAAAGGATGCCTGGATTATAAATGTTCAAAGGCTCCAATCTAATTATTTACGAGGCCATTTAAGGAGGACAGATTTTGATATGTATCTCGAAATAATGCGATGGATAATCATGAGGGTCTCTGTCCTTGACACAAGGTCAACCGTTATAGGATTCAATTGATGACCTAAACTGCTTGTTTATTTATGCACATTGTTATATGAATTTAAATACCCAGCCATAAAGTGCTCACAGGAATTGGTCTGGAACTAGCTAACTGTATTATTGAAATGAACATTACTTTACATGCATCATGTCGATTGAACTGTCAAACCATGTCGAATGTCTCGTCCCGTTCAAGTGTTTTTGTAAAAATAAACTATGTATCAAGTTAAATCAACGAGTTCTCCCATGATCTTCTTGGCATTAATAATAATAATAAATAATAAATTCTTTAAGCGCCAAACACGGCGCATAAGGCAGAAACCAGTGCTCTCCAGGTTGTTCGTTGTGACGCCACTCCTCTTAGCTCTTGCACATTATTTAGGCCCAACGTTCTTCCTTCTCTTATTATTGTTCTTCTGAGTGTTTCTTTTGGTCTTCCTTTTTTCCGCTTACCCTCAGGAACCCAAGTGAGCGCCTGTAGTGGTATTCTGTTGTTTTGCATTCGTAGGACATGACCGATATATGACCATCGTCTTTTCCTTATATAGTCGGAGACATATTTCTGCCTAGAGTCTTCTCTTATTTGTCGATTAGTCTTGAATTCTTTCCAACTGATGTTCATGAGTTTTCTAAGACATTTGTTCTCGAATGTATTCAGCTTGTTCTCCAATGATTTTGTTATTTTCCAACTCTCACAGCCGTATGTTAACACTGAGATAACATTTGAATTAAACAGACGAAGCTTGGTATGTATATTCAATGATCGTAATTTCCAAATGTTAGATAATCTATTGAAGGCGCTAGCTGCCAAAGCAATTCTAGTATGGATTTCTCTTGTTGTGTCACCATCCTGAGTCATTTTACTGCCTAAATAATTGAAACTTTCAACTTTCTGTAGTTTTTCCCCGTTCAAGATGATATCAAAGGTCTCGTTAGAAAAGTTCATAGCTTTAGTTTTAGAGGCATTTATTTGGAGACCAATTTTAACCGAGAGATGACACAAATTATTTATTGCTTCTTGGGATTGTCTTGGTGTTGAACTTAAGAATGCTACATCATCTGCGAAATCCAGGTCCCCCAGGAATTTTCCATTTGTCCATTTTATACCCAATTCTTGGCATTATTACAAGGAAAATAAGAAACTTCGCGTAGTCAGCACACATATCAACCATATCCACCTCCAGAAAAAGACTACCACAGTCAGCTTGTCCCAAAAGATCCCTATTCCATTGATATCGTTTTCACGTCTATGCGTCTAATTGTCGTCACTTATCTGTGTGGGTGTAGGTATGAGTGGTTGAATATATATATATATATATATATATATATATATATATATGTATATATATATATATATATATATATATATATATATATATATATATATATATATATATATTTATATATATATATATTTATAGGAAAACTGTCTTATCTAAGAATCTCAGTCGTAACCGATAGACTGGATTAGATTATCTCCAATAGATTATCTCTAAAATCGAGGGACAAACTTTACCTTTCACCATTTCACTCGTGAAAATCTATTTCTTTACATTATGTCCCACTGAGCTATCGCCTGTTCTAGTTCTATCCAGACGGGACCATAGTTGATCTTAATTCCCCTATTAAAAATCTACGACAGTCACATGATGATGAACTACTTACTTCATCATCTTTATCAACACCATTCAACTTTTCAAAGAGAATAGGACTTCAACAAATCTGTATCAGGTCGTACTGCCCTATTCCACCAACGTTCCCTGTGTTCTTTATCTCTTTCATTTTTTCTCTAGAAACTGGGACATGTTGTGACGTTTAACGCAGGAACAGATAAAAGAAAAAAGGGGAAAATAGAATAAAATAGATTTGACAACGAGCGTTCCTTCACACCACTACTTTCCGAGGCCCACTTGGTGTTGGGGGCCCCCTGTCTTCTTCGGCGGTAGTTACGCCATCGTGTGGAGGAATATGATCACCTGCCCCAGCTGGCATGGTACTTGAAGAAGTTAAAAAGAAGAAGAAGAAGGGGAATTTATTAGGAAACTGCCCAGTTACAAAGAAGAAGAAGAAGAAGAAGAAGAAGAAGAAGAAGAAGAAGAAGAAGAAGAAGAAGAAGAAGAAGAATAAGACGAAGCACAAGAAGTAGAAGAAAAAGAAGAGAAATTCATTAAGAAACGGCGCAGTTACAGCACTTTTTAGTATTTTATTGCTATACTGCTAGACAGTATTTAACAATTTCTGAAAATCAAATAATATGATGTTTACAATCTGTCTGCTTAAATGTGTGTTGTGCTTATTAGGTTCTTTTCGTGGGTTCGATTATTTGATGTAATACTGTACTTTTGTCAATGGAAACACACTGTAACATCTTTAACGCTATAAATCTGAATAAATCCACGGCTCAAAGTTCAGACGTTTAATACATGCCTCAAACATTATCAGACTAAATTCCACAATTTTGTAATTAGACACCATAGAGGTATTCCGTAGACATCTAGTAGTCAATCCGTCCGTAACATGAATGGATACAGATACAGTGTGTCGCGTCGTTAACATTTGCGAGGGACGCAATCGAATTTAATTAATAATTAATACTTTATTGATACCGATGCCAGATCACAGGGATAATATAATCATGACATAAGGACAAGCATTGTGATCCAATGCTACCTAAAACCTTTACTATAAAAGAAGAAAACAGCACAGATAAAGTAGTTTCTTTCTAACATTTTTTAAAATTTTTGTCTGAAAATCATTCACTGATATACTGCACTCATGATTCATCGCCATAACAAAACAAACGTGTACAGTAAAACTATAAAAAAAAAATATGATGAATAAAGTACCAGTCACCTCAGTGTGAAACTTGAGCTTGCTTGTTGTTACACAGCTTGTCAAATCTTGGCACCAATTGAGATATAGGTACCCTCATTTCCTTCTCCACATCAAGTCTTGATCTGAACTTGGTTTTTATGACAGCCACTGCTGAAAACCCAGCCTCGCAGAGATAGGCGATTGCAAAAGGAATTAATATCTTCAGTGCTCTCTTGCTCAAGCTTGGGAACTCCTGTTTCACTGAATACCAAAATTTTGGCAATGCCATGGATGGAAACTTCGCTTGTAGTGAAGAGTCTGATGAAAGTTCTATCAGTTCTTCCTCTTCTGCAGTACTGAAGTGCAAAGGAGCATCAGTACTGAAGGGATTTTGAACCCATTGAAACCTGTCACAGTTTTCAGGAAAGTATTTTTCAAAATGAACACTGAGTTGAGATAAGTGTCCTTGAATTATAGAAACAATATCTGCACTATAATCTTCACACTCAGACAGCTGAGTGAAAAGGCCCTTGAGTATAAGAGTGAGATCCATCTTTGTTTCATAGATCTGGAAAAGGCGTTTGACAGGGTCCCCTGGAGCAAACTTTGGGACTGTTTGGCAAGGAAGAATATTCCAGCACCTCTGATTCATGCTATACAGAGCTTCTACAAGTCTTGCAGAAATTATGTGAGGACAGCAAACCATAAGTCAGAAGAGTTCAGGACCACCACTGGTGTAAGACAAGGTGATATCCTATCACCTTACCTCTTCATACTCCTTATGGACGATGTCATCAAGGCATGTAAGGAGAGAACAAGAAAGTATTCAGTGGGGTACTGGAAGATGAGACAGGTCTATATTTCGGAGCTGGCATTTGCTGATGATGTTGCCCTGATTGCTAAATCAGAGGCACATCTCCAATCCAACCTGCAAGTCTGGAAGGAAGAGCTGAGAAGAGAGGGATGGTCATAAGCAGCTCTAAAACAAAATCCATGGTGATATCACGAGAAGAAAGAAAACATCAGATTAAGTTGGGAGAACAGGTCCTGGAGCAGGTCGACCACTTTAAATATCTCGGAGCTATTATAGACCGAAAGGGAGGCATCAAAGAAGAGTTGGCCACTCGAAAAGCAGCGGCTGGGAGACTTTTTCAGGCCATAAATCGTGGATTCCTCAGCAAGAAAGAGGTTGGTAAGAAAACGAAGATGGCTGTATACCGCTCCACCTATGTCCCAGTCTTGAAATATGGATGCGAGTCGTGGGCAATGACTACAACCCACAAAAGCCAGATCCAAACCTCAGAAATGAGGTATCTGAGGAAAGTGGTTGAAGTAACAAGAAGAGACATGGTCCGCAACCAGACGATCCGTCAAGGCCTAAAATCCCATCTGCTGGAGACCCAAATAGAACAGTCCCAACTAAGATGGTTTGGCCATGTCTGCAGAATGGGAGAAGATCGGCTACCACGACAAGCATGGGAAACAAAGAGCCAGGGATCCAGACCTCCAGGACGACCCAGAGTCCGCTGGGAGGACAACATTAGACAATCTTTGAAGGACCGAGGACTAGAATGGAACCAGGCCAGGAAGAAGACAGCTGATAGAATGGTCTGGCGCTCTCTCTTCCAAACCTCTACACCTCACGGTAGAAGGGGAACGACTAAGTAAGTATATCTGCACTAAAATATATTTCATTGTCTGATTTTTGTTCTTTCATTTGACTCAGCTTTCTAGAGAATTATTCTCCTGGTTTGCCCACGTCATTCTTATGAACACTTTCTAAATGGCTCTTCAATTTGCTAGGCAGCATACATTTGACAAGAGAGTACTTTGAAACACAAAACACGCTGTGGCCGCTCTTCATTGCTCACAAGAGTACACGTGAAACCAAAATCTAAGTAACCTTCGTCGTATTTTCTATACTTACGTTTCCTTTCCTCATTACCCCTTTCCTTGTCATCCTCAACAAGTTCTCGCTTTTTACTAACACTTGCCAAAATAAAAAATATGTCCATAGTTTATATCAAACTAACAACATAATCAAACACGTTTGAAACCAGAAAATCACCGTGCTACCTACTATGATCGCGCGAAGAGAATGCGCGGAAAGTTGATAGGCGGGTCGGGGGAGCGTGGTTTTCTTAAGTTTGGGCCATTTTAAAATATAAATTTCGTCAGTGCATTATATTTTACCGAAGAGCTATTTTTTAATCATCCTGCTGTCAATCATAAATGGCATGTGTAAGGACGGAAAGAAACTTCAGAATTAAAAAGAGCGCAGTTGCGTAATTTATTCTGCAAGGTGTCTTTGGAGCCGATCGATGAGAAATCTGACATATAAACGTCAAACAAAGTACATTCGGTGAGAAAGGCACCCGGTCACAAGAGCACTGGGTCAAAAGGACACCCGGTCACAGATACACACGGTCCCAAGGACGTGTGTTTACATGACAACCTCGTTCATTTGAGTGGGCATAAAGGCCGACAGAAAAAAAAGTGTCTCATTTACCGTGGGCAATTTTTCATGACACTAACCCAGCTATGGCAAATGAGACACGTTGACGGCTCAGATATTTATAGACTCAATCACTAATATAACTCTCCTATTAGCAAACAAAAGCCGAATAAAGACCGCAATACTTGCGTCTAGTAATTTGTAGAGGCAGATGAACAATACAGGATACCATTGGTTGGTTTACGTTACTGATGGGTGTTCACATACAATAAATATTAGTGATTGAATCTAACATTTCACGTGTCTTATATTCTATAGTTGGGTATAGTATCGTGAAAAATGACCACAGCCTACGAGGCAGTATTTGAAATGCTCAATTGCTAGTGTGCAGAAATGATTGCGTCTATAATTAGTCTGGGTCATCCTATGGTACATATTCGGGTCACGTGGGGGGTCGAGCTAGACCTCTGTTTTTGAAGCATTATTCCAAGTAATACTTAGCTGGCAGAGTGGACAGTGGCGATTCACTCCTGTGGCTAGGCGGTGGGTGCCGTTCGGAAGGTCCTGGTTCGATTCCCGGTAAGTCTATCACTTCTGTTGTTTTTCTGTTGTCTGGTCTTCTACGTCTTTATTTCTCACTGAGTGCCGATAACATACCTTTGTGTGTTGTTTGTTTATTTATTTGCTGTTTACAGGCCTCAGGTTTCCCCTCCTTATATGTTTATACAGTATTTGAAATGCTCAATTGCTAGTGTTACCTTTCTAGTTTCACTGTCGCACAGAGGCAATGGCATCATTTGGATTGTCCCTGGTACGATATACTAGTGAGCTTATCACTTATATTTCTTTCCTGTTGTCTAGAGTCATCCTTCCTGTTTTACGATTGCCTATTATATACTTATATTTATTTACGGCTTACAGATTGCATGTTTCCTTATTTATTTATGAGATCACCCTTTCGTGACTTAAACTAATCAATCCTTTATGTGTTGTTCACTTTCCTGCGTGATTGGTTTGGTTTTGTAAGGACCATATCAGTGCTTCGATCTCCTCCCTTAGATCACAGGAGGATCTCAGCACAGTGCACGAACTCCTGAGCAACAGCGAGGATCCAAATGTGTGTATACAGGAATCATACATTCTATACATATTTTTGTGTTGGGTAAGTTTCCTAAGTTTTAAATTTTGTCAAAACAGCGGCCGTATGGCCAGCTCTTAACGATTTCCAACTGTTGATGGGTTTTTAACGTGTGCAACGTGCACACCGGACCTCTTATTATTTCGCCCTTAGCCGAGAAGGCTAGGTATCTGATCTCACTACTCAGGAGATCAGGAAGGACATCATTTGGAACCACTTGTTCTGACACAAATTCCCCTCAGTTATATTCTCTGTACTGGGAGCGAACCCGGTACCTTTATAATTAGAGACGAACTGAGCGACACTGACCCCCCTCCCCTGGACACAAGTATTTCGGCCCTTATTTAACTTATACTGTACTTATTAATAGAAACGTTATATTAGGGATTGAGTCTATAAATGTCTAGGTCGGTCACGTGTCCTACATTTCATAGTTGGGTACAGTGTCGTGAAAAATACCTACAGCCAGTAAGGCACTTTTTTGAGGTGCTAAAATGGCAGTGTTTCCTTTCACGATTCACTTTTGTAGCAAGGCGATTTTCTCTTGTCAGCTCGTCTTATTCTCGCTCCTCTCTTCGCTTCCCTACTTCTCCTTCTGCTTTCATATTTCTTCGTTTTATCTGCCAAAGGTATCGTCCACATAGCACAATGTCCGTAGCTCCGGCGATGATTCTTGCTTGTGAGATAACTCATGGCAGCATTGCAACAGATGGTGGAAATATTCGGTCACCCTAGTAATAATAATAATAATAAATTCTTTAAGCGCCAAACACGGCGCATAAGGCAGAAACCAGTGCTCTCCAGGTTGTTCGTTGTGACGCCACTCCTCTTAGCTCTTGCACATTATTTAGGCCCAACGTTCTTCCTTCTCTTATTATTGTTCTTCTGAGTGTTTCTTGCTTACCCTTGAGCGTGTAGTGGTATTCTGTTGTTTTGCATTCGTAGGACATGACCGATATATGACCATCGTCTTTTCCTTATATAGTCGGAGACATATTTCTGCCTAGAGTCTTCTCTTATTTGTCGATTAGTCATGAATTCTTTCCAACTGATGTTCATGAGTTTTCTAAGACATTTGTTCTCGAATGTATTCAGCTTGTTCTCCAATGATTTTGTTATTTTCCAACTCTCACAGCCGTATGTTAACACTGAGATAACATTTGAATTAAACAGACGAAGCTTGGTATGTATATTCAATGATCAATTTCCAATGTTAGATAATCTATTGAAGGCGCTAGCTGCCAAAGCAATTCTAGTATGGATTTCTCTTGTTGTGTCACCATCCTGAGTCATTTTACTGCCTAAATAATTGAAACTTTCAACTTTCTGTAGTTTTTCCCCGTTCAAGATGATATCAAAGGTCTCGTTAGAAAAGTTCATAGCTTTAGTTTTAGAGGCATTTATTTGGAGACCAATTTTAACCGAGAGATGACACAAATTATTTATTGCTTCTTGGGATTGTCTTGGTGTTGAACTTAAGAATGCTACATCATCTGCGAAATCCAGTAGTAGAGCCACCATACTAGGGAAGCGGCAAAGGATGTCCCTTAGGGAATCCATCTGCTGGTGCCGCCCCGCTCGCCCTCCAGATAGCCGTGTTTACGACTGCTTACCCAGCAGACATCCAGTCTCTCGGCACACTGGGTCATCTTAGACTTAGGGTCATTTATTAATGACTAAAATATTACTAAACCCATGATATGGGTATGTTCTGGGGCTTTCCATGACTGAAGATGCTTTGACTCCAGTCTTACCTGCTTATTACAATTCTTGAGCAGCACTGCCTTAAAATAAAATAAAATGGAGTTCCAGTCCAAGATGTCAAAGATGTCTGATGCATATCTGACGCATCTCTTGTGATTTGAGTTTTGTTACCATGCTTTGATACATTTTAAAAATAATAATAAGAAGAAGAATGAGCTATAACGCCAACATTTTACATGTACGATAACATGTGATAAGTACTTGTATCTTGCCCTATTGCCAAGTGGCGATTCTCCCAATGACATCATCTCAGATTAGGCAAGAACAAGCAGAAGAGAGAAGAACGCGCCGAAAGGTACACCAAGAAAAAAAAAAGAGCAGCTGAAGGTTATCACCTTAGAGGCGAATTCCCATAGTCAGTTATGACTACTACAGATTACTATGTTTTATGTCTATCGTCAGCGTCCGATTGGCAGAGTGGTTGGGGCGATAGTCTCTACGGGTTAGAAAACTGATAGCATTACGGTCCAGTCTATCCAGCTTCAAATGGTTATCTGACTCTGCTCTTTTTAAGGAAAGTTCCTAGCGAGTCAGGGAACTGGTCGCCCCATTTCATGACGCTGTAAGTATAATGAGTTCTCTAACATTTCACTCCCCTCTGCTGAAGGACTACCTTTACCTTGTTCTTAAACAATAATCTTATCAATCACCGCTGTCAACAGATATCGTTTTCATTAGGTGTCTTTTTGATCAGGTGTCTAATTAGCTGGATGCCCTTACGACCGGATGTTCTTTTGCACTCATGTCTAGTTGTCAGGTGTCCACATCACCTTGATTTATGTTTGTCACCTTGGTATGTTAGGGAAGTGTGGAAAAGTGGCTAATTGACCACATGATGTATGCAGTCGGCAGCATTAGTCACCAGGATGGTCTTCCAAACCGGATAGGTCTCTCTCTCTCTCTCTCTCTCTCTCTCTCTCTCTCTCTCTCTCTCTCTCTCTCTCTCTCACGCACACACACACACACACCGCACGCACGCACGCGCGCACGCACACACAAACACAAATAAGAGAGAAAACAAGTCACCCCCAACTGTAAGGGTTAAAGGTTGTCCGTCGGGCAAGAGCCTTTTTTGCAAAAACAAAATGCTTTTCTCTAGCAGCACAGTTACCGGGTTCTGGGATCCAAACCTGGCAGCGTCATGCTCCAGTCTACCCAGCGTTAAATGGGTACTTGACTCTGCTCTTGAGTTAAGGAAGGCAAGAGCAGCGATGAAGGAAACTGGTCACCCCACCTAAAAAAACTGGACCTAATATAATGAAGTCTCTAACATTCAATTCTCTTCCGGCAGTTTCTGCTATGGGACTGCCTTAACCTGCAGACACTCCGTACATACACATATGACCTCAGGAAGCTATACAAATCCAGGCACATATACGAAAGAGAAGTACAAGAAACAGGCAAAGTTAGTGAAAGAAATGCCTTGTACACTGAGCTGCACTGGCTCTTGTTAGACCGCTTCAGACTGGGAACCACATTTTGCCCGAGGCTCCATAAAAATACCGATAGCAAATTAACAAATGTTACAGATTGAAAAAAAAAAACAACCAAACAAACAAAACAGAGCGCCGTGTGTTAATTAGCGACGCTGAGACACGCAAGAAACTAATCCTCGCGGAGAAACACGACGGATAACCTCAAAAAAAAAAATTAACTGGAAACGAATTCAGCACAAAAATAAAAAAAACGAGTGATAAATAGTAGAAGGAATGAATTACAGATATTAGCAAAATGTGTTCTCATTATTTTCTTGACCTGCTTATTACATTGAGCTTGAGCAGTTCAGTTCACGTCATCTGACCTAAGAGTTAGGTGATCATGTTATTCTTCTTCTTCAACTTAGTGTATCATGCCTGGTGGCTTGGACGATCATATCTCACCACAACTTCATTCTCCAGTACTATTTATCATTTAGGTGATTTTTTTCCATGCCATGATATAAAACTGTCCAGCATCTTTTTGCCTTCCTCCATCTTCTTTACCTTCAATCTTTTATGTTGTCACGATATATTACTGCTTACGACTTCTCATGAAATGTCCATAGAATGTGGACAACTCCTTTATAACACGAGGAATAAGCTTCCTTTGCGCATTGACCTCTATCAGGACACCCTCATTACTCTTTCTAGCCATCCATACTATTTTTTACATCTTTTTATAAAACCACGTATCTGGGCTTTTTCTACTTGTTTACTAATTGTCCATGACTCACTCCCATATTTCAGGACTGGTTCTATGTAACACTGAAGAACTGTCTTTCTTACTTCCATTGAGGAAGAATGGTTGCATAAAATATGTTTCCATTATTGTGATAACACGTCAATACAAAAGATTATAATATTATTATTTTGGTAGTTGACAGCGGCGATAATTATCAGTGATAACAAGAACTGCCCGGAGAGGTCTTGCAAGGAAGTAGGTGTTGCATCCATCCAGAAAGGTGATTCATATATTTATTTGTGTTTGTGTTTGCCGAGTGTCGAAAATCCGGTTTAGAAAGTTTGCATAACAGAAAGTGACAGACTATTGGATTTAACTAAAAGGGAGATAAAACTATGACTCATAGATTTGTGTCAAAGGGTGATACATTTTTAAGTGCGGCCTTTGAGATTAAGTCGTGTTTTTTTTAGTTAATAGGGAGTTAAGAGTAAGAAATTCCGGTTTCATAAATTTGCATAAGCTTGTTTAGCGGGTTTGGAGTTTGTGTTAGAGGGTGATAAAACTATGACTTGTTGATTCGGAAGCAAAGGGTGATAATCTATAATTACGTCCCTTGAGGAAAAAGTGCTTTGGGATATTTATAGAACGTGCCCTAAATAGAAAAGCAGGCTATAAGAATTCAAAAATACAGTGAGCATCAGCATCAGCGGGTTAATGCAGATTGCCTTTAACGATTGTATCTGAAGAGCAGACTAATAAATACTCATTAACAGCTCGACTGTAGGTGCCTGAGGGTAAGAAAGAATATATATATATATGTATATAAATATATGTAGTTCTATTGATTAATTACAGTGGGCGTTAGGAAATGTGTAGATGTGTTTTGAACCATTGTATAATTTCTGGAGGCAAAACAATGCCAAGATATATATTCAAATAATTAAGAATGGTGGCAAAAGTGTGTCTGTAGGTCTAGAAACGCATTTAAAGAATTATTTTTTGATGGAATGGACCACACACCAGGAACGTAAGGAAGGATGAAAGCGATTGTTTTACGGGATTGTTTAAGCTATTACTTAGAATTTATACTTACTTACTTACTTAGTCGTTCCCCTTCTACCGTGAGGTGTAGAGGTTTGGAAGAGAGAGCGCCAGACTATTCTATCAGCTGTCTTCTTCCTGGACTGGTTCCATTCTAGTCCTCGGTCCTTCAAAGATTGTCTAATGTTGTCCTCCCAGCGGACTCTGGGTCGTCCTGGAGGTATGGATCCCTGGCTCTTTGTTTCCCATGCTTGTCGTGGTAGCCGATCTTCTCCCATTCTGCAGACATGGCCAAACCATCTTAGTTGGGACTGTTCTATTTGGGTCTGCAGCGGGTGGGATTTTAGGCCTTGACGTATCGTCTGGTTGCGGACCATGTCTCTTCTTGTTACTTCAACCACCTTCCTCAGATACCTCATTTCTGAGGTTTGGATCTGGCTTTTATGGGTTGTAGTCATTGCCCATGACTCGCATCCATATGTCAAGACTGGGACATAGGTGGAGCGGTATACAGCCATCTTCGTTTTCTTACCAACCTCTTTCTTGCTAAGGAATCCTCGATTTATGGCATGATAAAGTCTCCCAGCCGCTGCTTTTCGAGTGGCCAACTCTTCTTTGATGCCCCCCTTTTGGTCTATAATAGCTCCGAGATATTTAAAGTGGTCGACCTGCTCCAGGACCTGTTCTCCCAACTTAATCTGATGTTTTCTTTCTTCTCGTGATATCACCATGGATTTTGTTTTAGAGCTGCTTATGACCACCCCTCTCTTCTCCAGCTCTTCCTTCCAGACTTGCAGGTTGGATTGGAGATGTGTCTCTGATTTAGCAATCACTTAGAATTTATACAAGACTTAATCATTGTATGGAGGCGGATCATGGACAAATGGTTCTAACTAAGGATTTAGAGGAAAATTGTAATCACACTGAACTGGATTTGGTTGATACTGTTATAATATGTCCTGTGCATCTGCTAGCACATTGTCTGAAACTGTCTATCATCCCCAACCTTTGTGATAGTGGGATAGTGATGGACAATATAGGGGTTACTTCTAATATGTTTCAGGTTATATCATGTCAACCCAACTACTCATAAAAGAGTCAGCCACTACTGAAGGAACTACTGGTGCAAGCGCCTTTTGAGTTCAGAGGGCCAGTCATCAAGTACCTACTGCCTGGAGGAAGTTCAACTAAATTTTCCTTCCAGGACAAGAGTGGAACTAGCTTCATTCTAACAGATGAGTTGCAAAACAAGGCAACTGTAGAGTGTTCGAGTCACACCACAATTATATATAGACAATACTAGTTAATGATGTCACCTGTTTGGGCATAATGAAAGCCAGTATAGACAATCATTCATTAACTGTGAGAGTAGATGAGTTTTAAGAGATAAATCTTATACAACCAGAAGGATTCCAACCAAGCAAGAACCTTCTACACATTTAGAGACCTTTTAATTCGTTGGAACAATTTTTTTTTTAGGTTTTATTTATTTACTGTTGTAATTTAATTTGATTTCATTGAGAGCTTTTCAAACAGAAAAAAAAACCTGTAAAAATAAATTGTAAATATTTACCAGCAGACTTACTTAAATTTATTTAAGTAAAGTTCCAGTTCTTGTTGGTAGATACATTAGTTTTTACCCCTAGCAGAGCTAATAACATAATCATAGGAGGATCTTGAGAGGGATCCCATATGAATCTAGGAAAATACAATATAATCATCCCTAGAAACTTAAACAGCTTAATCTTACCTTTGATGTCTATATACCCTTATTCTTTTCAGAAAAGGGGGTATTACTTATAAGACCAGACTCTTATTTGGCACTATCCTGGTATCACCTGGTACAACTTTGTGTCCATGATATCTTATAATTTCAATAACATCAACCCTCTCGTGACAGGCTTCATCTTCTATTCTACTTGTACACGTTGTCTGAGCACTGCCGTCTTCTCTTCCCGTGTGTTTGAGCCAAGGATACTAAGCGGTGAGTCGGTTTTTTTTCCATGGGTCATGACTTACACTGTTCAAAAAAAGAAACGCATAGCTATCCGAGGGCACGTTTTTATGAGTTTGTAAATAAAATTTGGTGCTAGGGTATATAAAAACCAGCCTCAAATGTTCTTTACAGTGTCAAATGCACGTGTTGACCTGAATTGCGTTCGTTTTTGTAATCGTTACAACGCAGTGGTCAATAGTGTTTATGACGCAATTTTTGACCACAGCTCATGTTGCGCGCACGTGAAAGCAACAAAATTTGGGGTGAACACTATTCACTGACTACGCAACTGAAACCCTATGAAAGGATAACGCTACACAAAAAAAATTCAGTTCATTTTCAAGCAGACATTTATGGCGTCTCTATCGATAAATTTAAAGAACATTGCTATTGGCCGACTGCATGCAGGCGAAAGTCAAAGTCAGGTTGCCAGGCATCTAAACGTGCATCAGAGTACCATCAGTCGACTTTGGCACCGGTTCCAAGCCACTGGCTCAGTTGAAGACCGGCATCGCAGTGGACGACCCAGAGTGACAACAGCAGCGGAGGATCGCTCGTCACCTCAAAGACAGGTTTACAACAGCTTCCTCAACTGCCCAGTCATTGCCTGCAGGACGTCATGTGTCTGATGAAACTGTCCGGAATAGACTGCATGACGCTGGACTTTGGGCACAACGACCTCACCGAGGACATGTCCTTACGCGCCGCCATCGCCAAAATCGACTTCTTTGGGCCAACCAGCATCGTCCCTGGGCAGCTGACAATCAATGGAGACGTGTCTAGTTTAGTGACGAATCTTTCTTTTTGTTGCAGCGTCATGATAGACGGCGTAGGGTCTACCGTATGCGAAATGAACGTTTTGCCCAAAATTGCGTTGATGAAGCTCCGCCGCACGGTGGTGGAGGTGCAATGGTGTGGGGAATGATCAGTTACAACGGAAGGAGTCAATTGGTGCACATTGAAGGAGGCTTGAATGAGCAACGATACGTTAATGAAATTATTCGACCCCATGTCCTTCCACTTTTAGCTGCCCAGAGGTCTGTGTTTCAATAGGGTAATGCCAGACCCCATTGTGCACTGCTGACCATGCAGTTCCTGACTGCTAACAACATTCTCACCCTTCCCTGGCCATCACTGTCTCCAGACATGAGTCCGATTGAACACCTGTGGGATGAGCTGCATAGATGTGTTTGTCGCCGAGACGTTGCTCCAGCAAATCGTCGTGATCTGTTCAAGGCACTCCAGGAAGAGTGGGCAGCCATCCCACATGCCCAAATCAGACGTCTGATCGCATCCATGCCCAAGAGATGCCAGTCGCTGATCGATGCAAGAGGAGGCCACACACCATACTAACGGGAAAGCCCGTACGCCAAAAACCTCTCGTGACCCAGATGCAAAACAACTGTCAATTGATTGGTTGAACCCTAAGGTACTCTTGTGTGCAATTTGAACAATTAACTCATTAAATTAAAAAAGTTATTGAATGTCAAAATTATGGCTATGTGTGTGCCTTCAGTAGCTATGCGTTTCTGTTTTTGAACAGTATAGTTATCTCTACTTTATCCATTCATTACCATTCATCTCCATATAGAGCACAGACCTCCAATAAGTAGTTACCCTGTGCCATTCTTTCAATATATTTTTATGTCTTCTTTATGCATTCAAAGTCTATTTTTAAATCCTCTCCTCCGGGGGTTTATTTTTATTGCCGCCCTTTATTTCTCGGACACCGGACGATTCCATGATTTTAATTAGATCTTCGGGGCGCGCAGTGTTTTTAAAGTAGATCCCAATGGCTTCTGAGTTACCTAACCTTGGCTTATATACACTTTCTTTCTTTAATCTGAAGCTGTATTGGTTCTTCCCAGGCTGTCTTCCATAAATCAATGTTTGTTTTCATGTACGGTGATGTGTGTCGCGAGTATGGAAGTAGATGATGTCTGAGTTTAGACAGAGTATGAATGAGTAATGTGACAGTAGAGGAAAAGTGAGGTCTGACTTCTGGAGAGAAGAAAGATAGAATCAGGTATCTATTGTCTTCTTCCAGCCACACTCGAGACTGTGTTTAAGATGTCAAGTAAATCCTCCGTCCTCTCTTGCTAAATAGGTTACTCTATCACGGTAAGGACTATACCAGCAAACATCAAGTGACAGATAGAATAAAAGTAAATTCTGACAGCTTAGAACATATGAATATATTTATTAAAGAATCCACAAAACAAAATGAAATAATAACTGCACTAGCTCTGATGGCTTGTGATTACCTATCATAACCAAACAAATAAACTCAATCGCACAGGCAGACGGACTCGATTTCACACCACCACCTACACAAACAAGTACACCCAACCCATAACAATCTAACTAACAGGGGAGGCCCTCAGTTCTTTTGATGAAAACGGCCAATTCTGTGTTATTAATAATCCCGGAAGGTGAATTACTCCTGAGCTAGGAAATGCTATACTTTTCCCACTAATTGGGTGTTTTCAGGCGATTGAGCTCAGTTCTCACTGTGCAGATACCTACTAAATCCAGATGCTTTAAAATGCCTTTGGCTTGAGGCGATACTAACACGCGAATGCTGTGAGAATTAGACCCGCTGATATATATATATATATATATATATATATATATATATATATAGAAATATATATCAATATATATACATAAATATATATATATATATATATATATATATATATATCCGACAATGGCTTCTGCTGGCAAACGAGTAACCATGAGTGTTCCAATGACGCACCTTAGTGAAGACTTGACCACCAAGACAGTTAACATTTACTGGCAACTGCCTACTCCTCTATGACATTATGTCTGTATATGCTGTCTTAACAGGATATCGATGGGTCTAACCGTATTGCCCACAATCGTGGATGGCAATAGAGGCAACCCGTATGTGCTGGAGTGATGGGTAATTGCAAATGGTGGCAATAGGTGCTGTAGGTATGTAATCTAGGAAGCAGGAATAATGCGTACTTGCAGAAAACAGTAATTGATGTGGTATTTTATAATACTGGAAGCAGCCTGATAGGCTGGAAACAGGATATTTGCTGGAAACTGCAGTATAACCTGAAAGCTACAGTATAAACTGGAAACTGCAGTATAATTAGGACTGCCGAATAACTGGAAGCAGGGTAATTCGGAAGCAGGGTAAGGGATTGACCAAGGATCACTGGAATAAACAAGCAATCAATATCCCACTACTAAACCGTAACGGGCCCATCTTTTAATCTCTCTCCCATGCAAACATAAACAAACTCTCACTCTTTTTCCCACCACACACAAATCAAAACAAGCTCGCAGCCTATATTCGCTCTGTTTTGCCTAAAGGTTCAGGCTGTCCAATTAAAGTACCGCTCACTTTTTACCGATTAAAAATATCTCGCAGCTGCGCAAAGGCGACACTGTTATCTAGGTCACGGCCCTGAGGCCAAAATATTTTACACACACAGAGTTTGCGTGGTGCGTGGCCAAACAACCACTTTGCCTTCGTTGGCCAAAGCCTTGGGGTCACCAAGAATACATGCTTATATTTCAGCTTCGGTTTAGGTACCGCTGAGCTGGTTATAATAATAATAATAATTGTGAGGAAAAACCCCACCCACACTCGGTTTACAAAAAAACTAGTAATGCTTGATAAAAATTAATCTACTACACACATCCCAAGATAGTTAAAAGGTGCCCAGTTGATAATTACTCCAGTAAGTAATAAAACCCGATTCATTATAAAAAATAGCAAAGCTCAGTATTTACAAAATAGCAGTACTCTTTACAGACCAAGTGAAAAATGGTGGTAATATTACTCACAGACTCATATAATGGATCAACGGGGACTTTCACTGAAAGCATTTTAATATTATAAAGGATTCAAGGCTTCATCCTTTACGGTTTATTGGCTTGTAATATTATGTGGATTGCCGTCGCACGAGTCACGGCGACGAAGAGAGGTTAGCCAAGCACTAGGACATAACCTTCGTTGTTTATATTATATGCAAGCATGTATGGATCTGCCATGTTAGGGGTACCAAGCTACTAAAGTACCCGACCAGAATTGTAGGACAGAATCAATATATTCATTCCAAGATTTTATAGTTGAATAGTCCTAACGGTCCTGACATTGACGCAAGGTCAAACCCTGATCTTATGTGAGGAAGTTATTATGATGCCTGTACCATGCCTATATATATGCTACATGTACGTTTGCTGTGGAATCCATGTTGAAGTACTGTAACCCGTTGTCGTCAACGTATTTCGTCCTAAATAAATTATGATGTCAGTAAACATAACGAGTTCGTCCCTATACACATTGGCACTCGTTGACGTGCCTGATTGTTATTGAAGTCCTTCCTTCACGTTCCAAGAAAGAAACATTCGCGTTATTATTGTCAAGTCCAAATAGCATCGCCCGTGTTGGACCGTTGTCACTACGACACAATCAACATCCTTTAGTCAGCGGTTCACACCCCAGTAAAAGCGAGGCTACAGCTATGGTGGGCCACTGTGGTCTATCGTCGATAGAAAGGAAAGATCCCTGACAAAACGTTTGAAACTGTCTTCAAGTTCAAGTCAACATCTGTGACGTTGGAATACAACTGCAGAATTCAAGTGGGAACTGCCGTCTCTATCAAACTCAGCGACGTTGTTAGCAAATTTAAGCCTACTACCTTAACGGACACTCAAGGTCAAGATGGACTCAACTGCTTCAATCATTTGCGGACTCTACCAGGTGCTACGTAAGCTTCCTCGGTGATACAGCGCCGGAGTGCAAGACTCTGCAATCCTGGAAATTGCATTTTATCACAAAATGATAAGTATTACTCTGTTCGTTGTCACCGTCTTATGTTAGCTGAGCCGCTTTTTAATATATCCATTGTAGTATTTCTTGTGATGCATGTTTTATGTTCCATGTTTATTGTGGGCGGTAGGGAGGTCGATCTGACAAACGAGGTTCATCTCGAAGCTGATTCGGGCTCTTTGTCAGATGTTCTATAGGATTTATTTGTAAGTTTCAATTGAGTGATAATTCCGGTTCAAGGCTAGAAACCTTGCTGTAGTTCCGATCGCTACTTGTCTCTTATAATAGTATTTGTTTAGCTGTTCCGTCAAGTTTTAATCGTTGTTTTCATAGTTATTTTTATTCGTACCTTGGTTTTATGATGTATCTTGTATGTGATTATTGTCCTTCTAACCTGACTTTCGTTGAGTTTTTTACAAAACATATGTTTTTACACTGTCTTGTCAATTGTCTTGTGTAAGTTTTTATCGCAGTTATCATCGTAAATTTTTACGACATTCTATTTTAGTTTCACATTTTTATTTTTATTTGATCTCTGCGACTGTTTTCACTTGTCTTTGATTATCTTGTCTTATCATTGTTGTTGCTATTGTCTATGGCTCTTATCTGTTCTTAATATTTCATTGTATAAATTTTTTTCATTGATTAATAATATTTTGTATACTTAAGTGATAATTAGGTACCGTTCTTAGACAAGAACGTATTGCACACACTTAAAGTAAATTAATTGATAATTATTTGAGTAAATCAAAATGTCGTCGCTTGAATATTTTATGAAACAGGCAAAATCCGTTGGGATGGCTCCTGACGAGGCGAAAGCATTCGCACTATCAGAATACAAAAAGGCTCAAGAGATAGAAGCTGAATAAGAGGAAATTAGAACTTCTTAAACAAGAAAATTTGATATTTGAAGCAGAAGAAAATGAAAAGAAGAGGAAATTTGAATCTGAAGAGAATGAGAAACGATTTCAGCGTGAGGCGGAACATAAGAAACTTCAGATTGAGGCAGACAACAAAAGACTTCAATTGGAGGCTGAAGAAAATGATAAAAAACGTAAACTTGAAATGGAAAAGACTAGAATTGAATTGGAAAGTAAACAAAAAGAAACAGAAGAAAGGAGATTGCTAGCTGAAGAAAATACAAAAAAATATCAACTTCAAATTCAACATGAAAAAGAAATGAAGGAATTAGAATTTAATCACTTTCGATTATCTCAGGAGGCTAGTGCTCAAAAGTCTCAGGAGGGCCAAAATTCGTCTAAACAAGGGAATATTAAAAATTTTCATTTAATATTGCCAAAATTTAATCCTCCATCGGACGATGTGATTCATTATCTACATAGGTTCGAGGCAACATGCGAGGCCTATCACGTAGAAAAATCTCAATACTGTGTAAAATTATCAGAACTACTTACAGGTGAAGCTATGTCAGTATATCATATTGCAACTACTGCTGATAAAAATAACTATGAGGCTCTCAGAGCTGCTTTACTTGTTAAATATCAAATGACAGATAACGAATATCGTTTAAAATTCAAATCTATGCTCCCACAAACGGGAAAACATTTTAACGATTTTATTGATCAAATAGCACTTACATTGGATAGATGGATCGAATTATCCAAGACGGATAAAACTTTTGACGCATTGAGAGATTTATTATTACGCGATAAAGTTTTGTCCTCGGTTAATCCAGCTTTTCTTGCTTTTTTGCACGAACATAATTATTCAAGCATAAATGAAATGCAGCAAACCTGTGTACAATACTGTACCGCACACCCAAACTTGAATTTTGGGAATACTCAGGTTAAAGATGAATTTCCCGTTGCTTTTGCAATACAACAGGATTATCGCAGACGCCATCGCTCTTTAAGTAATGACAGAAACTACAAAAAGGGAAATAACGAGAATTTCAATTCTTGTAATTTTTATAAGGGGAAGCAATTTCAGCATTCTTCTCCATATAACAATTCTTGGGGTCAATTTCACAAATCCAGAGATTGGGATAACAATAAGTATGGAAATTATCAAGTAGGTACTTATAAACAAAACTGGCGATCTAAATCTCAGAATCCTAACAATATACAAGATTATCAAAATAGACAGAATAGTCAATGGCACAATGATAATTGTCATACTAACCGTGATTTTAACGTAAACAAAAATGCAAATACTAGCAATTTTGGTGATAATAACCAAAATCGATCGCTACGTAGAGATAGATCTTCTAGCAGAGGGTCACGCCATCAAACTAATGTAGCTATTGCTGACACACAAGTTAACAAAGAGAATAATACGAATAATGACACGCATGTTGCCATGTCTTGTTCTCTTAATTTTGAGCAGATTAAGGCGTGTGACGAGTGCACGACCCTCTTCCAGCCCAAGGCGATCACGACGCTGCGCTGCGGACATACGTTACCTAGTATTCCGGAGGGATGCACGGCCATGTCGGCTGCTACACATCACGGAAAAGGGTGTCTTCAATTAGATAGAGGATTTGTTAACGATATCCCTTGTTCCATTCTTTAAGATTCAGGCTGCAGCACGATTGGCATCAGGAACTCTTTGGTAAACCCTGCCTATGCAACTGGGGAGACCATCCAATGTGTGGCTTTTGGCGGAACTGTGGAAACTTTTCCCACAGCTATTATTGATTTGAAAACACCATTTTTTTCAGGAAAGATCCACGCCTGTCTCCTTTAGAATCCAATTTCTGATGTCATCCTGGGTCGCATACATGATATAAAGGAATGTACCCCACAGCAAATTGCTGAATGGGAAAAGCAGCATATGCAGGATGCCTATGCATTTAAGTCTATACCTAGAGTTGTGTCACATACACATACACATACTACTAACCTGTTATGTAATGCTAAGGTATTGGAATCTAGCATGGAGAACGATTCCATTGTTCATTACGCCACTGTTGCTAATTCGTTGCAACCTTTACGACATGCTTCCATTCTTAAGAATGATATTAAGGTTTCAACGCAACCTGTGAAGGCTAGTAAGTCATTCCGGGGGACATATACCTTCCCTCGACTTGATCAGCAGGCAACTGATCGTAAGAAAAAGGTTACGTTTGAGAGAAAAGTAAAGGATGTTCCTAAAAGAAATAAGTCTTATAACTCAGGTGAGAAAACTAAAACCAATAAGGTTGTCGACAAAGTTGTCAATTTGTCCAGCAAGCAGGTGTATACGACATGCCGTACACCACCTTTGCCTAGTGTAAGTTATCAGACTCAAGTACAAAAGTATGGTTCATTTAATAACAATAATTCTACACATGTAAATAATAAAGACTATAACTTACCTAAGAGGGCTAAGATTACCCATCAACCTTATTCACATTCTTGTGACAACGCTACCACTTATATTGGTAGAGGTGCATCTTCTCGCACCATCCTTGTGCAAAATCTGCCACAACGAACCACTTGGCAGGCACTGGGAGATTTTCTCAATCACACGGCGGACGTTAAGTTCGTACGTCTATTACCACATACCAAGAACAGGTATGGTGACGCCGTGGTTACATTCAGAACCAATAAAGATGCTCGCATGGCTATCGAGCGGGACAATGGTGTGTATTTTCACCACCATTCTCTCCGATTACAATTGGTTCCTGATTCTGCGTTACGCAGATACTAACCTACTGATACTGAGTTTTGATGTCATATTCTTTGATGACTCAGCCTATGCAGTCATCATCTCTTTTCTTTACTAATCATTGTTTCTTTTCTTTTCTAGAGATCATTTCTTTCTCGACTCCACGGGGGTTATTCCAATATAATTTCATGCCATTCGGTTTAGTAAATGCACCGGCTACATTTGTACGCATGATGCATCGCGTACTGTCTTATCGTCCCGATGTCATTACATATATTGACGACATTTGTCTCTTTAATGACACATGGGATGAACACATTACTGGATTGAAAACATTACTGTCCACTTTACGGTCATGTAATATAACGGCTAAGCCTTCTAAAGCTTTCGTAGGTTTTCACGAAATTTCATTTTTAGGTCACCGCGTTGGTCACGGTCGGTTATATACTGAGGACAGTAATGTCTCTAAAATCCTCAACATTTCTACTCCCAAAACTAAGAAACAAGTGAGGTCATTATTGGGTCTTGTTCAGTTCTACGCTAAGTTCATACCTCATCTGTCCACTATTACTGCACCTTTCTCTTCGTTATTAAAAAAGGGCGCGGCTAACGTGATTCGGTGGTCGGAGGAACACCAAATCGCGTTGGACACCATTAAGGCATTCTTTTCTAAACCTCCTATGTTACAATTGCCTAATGCAAACCTCCCTTTCATCTTGCGCAGTGACGCCTCTGCCTACGATATTGGAAGCGTGTTACTTCAGGAGTATGCGGACACCTTGCACCCAGTACTGTTCGTGTCAAGGAAACTTACGTCGGCTGAACAAAAGTACTCCGTTCTCGATAAGGAACCTTTGTCTCTCGTGTGGTCTATAACTAAACTCTAGCGTTATCTTCTGGGATCACATTTCTTTGTAGAGACTGATCAGAAAGCACTTACTGCGTTAAACACCAAAGACGTCAGATCTGCAAAGTCCACCAGATATGCAATTTCATTGCAACCCTACTGTTTCACAATCCGGGCTATACCTGGATCACAGAATGTTTTCGCTGACATTTTATCCCGCTGCCCGAGTGAATCATGAGACTTGGTACGCCCTACAAATGTGGATGCCTCTACACATACTACATCACATTTGTAAACATGACGTTCTTTGAACTTTAATTTGTGAATCAGTGACATTTTTGTGCATACTTAGTCAAGTGAATAAAGTTGTAACATTCCTTTAAATTACTTAAAGCGGAAAAAAAACCAGTGAATTATATATATATAACAGTGAGGATCACATAACTTTTAGTATTTATGACATTATCTGCGTAAAGATACATTGTGAATTTAGATAAACATTAGTATATCGTGAATGATTTAACAATATTTGGTGGAATCTATGGTATTTCAACATACTCAAACTTTTAAAGGATCTTCGTGTTTATGAACTGGTTTTAAAGTTAACTTAGAATCTTCAAGAACTAATTGAACTTTTAGCAGTGTAACAAACTGAAACATTATTCAGTACATTTTGATTAATGAACATATTTAATTAGTTTAATTAGTTTAATATAATTAACTATAAATATTTTAATCCTAATGATTACATCGGGTAACTATCACTCATTTTAGATAGTAGAATAACTGTGTATAGTAAACGTGGAGTATTCGTGTTGTTGTGTATTCACCACTGTTCATCACTGAAGAAAGTCTTCTTCAGTTACCTCTGCATCATCGAATGAACCTGTCATATTGACATTGAGTGGGAGTGTCAAGTAACGCGAATGGTGTAGTAGTTCGGTGTAACAGACCACTTGATAATACCTCTCACACACTCTCATGTAATGCAATGACGACTTGAACTGCCGCTGACATTTTAATAGTTTAATGAAGACACGTACACTGGACAGCACGGAAACAGTCATGGGAACATGTTGACGTACATTCATAGGTTATTTGAATCGTGGATGATACATGCATGTAGTAGTGAAATAACATCCAACCTAAGGTAGCATTCACTGTTCTGGTACCTAATCGCCGTATCCTCTACTGACTGAACGCGTCAATGAGGATCGGTAAACATACAAAAGCCATTGGCCCAACCTTCATTTCATGGCTAAGTTCTTAAGCTGAAATATGTCCAA
Organism: Oreohelix idahoensis; assembly: GCA_024509875.1. Lineage (NCBI taxonomy): Eukaryota > Metazoa > Mollusca > Gastropoda > Stylommatophora > Oreohelicidae > Oreohelix > Oreohelix idahoensis. The sequence goes on from JAMPIV010007979.1 coordinate 48,677, forward strand.
TGTTTGTATAATAATCATAAACCACGATAGTGGGTTTTCACCTCATAACAAGATCTCGATACCACTGCCCGATAGTAGGATACATAATCTGTTCTCTTGACAGTGATCAAAAATATGATGACAGAAAATATAACATGGCCGCCTTCCTGAGTTGTCGCTCACTCACTCGTAGGAAGGTAGATATAAGCCAAAGTTAATTTAGAATGTGCATATAAATAATTTCATAAAGTTTTCCATACAGCTCTACAGTAATCACGTTACTTCATGTAGACATAACTGCTGTAGGAAAGCCTGTCATCTTCGTCGATACAAAACACGACCCTAGCGATACGAAGCACAATGTTCCATCTAGGTCTAATCAACTTGAGATCATCAAAAATAGGGTCTGGCATAACTGGAGTCCGAATCACACATATGAGGAGGATCTCTGACAAATAGACTCTTGCAGAGACATAAACTTCTCCTAGAAAAACATCTATGAATCACTGTTAAACCTTAAACAGTGCCAGCCCTGGAAAAAGCACTCAGCCATTTCTTGGCGACATTATCGGAACTCTTCACAACCCAGTAGGACTACGAAAACCTGCGCTAGATTCTGGCAGAAAGAATATAGTCCGACCTGAACATACAAAGGTATACAATATACGACTGAATCTACTTGCACTAGACAAGTAGTACACATAAATTCAGGCCATAAACATAACAAGCAAAATTAATCTATTTTCTGGCCCGAACAAATAAGAACGGACATGAATACAATATCCATGCGCCGAATCAATATCAATAAAGATCACTCATATTATCAAAAGTGTAAATCAATCATGAATTATCTAGCTTTACCAGAGGAAGCATTTTCATACACAAATGAATGCAAATATATATTTTCCATATTAAATAGCCATATCGTATTTTTGTAATATGTGCGTCAAAATATGCACGCAACAGATTACCACACCCCTCGTGAAAAAAAGGGTACATTTTTTTTGAAATACATCTAGGAGCAACATACAATAGGCTCACAACGCACCAATAACAATGCGCAGATGATAAGCATTGCGAATACATTTCATGAACTTAGAGAAAGTATTTCTCTAAGTATAAATATTTCCAGAGAGGTGTCACCAACGCATACTACAATACTTGCAATGCCACACTTTCTACATCAGTTTATACATAAATTTCATCTTAGATACCTTAACATCATGATCATCAAAGACGAAAAAAAAATTGAAAGATCAGCGGTGAATAAACATCAATGAACCGCTAAGTAGTGTTACAATCAATATATGATATATTCCATATGTGTACACATTTCAACATAGGAACAACTGTAGCAAAGTTAGGCATATAATTTAACAGTTATGAATCATGTGGGCATCTAGACAAAATATCTGCCATCACATTTTCTGACCCACGGATAGCTCGCACCGAAAAATGAAACGGCTGCAGAGCAATCGCGTATCGCGTTGATCTCGCGCTCTTCAGATTTTTACTCTGAATAGCCGTAAGAGCTTTCTGTCAGTTTCCACAATGAAATGCGCGCCAAGAAGAAATCTTTGCAGTTTAAGGATTGACCAAACCATAGCCAATAATTCACGGTCTAGGACCGAGTAATTCTTCTCTGCGGCATTTAATTTTCGAGAAATATACATCACAGGATGCAGAGTTCCAGAGTACTCTTGCATTAGTGTTGCTCCAATCCCTGTGGATGAAGCGTCACTACGAAGAATAAATGTCTTATCCTTAGAAGGCAATACTAGGATAGGTGAAGTAGAAAACATAGTTTTAACCTTATCCAAAGAGGATTGACATTCTTGAGTCCAATGGACTACATTAGGAGACCCTTTCTTTAGCAAGGAAGAAAGAGGTGACATAATGGAGGACAGATTCGGAATGAATCGTCCATAAAATTGTATTAGACCTAAGAGACTTCGCACTTGCTTTTTAGTCTTAGGAATAGAAATGTTAAGTATCTTACTTGTATTATGGTCTTCTGTTTTTAGGAACCCATGACCAACACGGTGACCTAAGAAAGATATTTCGCTAAAACCAATACAAGCTTTAGATGGTTTCGCTGTTAGGTTATGCTCGCGTAAGATAAAGAATAGTTCGTTTAACCCGTTATAGTGATCTTCCCAAGTATCACTGAAAAGACAGATGTCATCAAGATATGCAATGACATCTGAGCGATGAGATAGGATTCGACGCATCATGCGTACGAATGTTGCAGGGGCGTTCATTAGGCCGAAAGGCATGAAATTCCATTGGAATAGACCCCTAGGCGTCGAAAAAGCAGTAAACGGTTTGGCGTGTTCGGATAGTGGAACTTGCCAATATCCCTTAGACAAATCGAGTTTAGTAAAGAAATGAGAATTCGATAGTCTCGTAAGTAGCTCTTCAAGTAAAGGCATAGGTTCAGCATCAAATTTAGTCACTTGGTTCAATTTGCGATAATCAACGCAAAGACGTATGTTGTTGTCTTTTTTTCGCACGATAACCATCGGCGAAGAATATGCTGATGTGGATGGTTCAATAATTTTTAACTCTATCATCTCATCCAACTCTTTTTCTACCTGTGCTTGAAAATGTATCGGAATAGGATACGGTCTGACCCTTATAGGATTATGGTCAGTAAGAATAATGTCATGTTGAATGACATCAGTTTGACCAGGAATGTCAGTAAGGACATCCTGAAATTGTTCTAACATAGTAGAAACTTGTTTTTGTTCTCCTCGAGATAATTCAGGAGAAATCGCAACATCTTTCCATGATTCATTAGAGTGAAGCGGAATCATTGGAAAAGGTAGATTTACATCCGAGAAACTCGTTTCCTCATCCTGTATTACTGACAGTGATGAGTAATGTCCGTGTTGGACTGGAAAATCGTCCGTTGCCTGGAAAACAGGTTGTAAATAATCCGGACGTTCATGGAATTCCGTGAGCATGTTGATGTGGAAGGTTTTATGCTTCCCGTCAATATCGACGATATAGTCAACATCGGAAACTTTTGATATTATATCGTACGGACCTTTCCAAGAAATAAGAAGTCTGTTTTCTCTACAAGGTAGCAGGACCAATACTTTGTCACCTGGACAGAGTTGTCGCAAGCGTCTGGTCTTATTGGCAAATTGCCTTGCCTTCTGTTTCGCAAATTCAGAAGAAGCAGTTGCCAATTTGCATGCTTCGATAATCTTATGTCTAAGTGCAATGACATATTCGTAAGAGGATTTTGTGTCATCGACAATATTATCAGCAGTTATGAGATCATGAAGTAAGGACATAGGACCTCGCGGTTTCGCGCCAAAGACAAGTTCAAAAGGAGAAAATCCTGTATGTTCGTTGGCGACCTCTCTATATGCAAAGAGAGCCGCGGGTAAAACCCTGTCCCAATCCTGAGGATGATCCTCAGTTATCTTACCTAGTAGGTTTTTTCAGAGTTCTATTCAGACGTTCCACCATCCCATTGGACATAGGATGATAAATACTACTCAGAGATCTCTCTATCTTTAGAGTCGACATCACTTGAGACATGGTATCCGATATAAGTTGGCTACCATGGTCCGATAATATTTCTGCTGGAAATCCCAGACGAGAAAATATTAACCAAAGAGCATCTGCAATATCAGCAGTAGTTATGCTCTTTAGAGGAACAGCCTCTGGCCAACGTGTGCACATATCCACACACGTCAAAATATATTGGTGTCCTCTAGCAGACTTTATCTTAAATGGACCAATGATGTCTATCGCCATTTTTTGAAATGGTCGAATGGGAATGTCTGCAGCCTGAATAGGTGCAGCATGGCGTGGACCTCTGGATTTAACCTCTTGACATACTTTACAAGATCGACAATAGATTCGTATGTCCTTATTCACAGCAGGCCAAAAGAAAGATGCAAGAACTCTAGATTTAGTACGGGAAAAACCATATGTCCAGCACACTGAGAATCATGAGCGTGCTGTAAGATTTTAACTCTCATATTTTTGGGCACAAGAATTTGAGAATGAATGGATTTAGCGGAGTCTTGAACCATACGTACAAGTACGCCATTCTTCTTTGTAATCCACGATTTACGATTTGTGTCCTTATTCGGATCACCTTTAGTTGCAAGAATGAAGAATTTCTTCAGAGTGGGATCATCTTCTTGCTGTTTTATAAAGGAAACATGCGAAAATCTCCAAGAGATCACCTTGGTTCTGGTCATTATTATCTCCAGAAGGCGAAGATTGCGGCATGTTTAGAGCTTGAGCTCTAGTGACTACAGCATTTGCAGTATGCATATTATCACTTTCCCACTCGGCAATTTGTTGCGGAGTGCATTCTTTCGCACCATGAATGCGACCGACGATAAGATCAGCGATCGGATTCGGCAGAAGACATGCGTGCACATCTCCTGTAAAGAAGGGAGTAGAAATGTGGATAATGGCAGTGGAGTACTTCTCCAATGTGCCACCAAATGTTATGCATTTGATTATCTTGCCAGTGGCTCGAGAAGGATCTATGAGTGACTGCCTCACTCCAATGGTTGTGCACCCGGAATCAAAGAGAATTGAGACCGGAGTACCGTCTACTAAACCATTATTTAATTTAAGAGCCCCTCTTCCATCATGCGCGACTGACGCAGGGAGAGCAGGAAGAGGATGACCACAGATTAAAGTCGAAACTGTGGTTGGCTCGAATAATGTTTTGCATTGGGAACACTGAAATGCTCTGTCAAAATCGAAAGCAGAACATCCCACACTATTAGAGTCTTTCTTATCATTGGTTTGATTACCGGCTTCGTGAAACTCTTGTTGTGCAGAGTTAGCCTGGTAATGAGATTTACCATGTCTTTTGTGTTGTGATCTACCTCGGTTATAATTGCCTCTGAAATTATTATTCCCTCTGTTATAACCCCTATTTGGGTTTGAATCACCATATTCATGATCATAATCATCATGCTCATTATAATGAGTATCCCTGTAATGTTGGTTTTGTTGTTTCCATGAAGAACTTGGGTAGTTCCTATGGTTACTCCCTTTTCGGAAATTTCTATAATTATGGGCACCCCTCGCGTATCGAGGACTGTCAGCCCGATTCCAGTTCTTCGAAGAAGAACCCTGATTTGAGTGGTTACCTTGGTTTTGATACTTATTCCAATTAACCTTTTTATCAAATTTATTTTGAGCTCCTTGGAATTTGTGTGAGTAATTATGATTATATTCCGTTGCTGAAGCAACTGGCATACCCTCTTTAATGTTAGTGTTACTAAGAATCATGTCAGGGTGTGCCGTGGCATACTGGTCACAATATTCCTCCATTTGCTTTAATGTACTAGGTTTACGCTCATGTAAAAACTCTAGGAATGGTTTATTTACCGAAGACATGACCTTGTCTCTTAGCAATAAATCCGTAAGACCATCAAATGTTTTCTCTATTTTGGATAATTCAATCCATCGTGATAGTGTAAGTCGTGCTTTTGAAATGAAATCTGAGAATTCCACACCTACCTCAGGTCTCATTGTTTTAAACAAAAGACGATAACCATCTTCTGACAGCTGATATCTCTTTATCAAAGCTGCCCTAATAGCATCATAATTATCATTGTCGGCCTCTTCAACCAAACATAACTTAGTCAGAGACTCCCCTTTTAGATTTTCAGACAACTGATTCACATACTGTGATTTGTCAACATTATGAGCTCGACAAGCACGTTCAAATCTAGAAAGCCAAAATGTTATATCATCACTGGCAGAGTTGAACGCTGGCACCTTGATCTTATAATTGAAGGGTTTACCATTACCACCAGATGCCTGATTAACATTAGTCATACTTGTCAATTTTAATTTCTCTAACTCAAATTCATGTTCTCTTATCGCTTTTCTCTCTTCAGCTTCTAATTTTTTCTGTTCTGCAGCAGCAGCAGCTTCTCTTTCTAATCTTTTCTCTTCAGCCAGAGCTTTTCTCTCTTCAGCAGCAGCAGCAGCTTCTAATTTTTTCTGTTCTGCAGCAGCAGCAGCTTCTAATTTTTTCTGTTCTGCAGCAGCAGCAGCTTCTAATTTTTTCTGTTCTGCAGCAGCAGCAGCTTCTCTTTCTAATCTTTTCTCTTCAGCCAGAGCTTTTCTCTCTTCAGCAGCAGCAGCAGCTTTTCTCTCCTCAGCAGCAGCTTTTTTCTCCTCAGCAGCAGCTTTTCTCTCCTCAGCAGCAGCAGCAGCTTCTAATCTTTTTTCTTCTTTTTGAAGCTTTCTCTCCTCTGCAGCAGCTTTTCTTTCCTCAGCAGCAGCTTCTAATCTTTTTTCTTCTATTTGAAGTTTTCTCTCTTCTGCCTTCAATACCATAGAGAATTGAGCAGTTGTCCATTCTTCTAAATCTTTACCAGTCTTATCAAGGGATTTCCCTTGTGTTATAAAGTAATCTAATGTAGACATCCTGTCTTATTAAATCAGAAACCTGAAAAAGTAAATAAATTACCTTATTTCACTTTCATGGAAGACAAGTCTATACTATAGACTTAGTCTTAGTGAAAAAACTTGTATGGTTATTTTGTTTATAATATAACCAATGATAACTTGAGTACCTGTGGAAAACAATATTTGTATATCCCAAACACTGTGGGAGACAAGCCTTAGAAAGGTCTTGTATACTTTCTTAATGTAATCAATGATCACTTGAGTACCTGTGGAAAACAATATTTTCTATCCCAATCACTGTGGGGAACAAACCTTACAAAGGTCTTGTACACTTTCCTAGTGTAATCAATGATCATAAGTACTGGTCTGTACTATAATATAAATATATTCAAATATACCTTATATATTATCTGTCAACCAAAGACATTAACAAGGACAAACAAGAAAAGACAATATGAAAACGATTGCAGGAATCAAATTAAATCAAATAGAAAAAATCAAAAAATAATGATCACAGAATCTGTGATGATAACCGCAATGAAATCAACAAGACAAATAACGCCACAGTGTATAAACATAAGGGTGTAAAGAACTAAAATGAAAGGAAAGATGAGACCTACAATTATACAAACAAATCAAACAAAACTAAAGAACATAGAAATATTACAAAAACAACAAGAAAGACAGTTTCGTCACAGCTAACAAATATTTGCAAACAATGTTGCATGCAAATTTCAATTAAGAAATTTGCTCCCTATAGAACGCTACAGCAAGACCAATGTCACTTGGTATTTCTTGTTCTAGTCACCTCCCATCCAGGCCCGCAGAATACAAACTAACTTAACACACAACAAATAACATATAAACATAAATACATGTAAACCTTAATAGCATAAATGCATACATAATATGATTAAATAATATGGCAATGTGATGTTAATAGAGTGTCGCAGAAAGGATGTGTTGCAGAGAAAGCTTATCTTTTATTCAAAATAATTTTTCACTCTTAATAAGTTATTAAATTATTGAATTAACTTATTACAATGTTCAATTCTTTTGAGCATATGAAGCTCCAACGATGAAATATGCACTTTATGTTCAACAACACTATGATTCTTCTGTACAGGATCAACAATCACTTCTTTCTTCTGTACGCTGAAAAAATGTCAACAGTACTGTTCCCGATATGTTATACTCTTGATACAACTGTCCTGTATAATACCGTCCGTACAGCGAAAAAATGTCAACAAGCGCTGACCTAGATACAGCATCCTATCGGTAATACAGGTCAAGCTGACATCGACTGCCCCGTTGTAACTTGTACACTGGTGTTCATGCGTGTCGTATGTGGCGTCAGGGATGGTCTGGTTATCATAACCCCAGGAATCTGGTTCACCACTGTAGAGTAACTGTGTATAGTAAACGTGGAGTATTCGTGTTGTTGTGTATTCGCCACTGTTCATCACTGAAGAAAGTCTTCTTCAGTTACCTCTGCATCATCGAATGAACCTGTCATATTGACATTGAGTGGGAGTGTCAAGTAACGCGAATGGTGTAGTAGTTCGGTGTAACAGACCACTTGATAATACCTCTCACACACTCTCATGTAATGCAATGACGACTTGAACTGCCGCTGACATTTCAATAGTTTAATGAAGACACGTACACTGGACAGCACGGAAACAGTCATGGGAACATGTTGACGTACATTCATAGGTTATTTGAATCGTGGATGATACATGCATGTAGTAGTGAAATAACATCCAACCTAAGGTAGCATTCACTGTTCTGGTACCTAATCGCCGTATCCTCTACTGACTGAACGCGTCAATGAGGATCGGTAAACATACAAAAGCCATTGGCCCAACCTTCATTTCATGGCTAAGTTCTTAAGCTGAAATATGTCCAATGTTTGTATAATAATCATAAACCACGATAGTGGGTTTTCACCTCATAACAAGATCTCGATACCACTGCCCGATAGTAGGATACATAATCTGTTCTCTTGACAGTGATCAAAAATATGATGACAGAAAATATAACATGGCCGCCTTCCTGAGTTGTCGCTCACTCACTCGTAGGAAGGTAGATATAAGCCAAAGTTAATTTAGAATGTGCATATAAATAATTTCATAAAGTTTTCCATACAGCTCTACAGTAATCACGTTACTTCATGTAGACATAACTGCTGTAGGAAAGCCTGTCATCTTCGTCGATACAAAACACGACCCTAGCGATACGAAGCACAATGTTCCATCTAGGTCTAATCGACTTGAGATCATCAAAAATAGGGTCTGGCATAACTGGAGTCCGAATCACACATATGAGGAGGATCTCTGACAAATAGACTCTTGCAGAGACATAAACTTCTCCTAGAAAAACATCTATGAATCACTGTTAAACCTTAAACAGTGCCAGCCCTGGAAAAAACACTCAGCCATTTCTTGGCGACATTATCGGAACTCTTCACAACCCAGTAGGACTACGAAAACCTGCGCTAGATTCTGGCAGAAAGAATATAGTCCGACCTGAACATACAAAGGTATACAATATACGACTGAATCTACTTGCACTAGACAAGTAGTACACATGAATTCAGGCCATAAACATAACAAGCAAAATTAATCTATTTTCTGGCCCGAACAAATAAGAACGGACATGAATACAATATCCATGTGCCGAATCAATATCAATAAAGATCACTCATATTATCAAAAGTGTAAATCAATCATGAATTATCTAGCTTTACCAGAGGAAGCATTTTCATACACAAATGAATGCAAATATATATTTTCCATATTAAATAGCCATATCGTATTTTTGTAATATGTGCGTCAAAATATGCACGCAACAGATACGTCATTGGTAGTTATTTAATGATACTACTCATCCTTATACACGGTTAAGTGTGTTGTTAACTTCAAGTGTTGTATTCATATTCTTTGATTTTTGCCACTTCTCATTTTTTAATTTTTATGCATTTTCATCTTTTCCTTTAAATTCATGTATTACCATATCTCTTTATTTCTTATTGCATTTGGGTTCAGTTAATCATCCTTTATGCTTTGATTTTCTTTCATCTCTTCCACATTGTTCCAAAGTTGGTCAATTGTGATGATATGCTTTTATGCGTATTTGTTGTTGAGTTGAGTTGAATTTGATTTTGTTCGTTCACTCTCCTCTTATTGATTAATATGCCTCTCTTGCATTATTAGTATTATTAGTATATAATACATATTTGTAAGCTTGTTTCACCTCTCCGCGATAATTAAAAGAAAAAAAATTTAATAGAATTAAATTTTTTGCGGACGGTGTGAAGGAAGCTGATGCCTCCTTTATTGTATTCTAAACACTCACGGGTATTCATCAGGTTCTACTTCGGTTGAGTGAGTACACACCAACTTATGTTGATGTTTGTTTTTTATAAATGTCTTTTGTCACGCACGAATATGCACAATTTGGTGTAGGTGAATTCGTGCGCGCTTGTGTCCAAGCAAGGCAGATGACGTGTGAGGTTAAAAATGAAAGCCAGCATTTCATGCCAGACATTGAGTCTGTTGCCTATATTCCTATATATACCCAGTGTGTTGGGTTAGGTATTCTTCTGGTACAATGACTTCTTTGTAGAAGCCATTGTCGGATTATACTACACGTAAGTCCGAACCAGTTTTGGTAAGAAGTGAATTGTTTACTTGAACTTTCGTGTCACCATCCTTCGTTGGCTTCTAGCTAGCACCTTTCTGCAAAGGGGTGTTATAATGGATCAACGGGGACTTTCACTGAAAGCATTTTAATATTATAAAGGATTCAAGGCTTCATCCTTTACGGTTTATTGGCTTGTAATATTATGTGGATTGCCGTCGCACGAGTCACGGCGACGAAGAGAGGTTAGCCAAGCACTAGGACATAACCTTCGTTGTTTATATTATATGCAAGCATGTATGGATCTGCCATGTCAGGGGTACCAAGCTACTAAAGTACCCGACCAGAATTGTAGGACAGAATCAATATATTCATTCCAAGATTTTATAGTTGAATAGTCCTAACGGTCCTAACATTGACGCAAGATCAAACCCTGATCTTATGTGAGGAAGTTATTATGATGCCTGTACCATGCCTATATATATGCTACATGTACGTTTGCTGTGGAATCCATGTTGAAGTACTGTAACCCGTTGTCGTCAACGTATTTCGTCCTAAATAAATTATGATGTCAGTAAACATAACGAGTTCGTCCCTATACACATTGGCACTCGTTGACGTGCCTGATTGTTATTGAAGTCCTTCCTTCACGTTCCAAGAAAGAAACATTCGCGTTATTATTGTCAAGTCCAAATAGCATCGCCCGTGTTGGACCGTTGTCACTACGACACAATCAACATCCTTTAGTCAGCGGTTCACACCCCAGAAAAAGCGAGGCTACAGAAGAATACTCTTAACTTAACACCTAAGTGATTTTAAATTGTGGCGCACTTAATAAAATTCAGAGTTTCCCTGTCACGGAAAAATTTATGTTAAGGAAAATAGATTTAAGGTGAAACAAAGTAACGAGGGATCTCTGTTCCATAAAATTAAGTTACAAACCTAATGCATTAAGTGAGTATGGTGCTTACCGATTTACGAATAAATTCCTACATACACACTACAACTGTTATGCTCTGGCGGAGAATATCACTTTTCCGGGGTAACAGAATACTCTGGAGACAATGGCACGGCGTGTTCGGGACGCCTAGCTTAAATAGCAAGTTAAAGTATGTATATGCTCTATCGTGGGGTCGCACGTGGAGTAATAGCACGTAAAAAGACGTAAGGACCCGGGGGAGTTGTCTCCCGGACGTCTCGTGATAAATGAAAGAGATGTAATCTGCAGCAACACTCCGGTGTCATTCGAACGGCCAGAGTTCGTGGTTCTAGGCGCGTTCTGTCACATAAAAGGGTAAGGTCATTTCTTTGGGTGTCTGGTTTTCTCTCTGCATCAAATAATCATGGAAATTAACTGTCACGAACAAGAAAGGAAAAATAGAAGACCTTTAGCTAAGTGCCGATGTCCACGTGTAAAGGGGTGGAATTTAGCCTGTCCAACGTATGGGAGACGTGACTAAAGCCAGAAATAGAGCTTGGAGGATCTATTATACAGAAATGTGGGAGGATACTACAATTGAGAATAAGACAGGGCAGACTACTCGGCTAAAAGTTCCAGCGATTCGCATTAACATTTTTGACAATGTGATACGAAGAAAGAGTGCAACACAAAAATCTGTACTGACGTGTGTATGCAGTTTATTTCTAATTGTTTATTTCTCATACAACAGGTTTACTCTCATTTTCGTAGCCCAGAAATGCGTACTACAGTCACTGTTTACATTTTCACATTTCGATTCATATCAGGTCAAAGCGTAATTGACTGTACCGAAAAATTAATTATGTCATAGAATGACCTTGAAACATTTTATTTCTTGTGCCATCTCGTAATTCATGTTGTGCTCTTCACGTTCTGTTTTCCTACCTCGGACAATATTTGGCATTCTCGAGTAATTGTTTACACTTCTTCCTAAAATAATTCGTCATGTCTGTTCACCTGACCGTCCCTGCTGATAGAGTAGACAGGTGATGCAATATTGACGGGAGTCATATTTGTAAAATTCTCGTGTACCAAACATTGGCGCGCCGGATTAACACGTAGATCGCCCCGCGAGTTGTTTCTCGCTGATTTGGCTATTGTGATTTCCTGATTTCTCTCGTGGAGAGAACACAACCCCAGATGGTCTCACGATGAATATGTGTTTGCACAGGTACAGGGCAGTATATTACCCAGGTGGTGACCTATTACAGACACGCATCTGAGACGACACAAATGTTGTAATAGCTTCCGGGAAGAAATGATCAGTAATAAATTTAGGAAAGTTGTGAGTTGTAAATGTGATAATCCTAGATGGAAAATCACACTAATTTATATGGAGAGTAACCGTTTAGAATTTCACAAACGCATGAGCCACACATAAAATTTTATGAGGAAAGTTATCATAAAACGCATGATTGAATACAATTTGCTGGGCATTTCTAGATGTTGTAAACAACACTTATGATTGGAACCTGGTAAGATAGTAACAACCACGTGCGTAGGACGAAAGATGCAATATAATCGGACACTTTCACCGGTTTAGAGCACTGTGAAATTCACCTCGTCAAGGAGACAGCCAGCTGGCCAGAGTGAGGATTAGGATAAGAATTCAATTTATCGGACCGGACCTTGTTTGAGCATCTTGTGGACATACATCCCATGAAAACTCTACCTACATTAAAACGAAAAGCCGGAATCCTAGGAATCTGAACACAAAAGTCAGAGTGCTAGCCTAGCTGTACATTTTAAAATTCTATATTTTGCATTTATTAACATGTGAACATTACCAGTGGATTTCCAAGTCATCTGAGGCTGGCAACTTCAGCATATAGAACGAATGTACATACTTATTACGTATTCACCTTTTCAACCAGTGCAAAAGTAAAGATATTCAATATAAATGTAATGAATGCGTTCCTCTCACTGGGATTAATATTAATGCCCAGAGAGGGTAAAGTTCTGAGGTAGATGGGATGGTGGAATGAAAAGGGAGGGGGACACATGATTGCGTGTCAGGAAACCCAATACTCAGAAGGGTATTTGTTTCTCTTCTTTCATAATACTAGTCGGTGGTACCAGTTGAAGGTGCTATCTCTGGAACACAATGTGTGGTATAAGTGGCCTGCTATCAACGCTAGACACCATACTCAGACGGGTCCTGAAGACGCTGGGCCAACTTACTCCTTCATATTTCTTGGAACGTGTCAAAACCTCCAGACTTGACCAGTGACGTGAGTGAACCAGTTCGTAATCAGGAAAGAACCAAACATCGTCTGGAGCAGAAACCAACAAACTTACTGGCTGCTAAGTACGAACTTAAAAGCTGCCAAGTGAACTTTCAGACATTTCCTCGATATCCATAACATCAACCTGTGATAATAACTAAAACGAATTATTCATTTTACACTGTTAAAGATAATTGATTTTTAAATTTGTTATTTTTATATTTACAAATTTATAGTTGATTTAATCCTTTTTAGTGTACTGTAGCCGTATGCCTCACTGACCTTAAATACACTTAAAACAGAGCTAATAAATTAAGATTTCACAGAATTAAATCAGTTGGGGGTTTCAACGAGCTAAATCATACAATATACCTCTTCACAAAAGTTGTCGTGCAGTAAGTTAACTGTGTTAAGACATTTTCAGCATTGTTATTGATTTCTGAATATCTTGTGAACACTCCCTCAAGGTAGAAGCATCATCAGCCTTCTATTTGTATCTCTGCCAAGAGTAATCTTGTGCGAAGGTAGATACCTTTGAAGACCCACACTAAATACTGTAGGTTGTAGCCATTGCTGGACAATCACTGCAGAGCAAATGGGGGTGGCAACCCTTGACAAATTAAATCATTAAACGTGCTAATAACCAGATTGACCTCAGGTAAGACGAACTTGAAATACGGGTTTAGTTGCATAACCACGTCTGTCTACACTGGCAAACGGGTTTGTATCGCTCCAGCGTTAAAGCACGCAATCTGGAGTGTCAGATAAGCTATACACTCAGACCTCCGAATTTACCTGTAATAATAAGTACAGATAATGTCAATCTTGGAAGACATTTAAAAAAGATGTGATAATAGTGAATATGACCGATAATCGACTGAAATAACAACTCCGTATCTGGAAAGCGACTGTTTGAATGTCACAAACGTATGAGTCACGAAGAAAATACCACGAGGAGTATTATTATAACACGCACTTTGAATGCTATTGGCTGGAGTTTGAGATGCGAATTTACATTCGTTCTGATTGGAAGTTTTGTCAGAAACGCCATTCGGAAGCTTTGGCCGAAAATGCTATATAACGTAGCACATTTTAGACATACGACACTGCATTCCAGAATTGTCAAAGTAGACAGCTCGGACTAAAGCCAGGAAAGAATAGAAGTAAGTAACGATTCTGACCTTAGAGGACTGGATGTATTAGAGCACCTTTGAAAACAACAGCAAGGAAACTTTATATGCTAATACGGAAACCGGACACACAGGGAACTAAAAGCAGAGGTAACCCCAGACTCCGAATGGAGTAAGGAGTGGATGTTGATAACATCAAGTGTATATATTTATTATCATTTGTAATAAGTTACATGTATACTTAGACATGTTCACCCAGGCACAAGCCAATGCATAATCCGCTGTCCAGACATACTTTTCGCTCAGACTAACTGAAAGTAATGGTGAATTTTTATCATATCCAACGAGCTATACTGTAGTAAGAGGTGATAAAATTGTCGAAAAAAGGAGTCGTTGGAAGAGAAAGCGGAAAAGCGCCTAATTAGTATCAGAGAACTTAAAACTGTGTGCGATATTCTTAACAGTTTTTTAATACAACCACATGTCTATGTCCTCCAGGTATTTTCATGCTTGTTTATAGCACTGTTCACGACTTACTTCCATATGACATGATTTAGCTCTATATAACACTGAAGAACGCTTTCGCACTTCCATTGACATATTTATGCAACAATTCTCAGTAGAATGGTGTTAGTTTATAGCGTAAAAATAGCAATAAAATGAGTAACGCTTAGAATAAAAATAAATGTCACAAAATTAATAGCTGTTTTCGGCTCAGTCACAGCTGTGACACTTATTTTTTCTAAATATAACAAGGCATCTGGCAGAGGCAGACGATGAAGTAAGGTTTTACGTTTGACGGTCGATCACGCATTTATTAATCCTGTTTTGCCGCCGTTGGTCATCCTGCTCTTTTTAGTTCCAGATTAGGATTGTTTGCTGCCTGGCTGAAGCCGTCCATCATTCAATGGCTGTAGGTGGGTCAGCTTATGGGGGAAACAAAAAGATGTGTTGATTGTCAGCATCATCATTACCATCATCTCCCTAAAGAGAATGAAATCATCGTCGCTGTTATTTTTCGCTCCTTCAAAGGCATGGAGCCACCACAGCTGCTGATCCGCTTGTAGGAAGCTTGTAGAAAGTAATAACATTCTTTTGCAGCGGTGGTTCTTGTACCCGTTAGCTCTACACGGTGAGTTTTACGAGCATAAGCCTTCAACAAATTCATGCCATGCCTTCATGTTATGTTGACTAAAGAATAGTGATATTTTATAAAGTATTTTTTGTTCTAGCTTTTATGTTTCTGTATGTTATTCTAACATCAATTGTTAATGTCAATCGTAGTGTTGGTAACAGTAAAAACATTTCAACAACTTTTTAAATTACTGCATAAAATATCAAAGGCACCAATATAACAAAACACCATTGATGTGGAGTTTTTTTTGGGGGTCATTTTTACTTGTCGTGGTAATCCACTTGTTCATAGCCAAATTTGTGTTGTTTACAAGCCTGGTTATCACACAAATTATGTTGACTTAATCAGCACGCTGTATTAAGCCATATCGAACCAAAAAACATTAATTACATCATATTTAGTGTGATAATTTAAGCCTTTTAAAAAATTCACTTACTGCTGAAACCAGGCGTAAGAAAATTCAATTCAATTCCTCGAAAAACTGTGAACTGAAAATTACACCCTAGTTTCCTTTTCCCCGAGATCGTTGCAGATAAACTGTAACCCAAAAATAAAAACTGAAGGAGGTTTTTAGCATGCGAACAATGAAGGATTAGCGTGCAAGATGATAAAGCAAGCTGATAAGAAACTCGCACTGTAATAAAAAAAAAATTCTTTTTCTAGTCTTGTTTCCAGTTGACTATTATTTATCTTGCGCTTCAATTATTATTTTGTTCTCCGTCCGCTTCTTTTACCACTGGCTTCTCCTTATTTTTAATATTGTACCTAGTGTTCTATCGTGTCCTGCAGTAAACACGTATACTCTTTCACATATTAACGAAAAGGTTTTTAAATGTTTGTCTGCCTTCTCATAGGAGTATTAAAACGTTGTCCCATAAAATGTGGAATTCTATGATGATAGTAAATTTTATAAGAAGCATTAGAGCAGGAGGTAATGCGATCATCAGAAGCCCATCCATCAGACAAGTGTTGGGGCCTGTTATTTCCCTCAGGCAAAGTTGCCAGGTTACAACACCGAAACTTCGGTAGCGTCATGCTCCAGTCTACCCATCTGTAAATGGGTACCTGACTCTGCACTTAGTATAGGGAAGGCAATGGCAACGGGTAATAGAGCTAGTCACCCCGGCTCATAAGCTGAACCAAATGCATTGAAATCTCTAACACTGCACTTTCCTTCGGCAGTATCTGCCACGGGAGTATCATTAAATTTATTTTTCAAATTTTTATTTAATTTTACTTTATTGACACTAGTCTGGCGGCCCGACTTCTGACATGACTCTGTCACGGGTTGCCTCCCCTTGCTCTGCAGTAGTGGTCCAACAGTGGCCAAAACCTAGAGTATCTAATGTGGGTCTTCAAAAGTGTCTATCTTCGCACAAGATTACTCTTGGTAGAGTTGTAGATAGAAGGATAAAGATGCTTCTACCTCTATATCTATATATATATATATATATATATATATATATATATATATATATATATATATATATATATATATATATATATATATATATATATATATATATATATATATATATATATATTAAAATCAGGATTCACACGTATGCCCTTCATTCTGTAATAATTAATTCGACTGAGAATTTGTAATATACCATATAACAAATTTAAGGATCATTTATTCTTCAAAAGTTTAAAATAAATATGAATGGTGGGTGAAATTTAGTAAAAGTTTTGTCTTCATAGAGACTTGATAGGGGAACGTTAATGTTCTTTGCTGTTGCCTTTTAGTAAGCACTTAGCTTAAAATCGATGACTACTGCTGCTGTTGTTTCGTCAAGTCTTTTTTGTGATGAGGGCACTTCTCTAGAAACTTCCAGGGATAGCCACTCCTAAGGTCAAGGTAGGTATCTTCACAACTCGTCCAATGTAGGTGGTTAGTGTCGAACCCCAGCTCTTGAATCACAAAACTGGTAGCGTAGACTCGTTTCACAACTGGTCTCGTACCACGAACTTTATAGAACAAGAAAAGAGAACATATGCCTCTGTTAAGTACATGGTGGTCGGAAGATTAAACAGGCGCCTTTTCCCGCTGTCCGTCCACCCGTTTTTGTCTCTCAGAAAGTTTCTTCTCCCTGAGTATATACAGCATAACTCAGGACATATGCTAAGAAATCTCCATTATTCTTTCGGTTAATTTACTGTGAAAAATATGTCTGGACAGCGCGACCTAAGGATCTTTTATGTTTGGACATGCGCCCTAATATAACCGACTAGGTCAAACGGGACGCGCCTCGCCAAAACGAGGCAAAACTTTAAAAAAAAGCTTGTGCCTGAGGTTTATATTTAACTCAAGAATGAAAATATAAACACTATGCACTTGTATTGTAATCATCACTCCTCACTGCTCCATTTGGTGTCTGGGGTTACTTCTGCTTTTGGTTTTCTGTACGAACTAGCATGAAGCAATCACCAGCGCTTGCTGTAGTGGTTTATGAATATACTATTTTCATATGTTGAGGTTGCCAGCCTCATAAGCCTTGTATAACCACTAAGCAAGAAAACATTTCAAATTCACATTGTAAAAAATATGTACAACTCACCCCAACTTGGGATCTACAATCTCCTGGCACAGGTTAATGGACACAGCAACTTATATTAGATGCTTCGAACACTTGGTCTGGGGTAAGTTTAGAATCCCTCTTATGGTGGGTGCTTTGATTCCTAGCTATACGTATACAGTCCTGGTATTTAAAAATGCGCGTTTTTTTTTAAGTTTCAAAGATTCAAAAATACTTCGGTCCTGTCCTTTTTAATTCGGAATTCTGTCCGATTCTTCTCTGGTTCCTAGAATTGCTCTTTTGACGTTGTAATGCTGTCTTAGTTTCCGAATTTGCTAGGTTATATTCTCATTTCTTCCTCCAAGCTTCCATATTGTGTTTCCGACAAACTTGGCAATCAGAGCTACTGTTATTTTCCTGCTATCGATTGAACCAATCCTTCTCTTAGAACTAGGGGGTCAGGGTGTTAATTTTTAATTCTTCCCCGCGTGTTTAAAATTATCACATTAAAATTTAAACCCATGATCTATCTTTCAAATATAGCATGATTGCTTCCGTTGCTATTACACAGACGTGCCAACACATCTGGATCTCATCTCTAATGATTATCTTGCTCATAATTTCTCTTCAGACATAGTTTATCGGTAATAAAGACGCCGATAATGCCTGGACAAAATGATAAAGTGATTATCACGCGTACTCAAATCTTCTGCCAGACAGATAATCCCTGATGGCTCCATCAGACAGACAATTTGGCTTCCTTTGTCCCACCATCATCATCATCATCACTATCATCACCATCATCATCACCATCATCACCATCACTATCATCACCATCATCATCATCACCATCATCACCATCGTCCTCATTATAAACATCATCACTATCACCACCATCATCACCATCTTCATCACCATCACCATCATCAACATCATCACTTTCATCACCATCACCACTTTCAACAACATCATCACCATCATCACCATCATAACCATCATCAACACTATCATCATCACCATCATCGCCATCACCATCATCAACATAATCACCAACATCAACATCATCACTTTCATCACCATCATTACTATCATCACCATCATCACATCTTTATAATCATCACCATCATCACCATCATCACCATCACAATCATCAACATCATCACCATCACAACCATCATCAACATCATCACTATCATTAACATCATCATCAACATCATCACCATCATCACTATCATCACTACCATCACCATGATCACCATCATCACCATCATCACTACCATCACCATGATCACTACCATCACCATCATCACTATCATCACCATCATCACCATCATCACAATCATCACTATCATCACCATCATCACTATCATCACGATCATCACCATCATCAACAACATCACTATCATCAACATCATCACCATCATCACCATCATCACTATCATTACCTTCATCAACATCATCACTATCATCAACATCATCATTATCATCCCCATCATCACCATCTTCATCATCATCAACATCATCACTATCATCACCATCATCACCATCTTCATTATCATAACCATCATCAACATCATCCCGTTCATTATCATCATCACTATCATCAACATCATCACCATCTTCAACACTATCATCATCACCATCATCATCATCGTCAACATCATCACTATCATCACGATCATCACCACCATCATCAGCATCATTACTATCATCTACATCATCACCATCATCACTATCATTAACATCCTCACCAACATCACTATCATCAACATCATCAACATCATCACTATCATTACCATCATCAACATCATCACTATTATCAACATCATCATTATCATCACCATCATCACCATCTTCATCATCATCAACATCATCACTACCATCGCCATCATTACCACCATCTCCATCATCATCATCATCATCACCATCATCACCATCTTCATTATCATCACCATCACCAACATCATCCCTTTAATTACCATCATCATTTTCATCAACATCATCACCATCACCATCGTCAACACTATCATCATCACCATCATCACCATCGTCAACATCATCACTATCATCACCATCATCATCACCCTCATCAGCATCATCACTATCACCAACATCATCACCATCATCATTATCATCAAAATCATCACCATCATCACTATCATCAGCATCACCATCATCAAAATCACCACCATCATCAGCATCATCACTATCATCAACATCATCACTATCATAACCATCATCACCATCATCAACATCATCGCTATCATCGCCATCATCACCACCATATCCATCATGATCAACATCATCATCACCATCACCAACATCATCACTATCATCACCATCATCATCATCTTCATCATCATTACCATCATCAACATAATTACTTTCATCACTATCACCACCATCATCACCATCTTCATAATCATCACCATCATCACTATCATCAACATCATCACTGGCATCACTATCATCACCATGATCACCATTATCACTATCATCACCATCATCACTATCATCAATTTTTATCACCATCATCACAATCATCCCTATCATCACCATCATCAACATCATTACCATCATCACTATCATGACGATCATCACCATCACCAACATCATCATTATCATCAACATCATCACCATCATCACTATTATCACCATCATCACCATCATCACCATCATCACCATCATCAAAACGATTATCAACATCATCACTATCATCCCCATCATCACCATCATCATCAACATCACTATCATCAACATCATCACCATCATCACCATCATCCCTATCATCACCATCATCACCATCATCACCATCGTCACAATCATCACTATCATCACAATCATCAACATCATCACCATCATCATTATCATCACGGTCATAACCATCACCAACATCATCACTATCATCAACATCATCACTATCATCACCATCATCACCATCTTCATCATCATCAACATCATCACTACCATCGCCATCATCACCATCATCTCCATCATCTTCATCATCACCATCTTCATTATCATCACCATCATCAACATCATCACTTTCATCACCATCATTACTATCATCACAATCATCACCATCCTAGTCATCATCACCATCATCACCATCATCATAATCATTACCATCATCAACTTCGTCACCATCATCACTATCACCACGATCATGACGATCATCAGCATCATCACCATCATGACCATCATGACCATCATGACCATCATGACCATCATCAAGATCATCACTATCATCACCATCATTACTATCATCACCATCTTCATCATCATCACCATCATTACTGTAATCCCCATCTTGACCATCATGACCATCATGACCATCATCAACATCATCACTATCATAACCATCATTAGCCTGCACCACGCTTTTAAATGTTCTTGCAGCAGTGGTTTCTGCACCAATTAGCTGTACCTAATGAGGTTGCCATCCCCACGCACAACCTCATTGTATTAAATTTAATCTGAGAATTGAATTATAGCTGGGTAGAAAAGTAAAATGGCAATAATACACATATCTTTACCCTGATGAAATAAAGATTTCGTTCGTTCATTCGAATCCATATTATTTCTTAGTACTTTCAGAGACCCCTCCCCCTTCCTCCCGATGGTTACTTTACTGACGACAAAATTACCGATGAGGTGTTTGAAAAGCCCTCAGGTGCCATAAACTGCCTCCCCTCCAGAGTAAGAATAATGACTAGTCTACAACGAATATTTGCAAGAAAGGACAAATGGCATCTCGGAATTACCTAATTATTTTGGCGAAAATAAATACAATCGAGATTGGTAGATCAAGTAATGACCTGTAGTAAAATAATTGAAAATGTGGATAGCAACCAAGGTATAATTTCTCTCCCCCCGCCACCCCCATCTTCTCTTCAGTGGGAAGAGAGAAAACGTCTTTGATTAATCTCGTATTAACGAAAGTAAGATTAAATAAGAAGTTTGCAATAGATAATGAAGTTCACGTATAGTAGCATCTCTGTTGCAAGATGACTGCAGTTCTGAAATGCTTAGCGAGTGCACACTGAGGAGTTCTCACGTGAGTAATGGTTCAGTTTGTAAACAGGATGATTTCTCAAAATGTCTGATAATTACAACGTGTCAGCAGAATGTATGTGAAGAGTGTAGCTAAATTTTTAGATATTTTGTGTGCAGGAAGTAAATGTTGCAGCTTTGGTTTGTAAGAGTTCTGATTGCACTGACGGTTCACTGCGCATGATTTGGGTACTTCATGAGAAGACAGTTTGTGCGGAGGGTTAAGTTTAGCCCATGTAAACCAAGAAGTTTGGTTGTGGTTTGGAACGACAGAAAAGAAATTAGTACACAGTTAACTCCTGTGAGACCGTATATAAAGATAATTCGACAGCTGCGAAAAGCTCTGCTTTATAATCCAATGTATGAGATTAATGAACGGCAGTGTTAGAACACACAGATTTCTACGTCTGCTAGACGAACATGTTCTTGCAGTGTTGTAATATAACGTTATGTTACATTGTAGAGATTATTATAATTGATTCGTTATATCAAGGTCGTAGGCATGCCAACGTTTATGTTTGAACCAGATAAAATGACCTGAAAGGATAACATATAGATAACAATTTCTACCGTCTATATATACATTTTACTTCTCGCTGCTTGATGATGGCGACTGCAAGAAAGTCGTAATGTTTACACACGACTGTCACACAGTGCTCGAAGATTTCGTCTAGATTATTTTTTAATTCCTTACTTTTCTATTCCTTCACATTTTGTCTGTTTTCTCTACGGAAATATTTGCACCTGCGATCGTTTCTTTAGCTGTTTTTCTAGTCTTCACTAATAGTCCTGTCATACTATCCAAATTCTGTCTTCTTCAACAAAGGCACTTAAAAGCATTTCTTTAGGGACGTCTATACGATGTATTCGCTTAGTTGAAACGACAATGGTTCCCAGAGTATCATATTTCGGTGTTCAGTGGTCAACTGAAAACCGCCACGATAAATCTTGGTACGTGCCTGAGCAAGAGACGGGAAATAATTAACTCTTGGCGTGGGAATCAGGAAATGTTTTAACTTCATGCGAACAAACGCTGAGTTTTAAGATCACTTGCTGATTAACCGTTGGAATACAACGCACGCATATAGAAGAGAAGCCTCAACTTACCTCATATCTACAAGTATATTGTGATTGAGAGTAAACGCTACTAAAGTTCTATTTCTTAAGCTGTGCATAAGTCCTGAGCGGTAAGCAAACTCTCAGTATTCGCTTAATTAGCTAACTCTAATATCAAGGGATTAGTTAATGGATGTAAAGTGTGAAATACTAAATATTGTGGTTTTAATTCTTTACATTAGATTGATAGCTATTTTGCATTTATGTATTATGAATGTTATTGATGCATTATAATGATGTAAGTACTGGCTGATATGGGAAAGTACTAAATTCTAATTATATTGGGAATGTGATGAAAAAAACAAAAAACTGTTGTGAACGAGAGAAGACCCATGTTGTTCAATGGACGAGTGAATGAAATAGCATTCCTCCAATGCAGTCACGCATGAACGCACACGGCCAGGCGTCTGCTTGTAACAAAGGTTGACCTGACTGACCTGACCAGTGTGAGACTACCGCTAGACAGGAATTTGTAAACAAATGGACAGTCGCCTTTAAAGGAAAAGACTGACGTTACGGTTCAGGTAAAAATATTATTAGGCACCATTCTGAGACGAAATGTCCAGAGTGGCTGTAGTTAATATATCTGTAAAACAAACAGAAGATTGATTGCCTGTATTGTCTTCCACAGCCCAGTTGTAGAATCCTAGCCAGTTTCTGGATTTTGATTGCTGTAAATTGTTGCGAGTAAACCGCCTAGTTGCTCTATGCTACGGAGAGAACTAGTGCTTACGTCTCAAACCTAGCAGTGATATCACTAGTCAGCAACCCTGAGCAGTCTACCGATTTAAGCAGTCAACACCTCGTCAGCACCTGAACATCATAACCCAACTGCAAAACCAGGTTAACGGAAAGCCTAGTCATCTCTTGGACTGATGCTCAACTGAATCACCTTATCCAGTTGGTAATTCCTACCTACTGAGACGCACAGGAGAAGTCCAAGCAGATAAGTCTACTTAAAACCCAGGCCAAAATCAGAATTCACTCTTCCAAGAAATAGCCATAGGAATAAACTTTCGTCCGTGAGGAAAATAGCCTCTTACTTCTTATCTGAACCAAAGACACTGACAGTTCTTAATTTCCTAGTATTTCTTTTTTTTTCAAAGTACATGTCAACATTGATTTTATTTTCTACTGTAATTAAAGTAATTATGTACATTCTGTAACTCACCATCATTCTGAGTTTGACTTAGTAGATTGTATGTTCAGTTCAGAAAAACATTCTCAACCCTCTTTGTATTACTTGTTACTACTAGTTCATCTTCAAAAAGATTAGAGTAAGAAAGAGTTAGCCGTCGCCAGAAAAATACAAGAGTTGGTAGTCTGAAAGGTGAGAGAATCACTGAAACCAACCTGTGCCCTTCTGTTAACTCTTTCCCTCAACACTAGCTCACATCTGTGAAAACTAGTGTCTAAAGGTCTGTGTGCTTTCTATACATCTTCCTTACTATACAAAACTCTTTATGCGACAATTGAATTTCATTCAACGTCAATTGGAGTGCACCATCAAATATATTTGCGACAACGACAAGCCTAATAAATCACCATTATTGTTATACACGAGAGGACAACGGATCAGGGAGATGGTGCCATGTCTATTACAAAGACAGCCTGCTTATCTCTATCTCTCTCTCTCTCTCTCTCTCTCTCTCTCTCTCTCTCTCTCTCTTTCATGTATGTATGTATGTATGTATGTATGTATGTATGTATGTATGTTTTATATATATATATATATATATATATATATATATATATATATATATATATATATATATATATATATATATATATATATATATATATATATATATATATATATATATATATATATACATATATATATATATATACCATCGATTAATACGTTTTTGTGTGTGCATAGTGTAATTAAAATGAAGTTAAATTGTTGGATGAGAAATCAGAAAGGTTTTAATACTTCACTGTGCTGCATTTTAAAAATAAACGCCACTTGGGCATAGTTTTAACAGACCAAATAAATTTTCAAGCCATCGATCCTGTTTAAACAAAACATGCTGAGTAGTGTAAACTGATCTGAATCCGGGAAAATTAGGTCACGTTTGACATCGAATCCTACTCTAGACGTTGCCACAAGATAGCTGTGCTTCCTAGTATTTATCCCCCGTGATGTCCAAGGATAGTGGAAACGTATGTTTTTTAAGACAATGAACGCTTCCGTGCGATACAGCTCTCTCTCTCTCACTTGTTAAGGTGTATTTGTTTCTATTATCCGTAAAGCTAACCGTATTTGCGAAGAATAGGATTTTCCACTAATTATGTTGTTTGTTCTGACGCGAAGAGACTTTCTAGAGCATATTGATTGAGTTTATTGTGCTTGTATCAGATTTCACTATTTGTCTTTTATCTTTTATAAGGTATCAATTCAATAATGTTAACTCAGAACAAATTACACAAAACACGAAAGTTTTCTTGGGGTTATACGTTTTTGTTTGTTTTTTATCATGCAGTCTTTTCTAGCGATCTAATTCTGAGGACTGAATGAGTCTCAACTTTCTTTAACGATGCTTTACAGTATTTTTACGATTATCAACGTTTTCTCTGTCTCTTTGATCCTTAGATGCCGACTGTCAAAGCAGTCAGTGGCCATAACGCCTGGTGGCGTCTTGTAGGGCAGCAACAGACTGCTTCCACTTTGTTCGGTCGGCGGCCATCCTTCGTACAGTGCCCCAGCTCTGGTTTATTCTTTACATCTCGGCCTCTACAGTTCTCCACCAATTTGTATTTGGGCGGCCTCTCTTTCGCTTTCCCTCGGGGGTCCATAGCATAGCTGGTCTTGTGATGGCATTGGGGTCTCTTCTGAGGACGTGGCCAACCCAACTCCAGCGTCTGCCAGCTATGATGGTGTGCATGTCCTCTTGGTTACTCCGATTATGTAGCTCTTGGTTAGTGATAGTATTCGGCCAAAAGATTCAGATAATTTTCCTTAGGCAGATTGACGATTATCAACGCCAACATCAATTACTTCTGCATCGTTGCTCTCACAACTGCAGCTACATCAAATACTTCAGCTAAGATAAATATTAGTCTAAGTAGCATACATAATTCAACAATGGCAGTTATTATTGGTGCATTGAATACTGAAGTAACACTAGTACTAATATAAAGGTAGAAGCTTTAGTAGACATACAAATGCCAGTAAACATGTTAAGGAAAGCATATTAAATTAATACAATTTACTGAATACGTTCTTAGCTTCATTTGAGCAGCCGGAAAGCCGTACGGGCGAGTTCTACGTCACGCTTAGTGAAATCACTGGATAAAGGTAAAAACACAGTGATTTATCTGTTTTACAGGTAGATTAGAACAGTGGCTATCAACGTAGGCCATATGGACCCTCAGGGGGCCATGCCATGTTTCTAGGGGGCCACAGTAAGATGGTAAAGTACCTTTTTCCAGCTAACAGCGACTATGAGGGGGCCACAGAGGTAAATGAAGCTCAGAAAGGGCCATGATCAAACATAGGTTCAGAACCCTAGAACACCCAAATAGCATCTGTAAACTAAATATACATAACATTGTTTTTTACCTGTACACCACTACCTGAACTGCACTAGAACTCTGCGATTACTGCAGGAACCCCCGTGTAGTTACTGTGGGTTCCTGATAAGACAATGAAAGAACAGATCTGCTGCTGCCTCAAGCATGTCGTAAGAGACGATTAATATGATGATGGTACATGGAGTTTAGCTTAGTCTAGTTATCAAGAGACAAAGAAATGATATAACTGCTGCACCCCCAGGCATGTCGTACAAGGCGACTAATACGACGTTGTGCATGGGGCTGGCAAACTCATCAGGTAAAACAAAATGTGAAGTAAATCACACCTGCACCGTTATGTGAATACTTGTTGCCAGCTTAATACAAGGGAGCCAGCTACAGTGGTGGCTTCATGCTTCTTAAGGAGCACAATGATGATAACATGGGACTGACAACATCACCTTTTCAAATAATTTGTTACAAGAACCACCATTGCAGGAACATATGCACTGATGTAGGTTTGCTCAGAGAGGTGATAAGCAGTGGTAGACGCATGTTCCATTACAAGCGGTATAATAAATAATGATGGTTATTACTTTATATATATATATATATATATATATATATATATATATATATATCTATATATATATATATATATATATATATATATATATATATATATATATATATATATATATATATATATATATATATTTATATGTGTATAACTGATTCTACCTATATACAATTCTATCCCTTCACACATTCTGTTTTGACCTTCTGTCCATGTTTGTTTCGTAACATATGTTGCCGTTGGGTCGCCATTATAGTAAAACGCCTATAAGAGTGTTACCTTCACTGTTGGATTCCCGCCTGGTAGCCAGATCTTTGGAAAGGTCATCTCTGACACCTCCTGAACTATTTGTGTCTAGTACTCTAGGACTTCTTTGACCTACTTCCTTTTCTATGGCATGCTGCCTCATCATGTGGGAATGAAAGGATATAGTATGCAAGATTAATGAGAGTGGAAGGGCAGAATGTTAGACGGGCCTGCGCGCCCAATTCTTTACCCTTCGAAAATAAAGTTCGTTCGTTCGTTCGTTCGTTCGTTCAAAGAAGATCCGTGACACGTTTTTAGTTCTGAACAATTGCCAGGCAGTCTTCATTCGGTATCGGTACTGCTATCTGTTTAGTGGTACTGCGTACATTATTGTTTGTCGTGGAGTTCTGGTAAAACAATCTCATAGCAGAAACTGCCGTAGGATAGTGAAGTGTGAGAGATTTCGGCATTCATGGTCAAGCTTTATGAGCTGGGGTGACCAGTTCCCTTCTTCCCTACCTTTGCCTTCCCTAATTCAATAGCAGAGTCAGGTGTACATTTACAGCTGGATACACTGTAGAGTGACACTACCAGATTTCGATCCCAGTAACTTTGCCTTTAAGAAGCAAGCGCTCTTAACACCCTGTCACTCGAAGAAGGGAACTGGTAAACCCATCACATAAAACTGTACGTAGTACAGTGTAGTCTGTAACCATTAACTCCCCTACGGCAGTATCTGCCATGACACTACCTTTACTTCTGCAACTTTATGACCTCTGTATAACTTCCGGCATTGATTGGTTGTCAGGAGAAATGGTATTATATATTCCAAGTAAAACTAAGCACGTAGGAAGAGATGGGAAACCACTGGCAGCATCCCAATGTGATCCTCTGTCAGTACCCCGTTTTGTTATTCATATATTCTGCATTAGGAGGCTTATAAATGGCCGATGTTCTGCATATTTTTATGTCTGTGCTCAATGTCGTAACTGTTGCCTACATAACAAGATGTTGTTCAATGGATGGTATTATATTTGAGCACGTAATATTGATCTGTTGTTGTTGATATCGATGATTTGTTAATGGCATTGATGGTTTGTTCATGATGCGCAAAATGTTAAAACAGGTCAACTGGATCGACGGTTTTTGTTCTGTTAAGGTAATTTTGTTCTCTTTTGAAACAAGAAAGCCAGTCCCTTACTAGAAAACTATTTCGCTATTTGGCATTAACGGTTATGCTTGACTTGTGTGACGTACGTCTAAGTATGACAAATTAATTTCCCTGACTCGATGGATGATAACAGAATATTGGCCTCTCATAACTTTAGAACCCCTGATCATCTGTTGTAACTTTTACCGGCATGCAGCATTTCCACGAGAACCTTACACGCTGGATCATTAATATGTAGCCTGCTATCTTATGTGAACGTTTGAGATCGCATGGCCTTTGATGGGAGGTTAAATCCCGTCCACAACCATTTCTGAGAACGATTTATAGCAATCTTTTCCTTAACGCCGGCCCAAAAGAGGACGGACCACAGACTCACTCCTGTTTCTAGAGCAATAAACAGCAGATCATTTTCTTACCTGGCTGTCACCCCGCCTGGTGGGAGTTGCCAAAGCTCTCAGAACAGCGGTACCATCAAAGACAGACAGATCTCAGAATTCAATCGCAGCGGCACACGATCTAAAGAATCAGGGGACTTTCAGCTCACAGAGTTAGCTTCTCGGAAAATTTTCGCACTCTTATGCGAGCAGCCTGAGACGGAAGAAAATCGGTAGACCGGGGAAAACGAAGGAATCGCAGCGGTTAACACATCGGCGAGGTACCTCGGTTTTTGCTCAACTTCAAGAAAGGTGCGAAAATCTAACACGCCCTATTCAAGTTACATTCGAGAAGTATAAATAGAGAACTCCGAGAAACTGCATTTTATCGTTCGCTCTGACAGAATCCTAGTTGCACTAGCATAGTCGGATCCTGCTGGATTTCATCTACCTTCGTGACTATTGGAGTGTATTCTTTCTGTGCAGATGAACGATCATTCAACCTGCATCCCAGCAATTATTAATTATATACAGAGTTCTGCCAAACTCAATTCGATAACTCCAGTAACATATGAACTTTTTTAAAGCTAAACTTGTGGCAACCTGTAATGGGCCCCGCTCCTCTGAACGTAACTGAGAATAAAGCCATTCAAGAAACACTTTAAAAATACTAGTTCATATAGAGTCCTTAAAGAAAACTGGAAGCAGAACATATTTTATTCACTGCCTCTATTTGTGAAGAAAAAACATCGATCTACCTGAACACTGTCTGTCATGTATATTCAGTGGATTTTACCCCCCCTTGCCCCCCACCCCCCAACAAGAACTTACCTCAGTGTTTTTCTTAACTTGTGACATTACGGAAAAAGGAAGTTATCTCCACCAGCTGTGCCAATTTTAGGAACCACACCATACCTCACGCCTAGCCAAGTGCCTGTGACATTCTTTAGGAACTTTATCTAATAAATAAACAGTACCGTTAAACTTCAACGTCCAGCGATTTCGGGACACTTTGTTAACTTCAACAACTCGCAAATCTGGGGCTGTACACGGAAGAAAATACTTTGACCTAAGCCAAGGTTTAGTGCTGTTTTTTGATGTATTTCCTATGAAGTGCCAGAATTCACCTTTCGGTAAGTCTGCGTGTGTGTTTGTGGGGATGGCCAGCCCTAGTATGTTTTTTTTGAATGAAAGGAGATTTATCTTTTCTTTACCCTTTTAATTAGTTCGACATTGTACTAAGGTGCATTATATTCCTTGTACGGGATCTCTCCTAGCGGGATCGGGTAACTGTGTTCCTTCCCCCTCCCGTAAAATTTGTTGATTTAAAGGGAGACAATTGAGACCCTAGCTTTTCCTCTCCCCCCCCCCCCCCCTTTTCTGTAACCCCTTGCCTCAGAGTAATAAATTTACCAGTGGGTTAAATTGCCTATCTCTGATCATACCCCCCCCCCCTTTCTTGTCTTTGGGACCGGGTTTTGTCTGTTAGTAAATATAAACGGGAAACGGTGGATGGGATATTTCTCCTCAAAAACCCCTCTTTCCTTGTTATATTTGTATTCTGTAACCTTTGATTTTTGACTGTAAATGTACAATTATTTGTGACTCCCTTATAATAATAAAGGTATTAATCTTTATTTGTGTTGGTTGTCGGTTGGCCTAAAACTCCAAACATTTCCATCTGTGTAGGCTGTATTCATGTACGTTGAGCGACAGAATCACCAAATCGGTGAGTGCGCCTGAGCTACTGGAACTGACAAACAATTGTTTGTGCAGAAGAGAGATAGGAGTAGTCTGTGAGAAAACAGATATTGTCGTAATAAGAGACTGTCCTTGCTCCTTCCCAGCGCTTGTGAATCTACTACCTCATTCTCCCAAATCCTTATTCTCACAGAGCCTTCAATATCACTTTACACTCTAAAGGGACCAATATTCATCAGCACCCTCTCACATAAAAATTACGACAATATATGGTTAGCTCGTTCGAGATTCTGAACTTAGTTAAAATAGAGTGTGGTTGATTGTCTTTGTGAAGTAGGGTATAATCTTTAAAAGTATTACTTCCCCTAGACCAAGCCGTTCAGTATTTTGGGCCAACCACACAATAATTAAGACAGGTTTGTTTTTCCACAGGAACAGGCAGTTAGTGATAATAAAAGATTGTCACATTTGTATTCTCTGGCAGAGGGAATTGAAAATTTTGGTTATATAATTGCTGGGACTGCGTGATTGTTTTACAATCACTAAAGGTTATGAAGCGTTTGAGTTGAGCTAAGCTAAAGACGGATTGTTCTGATTTTTAAAAATTAAGTTAACTACGTCTTATCTCAAAAATTGTCTTCAGGGACGGAGTTTGTTGTTAGAGAATTAACATTTTCTGGGAAAATTTTTTTTTTCCTTTTATATTGTTTAATATAAATTTTTCTCTACTGTTAGTAAGAGAAGATTCTTTTCTAGTGTAACTTACCATTTAATTGGCATAGTTGCTTGCGTTACGAGTCTTAAGTGACAATAATAGCGGCGATAAGTTAACACACGAGGTCATTCAGTAAATTTTTTACTTTGTTTTCTCGTAGCGGCTTTGAGTTTTTCCCCTTCTTGTTCCATCTTACTATTCTCTAGTCTTAGAAGCATCCAGTTCTTTGACAATGGCTGAGAGAATTAGGATACGATCCATTTTGAGACAGGAAGCGAAAGACTCAGGATTAGACACAGAAGCCGCGAATCTGTTTATCACCCAGGAACTGCAAATATATGACGCGGAGCAACAAAGAGCAGAAGCAGAGAGGAAGGAAGAGAAACAAAGGGCAGAAGCTGAGAGGAAGGAAGAAAAAGAGAGAGAAGAGAGGGCAGAAGCTAGGAAGAAAGAAGCGGACGATCGTCAATTGGAACAGAAGAAAATTGAGGCAGAAATGGAAGCCCGCAGAGAGAGAGAAAGAGAGAGGGAAAGACAACATGAATTAGCGCTCAAGGCTTTAGAGAGTCGTAGTGCCTCTACTTCAAATAATGGAGAGCCGTCTTCGCCCCAGTCTCAAACAATGGATCTCTCCAGCACTCAGTCTACCCAATTAACTGCGATGTCTTTTGCTTTAGAGTCTTTTCCTAGCCCTAACGAAAAAATTGACAGCTACCTAGAAAAATTCGAAAGGCTCGCAAATCTGTATGGGTTAGAGAGTTCCCGCTGGGCACTGAAACTCTCAACGTCACTAAAAGCGAATGCTTATGACGTATACACAAAGCTGGGACCGAACCAACAGGATTACGACATGCTTAAGAAGGCCTTGCTAGAGCGGTTCGAAATGACCGCCCGAAAATTTCTGCAAATGTTCAGAAACAGCCGAAAAGAGAGCACGGAAACATTCCCACAATTCTCTTCACGTCTCACGGGCTATTTGACAAAGTGTATTGAATTATCTGACCTACCTCTTACATATGAGGGACTACTTGAACTTGTTCTTGTGGAACAGATAAAGGCAACTTTGTCAAACGAAACCCGTAGATTTTTGGCTGAACAGGGCGCAGTCAGGCTTGAGGACATACTCAATAAGGCCGAACGCTATACCAATGCAATGGCCGAACTTCCCAGCACTAAACGTAAACCCACAGATGAGCCATCTCGTAAACAAAATCTAGAGCAGTCATCCTATTCCTCTAACTCCTCTCAGAATTATAACCAACGAGAAAATAATACCCAGAGACCTCCCCAGGAAAAATCGAAATTCTACAAAACCCGATACCCCCCCAACAACAATTCTGATCAACCCACCAAGCCTACGTGGCAGCGCGGCCACCAAGGTCAAGGAAAAGGAAAGACCCCTACACCAGGAACGTCTGATAAGGGCAAACAAACCGGTCCAAACCGCGTTGGATGTTTGCATACAGCCTCGAAAGGTAGAGTCAATGTCAGTGATTCTCAACCTGAGGGGGACCGACCCTCAACTCGAGGAACTGTAATTCTGAATGGTACCTCAACCACTTGTCTCTTTGACACTGGATTAAGTTTTAGTTGTATTGTTGCTAGACACCTAGTCAAACCAGGTCAGGAGACAGAGGAAACCGTCAAACTTAGTGGAGTGTTTAAGAGTGATGCGCCCAGGACGCTGCCTATCGCACTGGTAGAAATACACTCTGACTTTGTCAGAGGAGTTATAAAAGCGGCCATTATGGATGATCCTATCTACCCAGTTATTCTGGGATGTAGATATGTGTTTATTGGGAGACCAAAGGAGCCGATTGTGGCAGCGGTAACCACAAGAGGGCAAGCCAAGAAGGAGAGGGAGCCTGCGCCAAATTTGTTGCCGAACGAACTGAAGGAGGCGCAACAAAAGGACCCTACTCTGGAGCTCTGCTTTAAAAAAACTGCCCATGGCTAAGGACCCCAGACACAACGGAGACATCTTTTCTAAGGATGGCGTATTGTATCGTAGAACGGGCAACCCGGACACGGGGAATAACCAGCTCCTAGTACCGACGCAGTACCGAAGCCAGATCTTAGAGATGGGGCACTCTCTTCCCTTTAGCGGACATAGGGGCAAAACGCCACTATTCAGCGAATAAAAACCCACTATTGGTGGCCAGGAATGAACTCTGACATTATCAGGTATGTGAAATCCTGCGCCCAGTGCCAACGGGTAGCACCCAAGCACTTGACACCCCCAGTACTCATGGGGCAAATGCCAATAGTAGGGACTCCATTTGAACGGGTTGCTGTCGATCTCATTGGACCCCTGGAAAGGACCAAAAGAAAGCACAGGTTCATCCTGACTTTAGTCGACACTTGCATAATGTGGGCCGAAGCTGTACCGCTAACATGCATAGATTCCAAGCATGTTGCAGAAGCCCTCGTGCAAATCTTTACACGGTTGGGATTCCCTCAACAAGTTTTGACGGACAATGGATCCCAATTCCGTAGCCTGTTAATGGAGGAGATCTTTAAGATCTTGAGGGCCAAACATATCCACACAAGTCCCTACCATCCGGCCGGAAATGGGCTCGTGGAACGTTTTAATGGCAGCCTCACCACCATGTTACGTAAGCTGGGTCAGGAGAAACCGGAAGACTGGGACCTATATATATATCGGCTGCCTTATTCGCCTACCGAGAGGTTCCCCAAGCGTCTACGGGATTCCCGCCTGCTACACTTTTATTTGGCAGACCTATAAAGGGGCCATTAGAAGCCTTACTTCGGTCCCTGACAGACCAAAAGGCTGACGAGACAGTCGTCTCTGCAAGCAAGTATGTATCTGAGCTCAAGGAAAGGCTAAAGCTAGGATGGGATCTAGCTACAACCAACCTTACGAAAGCCCGCGCTAAACACGCTAAAAGATACAACAAAGCTGCAAAAGAGAGAGAGCTCCAACCAGGGGAGAAAGTTTTGTTGCTACTCCCAACCGGAAGCAATAAACTTCGCATCGGATGGCAGGGGCCGTTTACCGTCCTTAAAAAGATCTCACGTACCAATTACAAGATCTCCATCAAAGGAAAGGAGAAGGTCTTCCACATAAATCTGCTAAAGAAATATTTGGAAAGACCGGTGCCATCCTCCGAGCATCTCCTGGCTGTCGCCATAGCAACGGAAGACGAGGAAGATGATGATGGTTGCATGGAGTATCCACTGCAACCCACAGAATCCTTTAAAGATGTCAAGTTCGGCGACAATCTCTCACCAGAACAACAAACAGAAACCAGGGCTCTACTAAAACAGTACAGTGCAGTCTTAACGGATGTACCTGGTCGAACAAATCTCATTGAATTTGATATGAAATTAACAAACGAGACCCCTGTTCAAACCAGAGTTTACCCCATCCCGTACGCTAAAGCGGATGCACTTCGCGGAGAAATAGACAAGCTGCGTCAGGCAGGAATTATCAGTGAGTCTACATCTCCTTACAGCTCGAGTGTAGTGCTGTTGCAGAAGCCCAATAAGGAAGTTCGGCTGTGCATTGATTACAGGTTGCTAAACGCTGTAACGGAATTCCAGCCCGAACTTCTCCAAACTGTTTCTGAGTTGTTCACCAAGCTCAGCAAAGCAAAGATCTTCTCCAAGATTGACCTCAGTAAAGGTTATTATCAAATACCAGTCAAGGAGGAAATTAAACCTTTGTTAGCTTTCAGCACTAGCGAAGGACATTACACATTTAATGTGATGCCGTTCGGTTTGCATAACGCACCAGGAGTGTTCACCAGGATGATGAGGAAGCTTCTAGAGCCTTTGCAAAGTCCCCATATCCATAATTTCATGGATGACATATTAATTGCATCGGAAACCTATGAAGAACATATTGCTACGGTTGCTATGCTCCTCAGGAGACTACAGGAAACGGGTCTCACAGCCAGACCTAGCAAATGTCTCATCGGGTTTGAACAGTTAGACTTCCTGGGGCATACTATTTCTCACGGATGCAGTTGGCCTATTAAGAAGAACGTGGAGAAAATTGTGGCAGCAAAAAGACCCCGAACGAAGAAAGACGTACGTTCCTTCATATCGCTATGTGCATACTATCAGAAGTACATCCAGAACTTCAACGGACTGACGGCAAGAAAGGTTGTCCTGATAAGGTCATGTGGAATCAAAAGTGCGAACATGCATACAGCACTTTGAAAGGACAGTTGTCGGCATACCCCATCCTAAGGTTACCTGACCTTAAGAAACCTTTCATACTGAGAGTTGATGCGTCAGGTCAGGGCATCGGGTCAACATTGCTGCAAGCCGATGACAGTGACCTGAACATGCTATTTCCAGTTGCCTATGGCAGTCGGAAACTGAATAAAGCGGAACGCAACTACAGTGTCGTTGAAAGAGAATGTCTCGCTCTGATTCATGGCATC
Source organism: Oreohelix idahoensis (assembly GCA_024509875.1). NCBI lineage: Eukaryota > Metazoa > Mollusca > Gastropoda > Stylommatophora > Oreohelicidae > Oreohelix > Oreohelix idahoensis. Next base: position 84,575 of record JAMPIV010007979.1, read on the forward strand.
AGACGCCATCATGAGTTTCTGTATGGTACTTCTTTCACGGTGCAAACAGACCATGCTCCACTAGCTTTCCTGGGTGCCAAGAAGGAATTCAACGCATGGATAATGCGTTGGGCCTTGCTATTGAGTGTTTATTCCTTCAAAGTGGAATATATTCCAGGAAAACAGAATGTTGGAGCTGACTTCTTGAGTAGAAACTGGACCACAGAGGAAGAGGAGAAAATCGACGATGCCAATCATCCAAAAGCTCCCGATCAGGGCAGCTTCATTGTCATAAATGAAACATGAAAACGAGTTTCCATGTCTCAAAAGTAGGGACGATTGTGACGTACGTCTAAGTATGACAAACGAATTTCCCTGACTCGATGGATAACAGAATATTGGCCTCTCATAACTTTAGAACCCCTGATCATCTGTTGTAACTTTTACCGGCATGCAGCATTTCCACGAGAACCTTACACGCTGGATCATTAATATGTAGCCTGCTATCTTATGTGAACGTTTGAGATCGCATGGCCTTTGATGGGAGGTTAAATCCCGCCCACAACCATTTCTGAGAACGATTTATAGCAATCTTTTCCTTAACGCCGGCCCAAAAGAGGACGGGCCACAGACTCACTCCTGTTTCTAGAGCAATAAACAGCAGATCATTTTCTTACCTGGCTGTCACCCCGCCTGGTGGGAGTTGCCAAAGCTCTCAGAACAGCGGTACCATCAAAGACAGACAGATCTCAGAATTCAATCGCAGCGGCACACGATCTAAAGAATCAGGGGACTTTCAGCTCACAGAGTTAGCTTCTCGGAAAATTTTCGCACTCTTATGCGAGCAGCCTGAGACGGAAGAAAATCGGTAGACCGGGGGAAACGAAGGAATCGCAGCGGTTAACACATCGGCGAGGTACCTCGGTTTTTGCTCAACTTCAAGAAAGGTGCGAAAATCTAACACGCCCTATTCAAGTTACATTCGAGAAGTATAAATAGAGAACTCCGAGAAACTGCATTTTATCGTTCGCTCTGACAGAATCCTAGTTGCACTAGCATAGTCGGATTCCTGCTGGATTTCATCTACCTTCGTGACTATTGGAGTGTATTCTTTCTGTGCAGACGAACGATCATTCAACCTGCATCCCAGCAATTATTAATTATATACAGAGTTCTGCCAAACTCAATTCGATAACTCCAGTAACATATGAACTTTTTTAAAGCTAAACTTGTGGCGACCTGTAATGGGCCCCGCTCCTCTGAACGTAACTGAGAATAAAGCCATTCAAGAAACACTTTAAAAATACTAGTTCATATAGAGTCCTTAAAGAAAACTGGAAGCAGAACATATTTTATTCACTGCCCCTATTTGTGAAGAAAAAACATCGATCTACCTGAACACTGTCTGTCACGTATATTCAGTGGATTTTACCTCCCCTCCCTTACCCCCCGAAGAAGAACTTACCTCAGTGTTTTTCTTAACTTGTGACATTACGGAAAAAGGAAGTTATCTCCACCAGCTGTGCCAATTTTAGGAACCACACCATACCTCACGCCTAGCCAAGTGCCTGTGACATTCTTTAGGAACTTTATCTAATAAATAAACAGTACCGTTAAACTTCAACGTCCAGCGATTTCGGGACACTTTGTTAACTTCAACAACTCGCAAATCTGGGGCTGTACACGGAAGAAAATACTTTTACCTAAGCCAAGGTTTAGTGCTGTTTTTTTATGTATTTCCTATGAAGTGCCAGAATTCACCTTTCGGTAAGTCTGCGTGTGTGTTTGTGGGGATGGCCAGCCCTAGTATGTTTTTTTGAATGAAAGGAGATTTATCTTTTCTTTACCCTTTTAATTAGTTCGACATTGTACTAAGGTGCATTATATTCCTTGTACGGGATCTCTCCTAGCGGGATCGGGTAACTGTGTTCCTTCCCCCTCCCGTAAAATTTGTTGATTTAAAGGGAGACAATTGAGACCCTAGCTTTTCCTCTACACCCCCCCCCCTTTTCTGTAACCCCTTGCCTCAGAGTAATAAATTTACCAGTGGGTTAAATTGCCTATCTCTGATCATACCCCCCCCCCCCTTTCTTGTCTTTGGGACCGGGTTTAGTCTATTAGTAAATATAAACGGGAAACGGTGGATGGGATATTTCTCCTCAAAAACCCCTCTTTCCTTGTTATATTTGTATTCTGTAACCTTTGATTTTTGACTGTAAATGTACAATTATTTGTGACTCCCTTATAATAATAAAGGTATTAATCTTTATTTGTGTTGGTTGTCGGTTGGCCTAAAACTCCAAACATTTCCATCTGTGTAGGCTGTATTCATGTACGTTGAGCGACAGAATCACCAAATCGGTGAGTGCGCCTGAGCTACTGGAACTGACAAACAATTGTTTGTGCAGAAGAGAGATAGGAGTAGTCTGTGAGAAAACAGATATTGTCGTAATAAGAGACTGTCCTTGCTCCTTCCCAGCGCTTGTGAATCTACTACCTCATTCTCCCAAATCCTTATTCTCACAGAGCCTTCAATATCACTTTACACTCTAAAGGGACCAATATTCATCAGCACCCTCTCAGATAAAAATTACGACAACTTGTTTATTGTTTTACTTTAATGTGTTGCCTTGCGGTGTTAATTATATATATATATATATATATATATATATATATATATATATATATATGTATATATATATATATATATATATATATATATATATATATTTAATGTATGTATGTGTGTGTGTGTGTGTGCGTGCGTGTGCGTGTGTGTGTGTGTGAGTGTACAAGACAGTAACGCGCCAAAACATGGCATAAAATAATTATTTTGTACTCTTTCATCTGCGTGTCCTGATGACGGCATTAATTCTCCAGAGGTCATCCATATTTAGAAATGATCCTTCTCTGGTTAAGTATAAATATAAACTGAGGATGCTTTTTCAAATTTACCAGCAATGCATTGCGCGATAAACTCTGTTTAATTTAAATCGGGAAGAAAAGAAAGAAAGAAAACAAAGTATAAATATTTCTAAGACGCTCATATCGAAAAGACAGAAAGAAATGCACGTTATTTTAATGCAGGTGCAATTTAACTTCTGTGCCGCAATGCACTGCTTTTCCGTAATTTACCGACAATGTATCATGACAAGATTGCAAGCTTGAGGGAATTTGTCATCATTCGCTTGTGTTACGAACGTGACTCTAAGACAGTTAGAAGGGTTAAAATTCGTTATATGGAATCCAAAGTTCGTATTAGTTTCTCAGCGTGACTTGAGTTGGCTGGAGTTACGACTTTCTCTTGCTTTGCTCCAAAATAGCGAACTTTGTGAATGCTGGTTGGTAATTAATTTATAATATAGACTTTATTATACCAGTGGCTCAGTTGCAAGGCTTTGTTTTTATTTCGTTATGCCTACATTTCGCTTGGTCACTCCGTTGGCATTTTACGAGAAGAAAAGATATATAATTCATCATGATAATAGGCTATATTGATGAAAAACTACTTATAGACTGACAAAGACAGAAAGACACTGGTCAGCTTAACACCATACGATGATAAAGAAAAAAAATTAACACAGAAACTGATACATTAAAATAGTGGCGGGAATTGTGCAGAGAAATAATCGCGTACTCAAATCGGTATATAATTATTTAAAATAACAGTTTCGCCTCCTTTCGTCGGGGCACCCCCCCCCCCTCCTTTTTCAACCTAAACACAAAGTAAAATAAAAAAAATAGGTAAAGGATCCCGTTACACACCCTGTCACATAATTGGGTTCGCTCTCTTTTCCTCTCCGGCAGTATTGTTATTTTGGAGTCATTGTTTGCACTTCTTCTCCGTAATAATTTGTCTTGTCTGTTTATCTGACCATCCCTGCTGAAAGAGTAGACAAGTGATGTAATATTGACCGACAGTCATGTTGGTAAAATTCTCGTGCACCAAACATTGGGCGCGACGGATTAAGTATAAATATAATGTACGGGGAGAATAAAAACAGCTACAGGGGAAACAGTACTTTATTCTGGTAGAGAAGATGGTCAGCACAACGACGATGTAGCCATTATCCTGAAGAAAGGAATGGGAAAGGTCTTTACTGGAATGGAAACCCATCAACAACAGACTGATACGAACAAGACTGAGAGGGAGGTTCACCAACACCACAATTATACAATGCTATGCACCAACAAACGACAGCGATGAAGAGATCAAGGATGAGTTCTATCAACAGGTACAAAAGGAAATGGAAACTGCATCCAGGTACGATCTTATTACAGTAATGGGAGACCTAAATGTGAAAGTTGGAACACAATAATAATAACGAAAGAGTAATGAGGAAATGCGGCAGTGGAACAGTAAATGGGAATGGGGACAAATTAATAAGCTTCTGCAGTATTAACAACCTGGTCATTGGAGGAACACTTTTTTCCACACAAAGAAGCGCACAGGTTAACGTGGGAATCACCAAACTGACGGGACAGAAACCAGATAGATCACATAATGATCAATGGCAGATGGAGACATGCATTACAAGACGTGAAAGTAAGAAGAGGGGTAGATGTGGGAAGTGATCATCACCTAGTAGTAGCAAGACTGAAGGTGAAACTCAGAGCTGCTGAACCAGTTGCAGTCAAACAGAAAAGATATAACATCACGAAACTTAAGGACCCCCTCACCAGAAAAGCTTTCGTGGTCGACGCAAAGAGACAATATCAGATTACCAAAAGCCAGGAAAGAACAGAGACCGATGATGTCGACCAGAAACTCAACACCATCTCAACAATATACAAGGAAAGCAGTAAATCATGCTAGGGATTCCAGGAAAGAAAGAGCCAAGACTGGATAACACCAGAAACGCTAAACACCATAGCGAAGAGAAAGGAAATGAAAAGAATGAAAACAGAAGCAAAGTCTCCCAGGTTAAAGGCAATATATAGTGAACAGTTCAGTCAGCTGGACAAGGAAGTAAAACGTCAAACCCATGCTAACAAAAGGACATTTCTGGATGACCTTGCAAGACAGGCATAAGAGGCAGCACTGAGAAATGAACAAAGCACAGTTTATAAAATAACTAAAACTATCAGCGGAAAACGAGTTGCAAACAACATAAAGTTAGAAAGAGACAAGCAAGGAAATCTCAAAACCACAGCACAGGGGCAGGAAACAAGATGGACAGAGCACTTCAGAGAAACACTGAATAAGGAACCACCAGAGACTCAGCTGAATGTTCCTGAGGCTGAAAGTGACTTAGACGTAAATACAGACATTCCACGAAAAGAAGAAATCATCACATCTATCAAAGGATTAAAAAATGGAAAAGCACCTGGCCACGACAATCTAAATGCTGAACTATTAGAACCACTATTTGCACAAGTCTGGGAAACTGAGACAACACCAGCAGAGTGGAGTAAAGGAATAATTGTTAAATTGCCCAAGAAGTGCGACCTTGCAGACTGCAACAAATGTAGAGGAATTACTCTCCTCTCAGTTCCCAGCAAAATATTAGGCAGGATAATCATCCAGAGAGGAAAGAACAAGCGGGTTTTAGAAAGAACAGAAGATGTGCAGATCATATATTCACCCTCAAGAACATTATGGAGCAGTGCTCAGAATGGCAGTGACAGCTATTAACATTGTTGATTTTGAAAAGGCTTTCGACAGCATACACAGGGACATCCTATGGAAAATACTGAGGGCTTATGGAATTCTCAGCTGCATTGTTTCCATCATAAAAAGCCTCTATTCTAACTTTACATGCAGTGTTGGATTGAGTAATATAACTTTCGAAGTGAAAACAGGAGTACGACAGGGATGCCCCTTATCCACAACATTATTTTTGACAGCCATAGATTGGGCGATGCGCCAGACAATAGAGGGCAGTCCAAGAGGAATTATATGGACACCGTTTTCTACACTGGAAGACCTGGAATATGCAGAAGACATTGCACTACTCGCGCATTCACATCAACACATCCAAGAAAAAACCGATAGACTGAATAAGTATGGTCAGCAGGTTGGCCTGAACATCAATCTGAAGAACACAGAGGTCATGACACTAAATGTGGGCAATCCTGAGCCAATAACAGTAAGGAACCAGAAGTGAGAACAGACAGACACATTTACTTACCTAGAATGCATAGTAACACTTGACGGCGGAACAAGCAAGGACATTAACAATAGAATGAATAAAGCGAAAACAGCCTTTGCTAGTCTCAACAACATTTGAAAGTCTTCCCAGTACAGCACAAACACCAAATTAAGACTGTATGAGAGCTGTGTACTTTCTGTGCTTCTCTATGGTGCGGAATGCTGGAGAGTTACAGAGAAGGAAATGTCGAAACTGTCCTCCTGCCTAAGGAAAATTCTCCGAATCTTTCGGCAAAACACCATCAGCAACCAAGAACTAGTTATTCGGAGTAACCAGGCGTGATGGCCACTGACTGCTTTAACGATTGGCGGTTATGGATCAAAGAAGAAGAAGATTATGTACGCCCACCAAGTTTATTTAGCGCTGATATATCTATTGTGATTCACTAATTAGACCCGTGAAGAGTCACAGCCCAGATGGTTAAACGAGGGTCGGTGTGTGCACAAGGACGGGAAGATAAATTATCCATCTGCGGATATATTTCAGACATGCACCTGAAAGACGGAATGTTGTAATAGCTTTCGGACAAAAGTGTTACGAAGACATTATTTGTAATAATTTAGGGAGTTGTAATGCAATCATTACCGTGAACCGATGGATGTACCAATTCCATATTTGTAATGTGACCTTTTGAATAACACGTAGACATTTCCTATGAGAAAATTTTGAATAGACCTCATCAAACCACGCATGATTGTAATTATTGGCCGGCATTCGAGATGTAAACATAACAACATTTCTGGTTGGAGCCCGGCCTAATAGTAAAAACGTGCGTGGGACGAAAGTTGCAATATAACCTGACAGTTTAGTCGGTTGAAAACACTGTGCAATTCAACTCGTCAAGAGACCAGCCAGACAGCCAGAGTAAAGAATAAGATCAGAATTCCATTTATCGGACCAGACCTGGTTTTAGCATCTTGAGGACTTATAGATATAAATGATGTATCTTATAATTAGCTCATTCAAGCCCCCAGCTGATTTAATTCAGCAAAATCTTAATTTACTAGCTGTGTTTTTGGTGTATTTAAGATGACTGAGACATACGGGTGCAGTACATTCAAAATGATTAAATCAACGTTAACTTTGTATATACACAAATAACAAATTTAATTATCAATTATGATTAACAGTTTAAAATGAATAATTCTTTTTAAAAAGTACTCATCACAGGGTGATGTTATAGTTTTCGAAAAATGGACAGTTCACTTGGCAACTTTTAAGTTTGTAATTAGCTGCCTATAGTTTGATAGTTTCTGTTCCCGCTGATGTTTGGTTCTTTACAGATATATGACTGGTTAACTCTCATCACTGGTCAAGTCTGAACGTTGTGAGACTTTCCAAGAAGTATCAGGGAGTAATCACAAAACAGGTCCCACGGGTGATCAGCCCGTTGGGATATATATATATATATATATATATATATATATATATATATATATATATATATATATATATATATATTTATCCCAACGGGCTGATCACCCGTTTGCCAGTCACTTTGATTACGGAAACAACAGCAAAC